>CM064521.1:2439937-2603456 GCA_032716605.1 Paralithodes platypus
AAATCAAGCAACAACAGGTTCTAGTGACCCTTCTAGGTTGCTTGTCCTCCAAAACACTGAGGATCAAGTGTCCAAACAGTGGTTTAGAGTGGGTAAGGGAACATTGGAAAGGGAACTACTGCCCTGCCACTAACGTTGGCAGGACTAGGAAGTTAGTAGGGGACATATGGGTTAGTAACTGAGGGGAGGATAAAAGTTATTCATTTACAAAACGCAGACAGTCGCGGGTTTGATGCGAGATATTTGTCTAGGCGGAATTTAAATGAATCAACGGTGCTGCAGTCTATAACGTCTCGGGGAAGCCCATTCCACAAGTTGACAACTCGATTGAAGAAGAAATTCTTAGATTCGTGCGAGTTAAAAGATTTACCAATAATTTTGCAAACCGTTTCCCCGCGTGTAATTAGATTGGTCGATAGTGAAGTACTTACTACAGTTCATATTGTCGATGCCTTTGATGATTTTGAACACTTGAATTAAGTCGCCTCTTAATCTGCGCTGGGTTAAAGGAAATAGATTTAATTCTCTAAGACGCTCTTCGTATGGTTTGTTCTTTAGGCTAGGTATCATTTTGGTAACTCTACGTTGAACTCGTTTCTAGCTTGTTTATATCTTTTTGGGAATAAGGGGCACCAGGATTGAACGCAGTATTCCAGAAGAGGGCGGACTAAGGAATTGTAAAGGGTTAGGATAACTTCTTTGGATTTATGCTCAAATGACCTGCCTATAAAGCCAATTATTTTGTTTGCCTTCTTAACAACTTCTGAACATTGTTGACTCGGTTTTAGGTTACTCGATATTGTTACTCCCAGATCAGTTTCTCTGTTTACATTCTTAAGCTGAGTGCCATTCATCGAATAGTTTGCTTTCTCATTTAGGTATCCGACATGTAGTACTTTACATTTATCCGCATTGAAAATCATTTGCCAAATTTGGGCCCAACATGACAATTTATCTAGATTGTGTTGCATATCGTCAACTTGTTCTTTTGAGAGTACGCTATTTGCAATTTTTGTATCGTCAGCAAATTTTGAGATTGTGCAGGTGAGGACCTCATCTATGTCGTTGATGTAAATTAGAAAGAGAATTGGTCCTCAGTACCGATCACCTGGGGTACCCCGCTACTTACATTGGTCCATTTAGATGCATTACCGTTTATGACTACCCTTTGCTTTCTGTTGCTGAGCCAATTTTCTATCCATTTCAACACACCGTCTTGTATTCCATGCGCTTTTAGTTTTAGCAGTAAACGTTTGTGGGGAACTTTGTCAAAGGCCTTTTGAAAATCAAGGTATATAATATCTACAGCTTTACTCTCATCGTAGAGGTTGAGGATATCGTGGAAGAAGTCTAAGAGGTTTGTTAAACAGGAACGTTTTTTACGAAAGCCGTGTTGAGTATCTTTAAGTATGTTATTTTCCTCTAAGTGATTTACGAGTCTGTCTCGTATGAGTTTCTAGCATTTTACATACAACCGAGGTTAAGCTAATTGGACGATAGTTACTGGGTAGGGATTTGCTGCCTTTTTTGAATATCGGTGTTACGTTGGCTAGCTTCCACTGATCAGGCATAGTTCCAGACTGCAAGGATTTATTGAATAGTAATGTCAGTGGTTTGAAACCAGAGAGAGAGAGAGAGAGAGAGAGAGAGAGAGAGAGAGAGAGAGAGAGAGAGAGAGAGAGAGAGAGAGAGAGAGAGAGAGAGAGAGAGAGAGAGAGAGAGAGAGAGAGAGAGAGAGAGAGAGAGATATACATATGTGCCTCTCTCTATACAGTATTTATGCATGTATAATTGTATATAATCAGGCACATACCCCATGTAGTAAAAAGAGTGTAATAAAAAAGTGTAATGTATGGTAAATGTAAATAATGAGTTATGAGTGGGGTCTCTGATGTTTCAGGTTTCTGGTACCGGTACAAGCAAATTCAACAGTTCCCTGACAACCTTCCTCAAATTGAATTTAAGTTACTATCTCTTCCCTGGGTGAGGGCTGGTCTTATCCAACCTTAGCCGTTTCTGTCTGTCTCTTTTACTGTCCTATTTTTCCTTCTGGGGGCAGGAGGCTAGGAATCCTCCTCTTCTTGTAAAATTCTCCACTCAACGAGACAAAGAAAGGGGCGAGGGAACGCGAAAGTGGTCCCAGACCCTAAGAATTGGAACTTACGGTTTCTGTTCAGGCTCTGTCTCGATTTGGCTACCCCCAGCAATGGGGTACATACCTGAGTAATATACGTACCGTACATACATACCCTATAGCTGGGGTTGGCCGGCTCAAGACAGAGCCCGAACAGAAACAACATTTAAAGTTCCAATTCTTAGGGTCCGGGACCACATTCGCGTTCCCTCGCCCCTTTCTCCGTATCGTATAGTAGGTGAATTATCAGTAAGTACAATAATGTATGTTGGTAATATACCATGCCAGTTACCAGTAACTATCTAGGCTGTGTAAAGTATTATTAGGTACTGTACTGTACAGGTACAGTACTTACATTTGCTTCTGTCCTGTATCCATAACCTCAGAAACAGCTTGATATCACACATACCTGGAGAATAAGAAAAAATCATTAATTTTATGTAACACATTGTGTTGAAACTCATCCCCTTTGTCAATTTTATTAACTTTCTTTCATAACAGGGCCAAATAGACAAGTCTCTGGTGACTGGTCTCCAATGACCCCATGTAAAATGGAAACTATTGACAATGATAAAGTTAACCAACTGGTAGGAGCTAAGAGGTAACCAAGAATATCCCTTCTTAGTCTTATCTATTTAGCATAATATGAATCAATCAAGCCTAATACAATATTATATTAGGTAGCTTTTGACCACTTTGGTTATACAGTAACGGATATTTGATTTAGAATTAGGACTATATATGTATTGGTAAGGCTAGATATGACTGTTTTTAGTTTGGTTAAATGTGATTAAGTCTAGTTTAGTTAGGCTACTGTCTAAGATAAATATATCTACAAATTAATTCAATTTAATTAGTCCTAATTAAATTTTCTATAAATTGGCCAAGATTATTGGATTTATTTTCAACAAACTTACAGTAGGCCGACTGTATTAATTCTTCACATTGCAAAGATGAGCGTAGATTAAGAAATTAGGCCTAGGGCTAATTAGATAGGCTACAAATAGTTAAAACAAACCCATATATTTTAAATAAAACTATAGGCCTAGCTGCCTAGGCTACTGACAAGCAATTTAGCCTATACCAGGAAAATTGCACGGGAGATTATTTTTATCACGGTATCTATTTTATAAATCTAGCCTAGCCTAGGTACGGTAGCATATAGTTTTTGGCTTTAGGCTAACCAAAATCTAAATTAACTTTTATAGAGGGGCCAGAATTATTCAATAAGTGCACCATTATGAGGTAAAAATGTCATAATTGTTTCTAAAAGGAAGGTTATGTGAAATAGGTGAACGGTGAGAATATACGGAAATTGGTTATATGCGAATTCTGCCACCTCTTACCCTATTTAGGCCCCCTACTGGCAGCATAGATGCTGATTTCTATAAGTCACGGGGGACTAAGAGGGGCAGAACCCACCCTCAACCCATCATGTAGGCTATTCCATGGCAAAGATATTGTTAGCCTCTTAGTACATTCAGAAGCCCCTCGGTAAATTTCTATGAGTGCACTATCATGAATTTTTATTAGTAAACATGAAGAATGAGCAGAGCGAGTTCTTTGACCTGAAGGTTGGGTTGAAACAGGGGTGTGTGATGTCCCCGTGGTTGTTTACTATATATATATATCTGTACACCAATTTCTTCAAGCAGAATCCCCTACTCTCCTTTTTTTGACAGAGACTCAAGTAACATCCACATCTGACACGTCTAGATTTAATTTTCCAGGTTATCAACTGCTCCAAAATTTCAGACCTAAAGGTGTATGTTGCTTCGCAAACTCTGAAATTGCACTGGAGGAGGTTACTAGTTTCAATTGTCCCTATTTTGATTATTCTATATACAAATTAATTTCTGCTGGTAAATTTAAATACATATGTTGCATCTACCGTTCCCCAAATACTTCTCCAGAGCAGTCTTTTTGATTCTCTGTCCTCACAACTCAGTGTCCTCAACTTAAATGCTTCTTCTGAAATCACTGTGTTGGGTGATTTTAATGTCCATAATGTTGAATGGCTCACTCATTCAGCCAGGACTGATGATGCTGGTCTTGAATGTGAGCTATTTGCAGACTCATTTAATCTCACTCAACTAGTCAACCAACCCACCCGTGTACCAGATAATCCTAATCATAATTCCCACCTACTGGACTTATTTTTAACAACCAATTCAGACAATTATGATGTTACAGTGAGGTCCCCGCTTGGATCTTCTGATCACTGTCTGATACAGGCCACCTGTCTATCACCTACCACACCTTCCCACTCTGAACCTGTTTTGGTGACTAAATGGCATTATGATAGGGCAGACTGGGAGGGTCTTCAAGGTTTCTTTATTGATATTCCCTGGACCTCTTTCTTTTCTAATGATGCACACTCCACCTTGAGCCACATACAAGATTTTGTAAAAATTGGAATGGAAACTTTTATTCCTCATCAAAAGTACAGTAAAAGATCTAATTCACCTAAATGGTTTGACCATAATTGTGCTAGAGTAACTGAAAAAAAAAGCAATAGCCTACAATGCATACACAAGATCAAAAACACATGAAGCCTTTAATTACTTTAGAAACATCAGAAATCATGCCAAAACTGTATTAAACCTAACTAAATCAAACTTTCTCCACAAGCAGGCAAATAAACTTCTAAATAATCCAAATGATAACAAAATATTTTGGTCTACTCTTAACTCATTCAAATCCAACTTCACTACTGCTTTATCCATTCCACCATTAAAATCTCCGACTGGCAATCTTGTAAGTGACCCACGAGGTAAAGCTAACCTTCTTGCGGATATTTTCTCCACCAACTCAACCTTAGATGAAATAAATCAAGATGTCCCTGTACTTAATTTTAATTCGCCTGAAATTCCCTCACTTAAGATCCACACCAGACATGTCAAAACTATTTTGCAGAATCTCTAAGTAGATAAGGCTCCTGGTCCAGATGAAATTCCTCCAATAGTACTTAAGAATTGCTCCTTGGTGCTCGCTCCTGTATTGGCAAAAAAAATCTGTCTGTGTACTCATACCGGTACCTCATGCTTCCCAGTACCCTGGAATGAAGCAAACATCCATCCAGTTCCTAAAAAAGGTGCCTCTTCAGATCCATCAAACCAATAGCTATAACTTCCACTCTTGGTAAAGTCTTTGAAATTATATTAAATAATCACATAATTAAGCATCTTGAGAATAATAAATTAATCAGTGATAGGCAATAATATGGTTTTAGACGATGTCGATCAACTGCAGACATTCTTTGCCTTCTTACGCATCAAATCAACCAAGCTACAGACCAACATGGTGAAACACATACAATAGCACTGGATATATCAAAGGCATTTGATAAGAGTCTGGCATCAATCCTTATTGTCGAAGATGTCACACTATGGCCTTGCATCATTAGTTCCACTAATTTCTTCTTATCTTCATAACAGAAAAATACGTATGTGTAATGGTTGTTGTTCTTGTTGTTGTTCCCCATGCTGCCTGGCCGAACAGCCCCAAGGCCCCGAGCAAAGCCAAGGCCATAACCGAGCGCCCCCACAGAACCCTACCCGCCGACCACAATAAAGCCTGGGTGACCGAAGCCACTCCATGGCGGGGAGCTGAGAAGGGTGCGGAAACGCCCGGGAAACTAAAGCCCCACCCAGGGCCCTGTGCCCCTCAGCAATTATGACGAGAAAGTTGAGGGGCAAGGGAAAAATGTGACGCTTTGGCTTCCAATCTTGGTAGATTGGGAGGTCAATCCACTTGAGATCTAGAAAATATATAAGTAAAAGGAAGTCAGAGTAAGCTATGGGTATGGCAGAGATTGCTCAGTTCTCACTCTGATAGACCAGCCCATCACCACATGACTAGAACCCAATCCTCTCGGCATCAGCTAGGAAAGGCCCTAGAAAGCCGCCTTTGGCAGGGGGATAGCTCCCCTATTTCAACCCTTTTCGGGGTTGGGCACCCGCCGCGTGTAATGGTAGATGGCCTTTATTCTCAATTTCACTCAATAAATGCTGGTGTTCCCCAGGGATCAGTTTTGGCCCCAACTCTGTTCCTCATTCATATCAATGATCTCATATCTACCGGTACCACTCATAATCCAATATATTCCTACGCAGATGACTCAACACTCCACAGTTCCTTCACATTTACCAATTCTTTCACCCAACCCGATCTTATAAATTCAAAAATAAACACTGCAATTTCTCTGAACCAGGACCATTCTAGAATTAATGAATGGGGACAAAAGAATCTAGTTTCCTTTAATGCACAGAAAACCAAGTACATTCAATTTTCTAACCGACAGAATCTCACTGACTCCCATATATTTTTTAATGATGTAAATATTCCCACTTCCCCAAGTATTGACATTCTCGATGTAACATTAACTACTAACTTGAGCTGGACACATTATGTTAGAAGCATTGCTAAGAATGCCTCTAAAAAACTGGGACTCCTGTACAAAGTTCGAGAATTCTTCACTGACGAGCAGTTGGCCGTAATATATAAAAGTCATGTGCGTTCTCAGATGGATTACTGTTCACCTCTGTGGGGTGGAAGTGGAGTGGTTGCATTGAGGCAGTTGGACAAAATTCAAAATAAAGCGATTAGATTAATCAATAACCCGGCAATCACACAGGACCTTCCTACATTATCCATACGAAGAAACGTTGCATCCCTTGCATTATTCTACAGATATTTTCACAGCAATTGTTCTGAGGAACTTGCTTCAATTGTGCCGCTTCTCCACATCTTTCCCCGTAGAACTAGGGCAGCTGAGAGCGCCCATGAATTTACACTTTCTCCTCCACAATGCAGAACTTCTGCTTATCAGAATTCATTTATCCCCAGAGCTACTACTCTTTGGAATTCACTTCCCTCGAATTGCTTTCCACAAACTTACAATCTACAAATGTTTAAATCCAGTTGTTACAAAAAATTTATGAATGGAGGATGCCTTTAGGCACATGGACCTTTTTGTTTTATCTGTGTTTTTCCTTCCTCCGTTCATTGTCTCTTAAAAAAAAATATATATATATATATATGGATGGAGTCATGAAAGAAATACAAGGAAGAGCAGTGGATGTTGGTGTATTGCTGATAGGGGAGGGAAATGAGTGGAAGCTGCCTGTACTGCTGTTTGCTGATGATACAGTTCTGATGAGCGATAATGAATGGGAGTTGCAGGGTCTGGTAAATATGTTTGGAACAGTGTGCGAAAAACGGAATCTGAAGGTAAATGCAGGGAAGAGCAAGGTTATGGCATAGAGTACAGATGACCTAGAGGCGAAAGCGTGATGTCATACGGTTATTTTGCCGCGCGTCCTAGGGATTTGGTGGCAGCACTGTTGTACAGTACAACAACCAAAGCACCTCAGTGGCTTGTCCTTATTATAGATAGTCTGTGCGCTGCGCGCGCCTGCCAGCTGGCTTGCGGCAGTGTTACCAAAGTTAAGGGAATATCCGCAAAACAAGGGAGCAATAGATTAAAGAGGGAACGTATTTAAGAGTTATTTAATGTTGGTAAAAACAATTGTAAATTATTTAATATAAATTAGATATACCGGTATATAGCAAGATGAAAACATTAAGTATACATATACACTATAAAACATACTCATATATGATGCAAGTATACCTTCAAGCAACACATTAAAATGTCATTTTGAATATATATATTATTATGTTACATGTTATGTAGATGTTAATTTGTAAAGTAGCACTAAAACCTGACATTTATACTTATGACATCTAGGGATATTTTGTCCCACCATTGACGTTGGCAACTCCCGAATCTCACATCAACAATGGCGGGTGTTGGAGGAGTTTTGCTTGTGTACCTCCTTATAATGATGACAATTACACGATGACTGGCCTTTACAGTAGCCTCTACTTATGTCTATTTAACTATGTCATGTCTGCAGAGTCTCTGGATAACGTTCAATTGATTATTAACCCGTACAGCCCCAGCGACGCGCCTGACGCGTCGGCGATGTATGTAACGCACAGCCCCAGAGACGCGCCTGGCGCGTCACCCTAATTGCGCCGACCGTAACCTCAGGTGTAGCCACTCAAGAGAGCTCAGATTTGTATGGGAACTGTGTACGTATCCCACGCAACCGTGCCGATGGTTGAAAACTCTCAAAGTCCACGTGCGTGCGCGCGAGCGCGCAATAACCTATTTTTTTGGGGTAATTGCCTTCAATTTTTTACTCTTGTAAAATACGTTTTCGGGGGCTCTGTAGGACCATTCTTTAAGCTTTTTGAGCGGTTTTTCGTGGTTTTTCCTTCATTCCTAACCCCTTCGCTATTGTTTCTGGAATAAAACAATTTTTTGAAAACCGGCCGGGTTCTGGTGAACAAACATTACAAAACTAGCCGGGGCTGGACGGGTTAATAGCGTTATTAGTACAAAGGTAGGGATTAGGGCCTATTACGAGTTAATGGGGACCAAGGATAGTCAATATAATGTCTTTGTGGGGACCCTCCTATTGTCCTTTGCGACCGTGCTGCCATCTCTCGAACGCGCGGATCGCTATTTTCAGATTTGTGGAGTCTTTCTTTCCTCTCTAGGTCATCTGTACTCTATGGTTATGGTCTTCAAAAGGGGTGAAGCCACAGAGTGTGAGGTGAAGTTGAATGGTCAGGCTATGGAGATTGTCAGCTCATTTAAGTATCTGGGCAGTGTGTTGAGTAAAGATGGGATTATGGATGAAGAAGTGCGGGAGAGGGTGTAACTGGGCAACAGGGTTGTAGGAACGCTGATAGCAGTAACAAGAAATAGGGTGGTCAGTATGGAAGTAAAGAAGTCCTTGCATGACAGTGTGGTAATCCCGACACTGACTTACGGAAGCGAAGCATGGACGTTTGAGAAGAGACTCAGACCAAGAGTGAGAGGGGTGGAAATGATTTACTTGAGAAGTGCGTGTGGAGTTACATGGAGGGATAGACAGACGAATGAGGAAGTAAGAAGGAGGTGCGGTGTGGAGGTAGATGTGCTGGAAAGTGTGAAAAGGAACACCTTGAGATGGTTCTGCCATATGGTCCTATGGAACGTATGGGAAGCGAGAGAATGACTAAGAAGGTGTACGAGAGCGAGGTGGAAGGACAGAGAGGAAGAGGTAAACCGAAAGAGAGGTGGAAGGATGGAGTGAGGAAGTACAGTACAGTATTATGGATGAAGGCGGTGCTGGTTGGGAGGAGGTGCATCGACTGACTGGGGACAGAGATGCATGGGGCGGTTCGTTCGTGGCCACCCCTTCGAGGATCGCGGCGTCAGGCAATAGATAGATAGATAGATAGAAACATGACTTTTCTGCTATATTTTCATGTATTGTGTGAGATTTGATAATATATTTTTTGCGAAAAAGCTTCATTATAGTTTTATAGAGATGTGACATGGCCCTCGATAATGGGGAAGGCTATAAACATCATAAAAAATGTAGGGCTAAAGATGTAAGAAAACGATAATAGGCCTATGGCCTTTTTAATAAAACTCTATTTTGCTTTGCCAATAACAAAACAAAATAGGGTTTTCTGACTCTGAAAATCCTGTAAATCTAAGCCAAGTTTTGATCAAAATTGGTTCAGTTTCTCCAATTTTGGGGTTTCCTTAAAATGTAAAATAAGAAAACCAGAGCCAAGTTTTACAAAAAAGGCTGTAGGCCTATTATTTTCTTACATCTTTGTCGCGAGCCATGGCATAGGCTAGTCAGTAGAGCGTAGGCTATATATTTATATTTCTTTAATACTATGAATGTATACCCCAATGTACCAGCTACACATACAATACAGTACGGTACTTAAGATCTTACATTAAGATATAAAAACAAGATTACGGTACATGCTGCAGAAATACGCAAATATCATCCAAATTCACCCCAGTTGACGGTACCTCTAGGGTCTAGGCTACTTCACTACAAGGTCAAGTCTCAAAACTAGCACCGTTGTTCTTCCCTTGCCCTTCTCGGAGAGAATGTGGTAGTATGGGCCGAAGCGTGCAGGGGAAGACCAACCCAACCGCCAGAGTTGGGGTAACGGAATTGTAATTAACAATGAAAATGGCAATAAAAACTGCTTTCCTCAAATTCCAACAATTAAAAAAAAATTAATAAACCTTTACAATAAAAATAAAATACCAAAAAATACAGGAGTTGGCTACAGTAATTGTTCTGCACAATTAACAATTACCGAGTATACTAAGAGGCTACCAGTATCTTTTTGAAAGGTTAGGTTAAGTTTCTGGCTTCCCTAAAGCTAAAAATATACACACAGCCTAAACCTAAGCCTATATACCGGTACACTAAAAGTGTCTTAAACAGAAACAATACTTATTTTACTGAAATACCAGTTACTGCATAACTGTTATTAGGTACTGTATTTTATAATTATAGGGAATAGGCTCGCAGCCTTATTATACATAATTTATTAGGGACAATGTAGGTCTATGGAATCCTTATACTGTAGGCTACTCATGTATAATCCACTGTGGGAGAATAATTTTGATCACATTTATATAACCTGATATTAATAGAAAAAACGCCCATTCTAATCAATCTCAGAGCTCTTTCGGACATCCTCACTGTTTACAAACGCCTTCTTTATGCAGTGAGCCTAAAATCGATATTTACCCCCTGCTGGCAACATAGATGACGATTTCAATAATTCATAAGGAGGGATGAGGGGGGAGGCAAAGCCCCCCTTCAACCCATCGTGTATTCCACATTGGAATGATAACTAAGACCATGAAAACACTAATTTCTCAAAATCTGGAGGAAAAAACATGAAAAATAAGGGTGCGAGCTTATTCCCTATAATTACCGGTATTTTATATAAAAACTATTTAAATATAACTAAAAACACTCTGCATGTCATATTAGGAATAAATTCAAGTAGGCCTAACCAAGTTCCTCATCATCTTATAAACTCCCAAGAACCGGTCAGAGAACTTTGAAAAGGCCAAAACTTTGCACAATTTTCGGTCAATATAAAGTTAATGTAATTACATTGCTAAAAAAATAAATATATTTTTTATCTATATTAGAGTTGTGTAAGGGTGTTTTGATATGTGATAATAGTGGAAAATTTATATTTAGGCCTACCTATTAAACAACAATCTAAAAACACGTCCCCCACTAGTGAAAAATAACTCTATTTGGCCATAACCGTTTGCTGTGGAATACAGAATACTGTATGTTGAAGAGGGGGCTTGCCCCCCTCTAGGACTTGTAGAAATCCTCATATATTTCAACAGTAGGGGCACAAACCTCATTTTCACCAACGCGAGTCGCCGAGGCTACACTCGCGGTGGATATAAACAAACCCACCGATTTGTTTGCGAGGTCCCGTAATATGGGGTAACTTCGGACATTTTTCGAGGTTTTTAACAATTTCTCCTGGGTGTAAACACATTATAGAGATTTTTAACTAGGTCAAGTGATGTATGGTGATAGTGCGCCGTAATCCAGGAAGCCTCCTAAAATTATCCCCCATAATAAGAGAGCTATCCTTATCCTAAATGATGTCCGAAGTTTCCTTGAAAAGTGGAAAACTTCGGACATACGGTGATTTCTTATGGAAAATGATTGCCAAGAAAGCTAGGATAACTCCGGACAAACGGAGGAGAACTTCGGACGTACGTTCGTGGCCTTATTCCATTCATTTTTCGGCTCCAACTATTTTATATGAATATTTTATTATTGCTGCTTATTCCTGTCCGATGTTTTAGTGGAAAATGCACAGTCAATACTTTTAGGCCTGTATAATCAGTATAGGAGGGGGATATACAGTATACGATGTTTAACATATATTCTGTTTGGATCTGTTCTCGTTAGGCATTGAGCTCACTCTTAGAAAATATTGAGCAGGAAAAATAACCAATGCTGTCTAATCAATAACTCGAAAATTAACTAGGCCTAGTGAAAATATATAGGTACAGTATGTATACTATATCACTGCATATACACTTTTATGAATTTGAGCATTTTTATAGGTACAGTATAACGTATTTGTTGGTGTTTCTTTCGGCAGATAAAACAAAATTTGGACAAGATATACGGTACGCCTCTCCTAATTTATATATATTACATATCCAGAATTATCCGAAATACATAAATCGGTTAGCATATTATCATATTTTTATGGGTTTTTGGACTCAGAGAATGATTATTTGATCTTTTACCAACCATGTTAATGATGGACAAGTATTATGAATATGATTTTCATAGGGAAAATAATAACAAACGATTGTTTTGTTCCATGTCCGAAGTTAGCACGTTTTTTTTTAAACACAATCGGTTAAATGATAGTGTTCTAGCTAGAGCGTTATACAAGTGTAACAAATTTCCTTTGGTGGATGTTGTCTCTGGTAATGTTACTACAAAATTATATCAGTCAGAACATCATTCATACAAACAAATTTCTTCAGGGTGATAGAAGTTTGGCAGGGTAGCGAAAAATGTACATATTTTCGTCATATATATAATATTTTTTAGTGTACATAGGCCTATACTCATGTCAGTTTCCTAGGACTTTTACATGCTCTTCATTTGCCATTTCTCTAAACGGACCCCACAAAAAAAAACAATAAAAAGCGTTTCCATTATATAATGACAATGTCTAATTACTTATTATCGCCGATGTCCAAAGTTATCACCGCAGTACGAAGTTACCCCACTTTATGGTACCGTCAACTGGGGTGAATTCGGACCTCATCGCCCCCCAAAAAATTAAATAAATAATTATTAATTAATGAATAAACATATTAGAAATCTCTTTTCACCAGGCTTTTCATAATACTTTTGTATCAATTTTGTGTGTTAAGATCTTTAAATATATTTCAACAAGTAATAAAAAACAATTAAAAAACAAAATAATGTACCGGGTATATAATTAAATTTTGTAACAACGGCAAACTTTCTTTGACAGAAATTATAGTAAGTACCGGTAGATGCAGAAAAGTTATTAGGGGATGGATGTAGTTTCCGGGCATATTGTGTCAAGTTTACATAGGGCGATCGCCGCGGTTAACTTCGCGTCTATTTTGACGGCGATTTTCTTCGGTTATTTGCCCCCTGCTGGCAATATATATGATGATGACAATATGTGAATGCTCCCTCAACATATTATTGTATCCAAAGGCAGTCAAAATAGACGGGAACATGATGGCAAGCGTCCGCCGCCGCTCCGCTTAGTGTAAACAAGGCTGGCGGTACGCCCGAATTCTATATTCGACCCGTTATTAATACCAAGATGTACTTTTGTAATTACTGTAGTGTGAATGTATAAAATAATTAATTGGCATCATCTTGTATATTATTCCCGTAATTGGGTATTTAATGATTTTTTGGTAGCGTTCAAGGAGAGTAGTGCCGCCTTATTTTGCATGTTTTTTTTGTTTTATATTTCAAGGAATACAGTGTTTTATTGTTGTTTATCATGGTTTGAGTGGAGGATTTGTATTAGTTTACCCATTACTCCAACAATCTTAAGATAACCCCCTCCCCCCACCCCACTAGTGGGGAGGGCTATGAAGACAGGGAAAATGTGGGGTTAAAGACGTAAAAAGGCGATGAGGTATTAAAACAAAACTTGGCTCGGGTTTTCATGAATTTGAAAGAAATAGAACCCCAAAATGGAAAACCCGAGCCAAGTTTTGACGAAAGTTGGCTCGGGTTTTCTGATTGTTCAGAGTCCCAAAACACAGTAACCTAATTATGAAAGTTGGCTCTGGTTTTCATGTATTTGAACCGCATAAAACCACAAAATGGAAAAACTCGAGCCAGATTTTGGCGGAAGTTGGCTCGGGTTTTCTGATGTTTCAGAGTCCCAACACACAGTAACCTAATTATGAAAGTTGGCTGGGGTTTTCATGTATTTGAACCGCATAAAACCCCCAAATTGAAAAACTCAAGCCAATTTTTGGCAAAAGTTGGCTCGGGTTTTCCGATATTGCAAAGTCCAAAAACAGTTGTGATATCGGGTGTATCACCTAGCTCTGAACGGGTATATCATAGTGTTTACTATACCCCTTTAAAAGGACATTAGCCTAACCTAACAACCTTACCTAACCTATCCTAGTATTATGGGTGGGGGCTGCTGCCCCCACACCCCCACCCCCACACACCCCTAAAAAGCGTATAACGCGATAATAAGCATTTGTAAATAATACCGCAACTACGAATCTTGTTTGTGAGACTAGTATTAACCTAACTAAACAACCCAACCTAATCCTTGAAAAAAATAAAAATAAAAATAAAAATGCTAAATAACGTACTGTAAGTACCAATCCCTTGTCATGAACGTAAACCCCAAACCCTAACCACTATTAGACAAAACAATATGAGTTTGTACCTTAATGTGTAAGAGGATAAATGGGCCGCAAGAAACTCCCACAGATCGTCCCTGTTTTGTAAGTCTAGGTGTAGTTCACCAATATTCTTAGAACACCCTTCACACTCAAGAGCCATCTTTGTTTAACAAAGCCGGGTCTGACAGTGTGTTCACCTGGTCGTGACGTATCAGCTGGTTCTGACGTAAGATCAGCTGATGGTGTTTCAATAACACTACTTATGATTTCAGAATACAGTAGTGTATTATTTTTATATGTTCGTGAAAATCTAGAGAGAAGTGTGGTATTATCGTGCATTATTAACCCATCAGACCCGGAAGGGCTCTTAAACATCCATAAAAAACACACCCGAGCTACCCGGAAAGTCTCTTAACCCTCTCACCACGGAAGGGCTCTTGAACGCCCATAAAAAAGCATATAACAGGTACCCGGATGGTCTCTTGAACGCCCAGTGGTTGAAAGCCTGTGAGCTTCGTGTGCGAGGCGTCGGTCCGACGCATGTAAACAACAGCCGGCTGGACCGTCGCCCCGCATCTCCAGCCACAAGAAGGAGAGCGTCGCTTGTTCGTGTGTGCCTGTATGTTGTTGTTAAGTATCGAAAAGTGGTGTAAAGTGGCTGTTTTGGCCATAAAGTTATCTCCAATGAAATCATCATCACAGCTCAACCAGTTGACTTAGAGAGCTCTACTTAATGCCATTCTACAGGTAAATAACACAGCTACGCTTGGGGATGCGCGGGAATGCGGGAAGCAGTCTGATTAACGAATATACGGTAGCCTAGCCTAGACGTTTTTCGGCCAAAACACCCGGGTTTCGAGGAATATATATATAATACATAGCCGGGGCTGGAGGGTTAAACACCCATGAGCTTAAAGCATGTAAGCTTGGTGTGCGAGGCGTACGTCCGACGCATGTAAACAACAGCCGGCTGGACCGACGCCCCGTATCTCCGGCCACAAGAAGGAGTGCGTCGCTTGTTCGTGTGTGCCTGTATGTTATTGTTTAATTATCGAAAAGTAGTGTAAAGTGGCTGTTTTTGCCATAAAGTTATCTCCAATGAAATCATCATCACAACTGAACCAGTCGACTTAGAGAGCTCTACTTAACGCCATTCTACAGGTACAAAACACATCTACGCTTGGGGATGCGTGGGAATGCGGAAGCAGTCAGAATAACAAAGATACGGTAGCCTAGGCATAGACGTTTTTCGGCCAAAACCCCCGGATTTCGGGGAATATTTATGTAATGCGTAGCCGAGGCTGGAGGGTTAATATTGAGGTCTTGCAACAATATTACAAGTGTTTATAGTCGCCTACAAATATATACAGAACGTGTTGAAGCAGAATATTGAGCCTGGTGAATTCGCGGCATTCGTAAGAAATTACGTTTTAAAAAGCCCGGGCGGAGCCGGAGGACGGAGGTACAGTATTCGAAGGGGTTCGACGCAATGCTTTGAACCGACCGAAATCAAGACAGCACAAGACGATGTTTCCATTTTTTCTTAGATTTTCGGTGTATTTGTCTGTAAGTGGATATTTTTTCAATGTGTCGATAACGAAAATCCTCCATGCGGACTATATGGAGAAAAATATGGCGAATCTATTGGTGCCTATTTTCATTAATAAATTGTTTCTCATAAGGTGGCACTAGTGTCCTTGAATATTATCTATTATTTAATCTAACTTTAGCTACAACCTATCAGATTTGGATATTGAGTGTAATTGGGTTTATAGTTGTCATGACACAGAATATTTCGGAGTTATGTCACAACAATCGTTATATTTACATTGTCAGGGTCATACTGCTACCCAGAGTAATAGAGTACTAATGGTCAATAAATCAAGATAGCCTATGTCCGAAATTGCCCCAAAAGTGACGTATCTTATGATATGGTATTTATGGTCTTTACGTTGTCAGTGAGTGTGATAGCCTACGACCATTTTAAAATGTTCAAAGATGTCCGAATTGACCCCTGAAAGGTCCGAATCTACACTGGGAATTTGGGATCACTGGTTAGTCCTACGAATGTATTCTATATCCATGTCCAACAGTCAGAATTCAGGCTAGGTATCCGAAATTGCCCTAAATCCTATCCAAATTCGGACACCTTTATTATATTTATAATAAATATATGCAATGTATCCTATTTTAATTTATTTAAGGACGTGGGTATTTGCACCCGACAGTGAAAATACTGCGAGCGGTATTTTCACCCGACCGTGTTAATAACACTGAACGGTATTTGCACCCGATGGTCATCTTATTTTGCGATACCGACATTAATACAGACCCACTTATACTGCTTGAATTTCATTTTTGTCCTTATCTAGCATTACTGTTCTTGTGTTTTATGTATCTCCCATCATGTCACAAAAAGCTTTTAAAACATTTTGAATAATTTCACCAGTTTCATTAATCACAAATGGATATACAATGCATACATCTCAGACATAATTCCACTCAGCTTTGCCCATTTCTTCATATTTCTAACGTCTTGCTAAGTAACTATTTTGGAATGTTTCATACTAGAATTACGGTAAGTTGTTTGTTTGCTGGTTGCATATTAATAACTTCATTCATCTCTTTTCGTTGATCATCTGTCAAACAGCGATGTTGGCTGTGGTATAGTTGCAGTTCTAAGTTTACTTCATGATTGTGAATTAGATTTGATCGTGTCAGCTTAAGACCACAGGGACACTGGTATTAGTGAGCTGAGCCTATAATTAGGCCTTATAGCCTACTTAGGGTTGAGTGTGAGAGGGATCTGCTGCCTTGTGTGGGCCAATCGGCTTTCCGTAGACTCTCATTTTCTTATGTTCTTATAGATTGGCAACCACATGGTAGATACCTTTGTTTTATCCGTTAACCCATCCTCTTGTCTCTTGGTGCTTATTATCCACTTCAATAGTACATCAAGACTTTACTCTATATACACTTCCCGATTCTTTTGTTTCTTAATTCTGTAAATAACTTGTTAAATTGTTCAAATGTTGTAAAGCTTGTAAGCGTAAAAACTTCAGTAAATTTATGAAAAAGAATAAGATATTCTGCTCACTGGTTCACATGTAATATTCAATAGGCTAAGTGAAATCAATAGTGTTGTATGACAATTTAAGAAAAACTGAACTGAGTGATAGGCCTAATTTATGAAAAAGATATTCCGCTCACTGCTTCACATACTGTATATTATTCTATACCTAATTTATGAAAAAGATATTCCGCTCACTGCTTCACATACTGTATATTATTCTATACCTAATTTATGAAAAAGATATTCCGCTCACTGCTTCACATACTGTATATTATTCTATATTTGTCAGCTTCACTTAGTTATATTGTTCGTTTTTCTATAGGCCTATTTAAGTCTGTATCAATCTAATATGTATAGCCTAAGACGACGCATAAGACGACGATCGGGTGCAAATACCGTAGAATGTTATTTACACGGTCGGGTGCAAATACCGCTCGTGGTATTTACACGGTCGGGTGCAAATACCGCTCGTGGTATTTACACGGTCGAGTGCAAATACCGCTCGTGGTATTTTCACGGTCGGGTGCAAATACCCACTCCTAATAATTTTTATTTAATGCTAGCCTATGATAATTTGTATACCCCAATGTACCAGCTGCACATACAAAACCGGTACCGTAAAGTGGGGTAACTTCGGACTTGGGTCATAACTTCGGACATCGGCGATAATAAGTAATTAGATAATGGAAACGCTTTTTATTCGTTTTTTGTTTGTTTGTGGGGTCCGTTTAGAGAAATGGCAAAGGAAGAGCATGTAACAGTCCTAGGGAACTGACATGAGTATATGTAAACTAAAAAAAAATATATATATGACGAAAATATGTACATTTTTCGCTACCCTGCCAAACTTCTATCACCCTGAAGAAATTTGTTTGTATGAATGATGTTGTGACTGATATAATTTTGTAGTAACATTACCAGAGACAACATCCACCAAAGGAAATTTATTACACTTGTATAACGCTCTAGCTAGAACACTATCATTTAACCGATTGTGTTTAAAAAAAAAAACATGCTAACTTCGGACATGGAACAAAACAATCGTTTGTTATTATTTGCCCTATGAAAATCATTCATAATACTTGTCCATTATTAACATGGTGGTAAAAGATCAAATAATAATTCTCTGAGTCCCAAAACCCATAAAATTTATAATATGCTAACCGATGTATGTATTTCGGATAATTCTGGATATATAATAGCCTATACAGTATATAGATTAGGAGAGGCATATATCTTCTCCAAAAAAAAATTATCTGCCGAAAGAAACGCCAACAAATACGTTATACTGTACCTATAAAAATGCTCAAATTCATAAAAGTGTATATGCAGTGATATAGTACAGTATGTCAAACCTATAAGAACATAAGAAAATGGGAGTCTGCAGAAAGCCGATTGGCCTAAGCAAGGCGGATCCCTGTCCCACACAACCCCAATTACAAAGCCCAATTATAGGCTCAACACTCTAATACCCTGAGGATCATCTTACCAAAACGGTTAGAGATTAACGCAGGATTATGGGGGTCTGCAGAGCGCTGATTGGCCCAACCCTGCTGATCCCCCTTCACACCCAACCCTTCTCGTCCATATGCTTATCCAATTTTATCTTAAAGCTCCCTATCGTTTTTAATCCCACTATAGCACTTGGTAGTCCATTCCACCCATCTATCTGTTACCAAACCAATATTTGTCTATATCTTTTCTGAAACGAAATTTATCTAATTTGAAACCATTGGTACGAGTTCTTTCGCTATCACTGAGCTTTAGTACATTTGTCATGTCCCCTTTGTTAATCCCACTAAGCCACTTGAACACCTCTATCATATCCCCTCTAACTCTATATATTTTCACTAGGGCTAGTTAATTTTTGAGTTATTGATTTGACAGCATTGGTTATTTTTCCTGCTCAATATTTTCTAAGAATGAGCTCAATGCCTAACGAGAACAGATCCAAACAGAATATATGTTAAACATCATATATAACTCCCTCCTACACTGATTATACAGGCCTAAAAGTATTGACTGTGCATTTTCCACTAAAACATCGGACAGGAATAAGCAGCAATAATAAAATATTCATATAAAATAGTAGGAGCCGAAAAATGAATGAAATAAGGCCACGAACGTACGTCCGAAGTTCTCCTCCGTTTGTCCGGAGTTATCCCAGCTTTCTTGGCAACCATTTTCCATAAGAAATCACTGTATGTCCGAAGTTATCCATACATGTCCGAAGTTTTCCACTTTTCAAGGAAACTTCGGACATCATTTAGGATAAGGATACCGGTACCTAGCTCTCTTATTAAGGGGGATAATTTTAGGAGGCTTCCTGGATTATGGCGCACTATCACCATACATCACTTGACCTAGTTAAATCTCTATAATGTGTTTAAACTCAGGAGAAATTGTTAAAAAACCTCGAAAAATTTCCGAAGTTACCCCATTTTACGGTACTTAAGATCTTACATTGAGATAAAAACAAGACTAGGTAAATGTTTATCACCAACCAGTGACGAGTTTTTCAGGTTATTTTTTGTTGTTTTTTATTTTTTATTTGATATACAGTGTTGTTTAATACCAAGGACTGTCGCATTTTACTATTTTCCCATTATCCATCAATCTTAAGACACGGCCCCCGATAGTGGGGAGGGCTATGAAGATCAGGGAAATTGCGGGGTAAAAGGCGTAAATAAAGGGGTAATATTGGAAGAACTCTGAAAATACAATATTTAAAAGTAACAAAACCTGAAAATGGAAAAACCCGAGCCAAGTTTTGACCAAACTTGGCTCGGGTTTTTCAATTTTTCAGAGTCCAAAATCACAGTAACCTCATTTCGAAAGTTGGCTCGGGTTTTTTTGTTTTTCAACGTGGATAAAGCCAGTAACGATGTGGTTAAAATTAACCTAACCTAACCTAACCTAACCTAACCTAACCTAGTATAATGGATGGGGGCTGCCGCCGCCCCCACACCCCCGCTAAATCCTTGAAATCCGAGCCAAGTTTTGTCATTAACCTAACCAAATAACCTAACCTAGTATTATAGGGTTAACATTAGCCTAACCTAACCTAGTATTATGGGGTTAACATTAGCCTAACCTAACCTAGTATTATGGGGTTAACTTAACTTAACTTAACTTAACTTAACTTAACTTAACTTAACCTAACCTAACCTACCATCGACAGGGAGGTATGTTTTACAGTTTCTCGTATTTCACTTATAACTAATTTGCGACGGTAAGTACATATACACCAACAAAGTATCGTTCATGAAAGTGATAACACACTAATAATCATCGATGGAGCCCGTCACTGGTTGGTCGGTAACTTAAACCCAAGACTACATGCAACGGAAATAACCTATGCAAAAATTTGCCGAATTCATCCCAGTTGACAGTAGCCTAGCCTATGTTTTTTACAGGATCAGTAGCCTAGGCCTAATACATTTTTACGCACATTAAGACACACATAGGAATGAAATACATGATATAAGAAACCTATAGCCTAGGCCACGATAAGGTAAAAATTGAAGAGACCCCGGACAGCCTTTTTACTAGTTAATTCTATTTTTTTGTTTATTTTTCTTTGATATACAGTGTTGTTTAATACCGAGGACCGTCGCATTTTAGTATTTTCAACATTAGGCCTAGCCTAACCTAACTTAATTAACCTAACCTATCCAAAAGCTAACCGACGGTCTAAACCCAGCTCACGTTCCCTGTTTATGGGTGCACGACGGTCTAAACCCCGCTCACGTTCCCTGTTTAGGGGTACGCGACGGTCTAAACCCAGCTCTTGTTCCCTGTTTAGTTTTCGGTTAGGTTAGGTTAGCCTAAGTTAGGTTAGGTTAGGCTAATGTTGAAAATACTAAAATGCGACAGTCCTCGGTATTAAACAACACTGTAGCCTAGGCCTATATCAAAGAAAAATAAAGGTACGATTTTAGTTACTGGACACCTATTTGACAGGTACCACCGAGGATTTAATACATATTTGTTTTCGGTTTCCACGCATCCAACACCAAGCTACACCTTTTTCTGGTCCGGTAATAGTATTGAAAACGATATAATAACTTTTTAAATGTGGTCTTCGACGAGAATAAAACGGAGCGTTTGGGCCGAAAATCGGCGGCGGGGGAGTCCGTCGTCGCTTCGGATCGTCGCGGTTTGTTTACCCAGGACGCTCGAGGTTACTACGGCCAGCTGCTTTACTTGCCCCCTGCTGGCCACATAGATGACGATTATTATAATTCACGGGGGGGGGGGGGCCCCCCCCTCAACCCTGTCCTGTATAGGCTGTATCCCACGGCCTATAACGCAAGTCTTTATCAAAAAATGGACCCAACAACTGGTTATATAAGCTTAGCTATTAGCATTTTTATTTAACAAGTCTTTAGAAACAGGTTTAGTTCCAGAAGCTTGGAAGCTTGCAAATGTAGTTCCGATCTTCAAAAAAGGTGATAAATCGATAGCATCCAATTACCGTCCCATTAGTCTCACATCAATCATAGGAAAGTTGCTAGAGTCTATTATTGCTAGGAAAATTAGAAGCCACTTAGACAAATTTAACTTAATAAATTCTTCTCAGCATGGATTCACTCAGGGACGTTCTTGCCTTACTAATTTGCTTAGCTTTTTCTCAGAGGTATATGAAGCAGTAGATAGTGACAAGTCATATGATATTATTTATTTAGATTTCAGTAAAGCTTTCGACAGAGTCCCTCATGAGAGATTGATGAGAAAGGTTGAGGCACATGGAATAGGAGGATCGTTGTTGGGATGGATTAGGTCATGGCTAATTGGTAGGAAACAGAGAGTCAGCATAAATGGTACCAAGTCAGAGTGGGGAGCAGTCAAAAGTGGTGTCCCCCAGGGATCGGTATTAGGTCCCCTGTTGTTTCTTATATACATAAATGACCTAGATTTAGGTATAACTAGTAGGATAAGTAAATTCGCAGACGATACTAAAATGGGGAGATCAATTGATTCAGATAGCGATATAGAGTGCCTCCAAAGGGATCTAGATACCTTACATGAATGGTCAGTAAATTGGCAGATGAAGTTTAACATTGACAAATGCAAGGTATTAAAGATAGGGAAGATGCATACAAATGTTAAATATAAACTAGCTAATTTAGAATTAGAAAATTCAGACTGTGAGAAAGATCTAGGTGTGTTTGTTAGCAATGATTTGAAGCCTAGAAAACAGTGTATAAGCGTTCGTAATAAGGCAAACAGGATTCTCGGGTTCATCTCTAGGAGTGTGAGTAACAGAACTGCTGATGTTATCTTAAAACTTTACTTGTCATTAGTGAGACCCCATATGGATTATGCTGTCCAATTTTGGTGTCCTTATTACAGAATGGACATAGATTCATTGGAGAGAGTACAGCGTAGAATGACAAAAATGATCCATAATATTAGAAATCTTTCGTATGAAGAAAGGTTGAAGAAAGTAGGTTTACATTCGTTAGAGAGACGCAGAGTTAGAGGGGATATGATAGAGGTGTTCAAGTGGGTTAGTGGGATTAACAAAGGGGACATGACAAATGTACTAAAGCTCAGTGATAGCGAAAGAACTCGTACCAATGGTTTCAAATTAGATAAATTTCGTTTCAGAAAAGATATAGGCAAATATTGGTTTGGTAACAGAGTTGTAGATGGGTGGAATAGACTACCAAGTGCTTTAAGATAAAATTGGATAAGCATATGGACGAGAAGGGTTGGGTGTGAAGGGGGATCAGCCGGGTTGGGCCAATCAGCACTCTGCATACCCCCATAATCCTGCGTTAATCTCTAACCGTTTTGGTAAGATGATCCTCAGGGTATTAGAGTGTTGAGCCTATAATTGGGCTTTGTAATTGAACTGGGGTTGTGTGGGACAGGGATCTGCCTTGCTTAGGCCAATCGGCTTTCTGCAGACTCCCATTTTCTTATGTTCTTATGTTCTTAAGTCGACCGCCAAGGCGGGACCGGGGAAAGTCACTCCGAGCGTAAAGTAAACAAAGTGACGCTACTTCCACGAACGCAACCGAGTTGTCTTTATATTTAGTCTCATATTATCATTATTAAAGTGTCCCCATTGTTTTTTTAGTGTTTCGTACACCAGAAAAGGGTGTAGCTTGGAGTTGGATGCGTGGAAACCGAAAAAAAATATGTATTAAATCGTTGGCGGTACCTGTCAAATAGGTGTCCAGTAACTAAAATTATACCAAAATAAACAAAACACTAGAATTAACTAGTAAAAAGGCTGTCCGGGGTCTCTTAAATTTTTACCTACGATAAAATCGATGTCTGAATTTAATTACATAGCCTAAGCTTTAGCCTAGCCAGAAAAACTAAATAAGATGGTCACCAATTTTCCCATGGATTTTTTTATTTTTCCCTGTTAGTTTTCATCAATATATAGTGTTTGGAAATAACTACAACCCTCGGCGAAACCGTTTTCCCCATTATACAACGATCTTAACCCTCCAGCCCCGGCTATGTATTATATATATATTCCTCGAAACCCGGGTGTTTTGGCCGAAAAACGTCTAGGCTAGGCTACCGTATATTCGTTAATCAGACTGCTTCTCGCATTCCCGCGCATCCCCAAGCGTAGCTGTGTTATTTACCTGTAGAATGGCATTAAGTAGAGCTCTCTAAGTCAACTGGTTGAGCTGTGATGATGATTTCATTGGAGATAACTTTATGGCCAAAACAGCCACTTTACACCACTTTTCGATACTTAACAACAACATACAGGCACACACGAACAAGCGACGCTCTCCTTCTTGTGGCCGGAGATGCGGGGCGTCGGTCCAGCCGGCTGTTGTTTACATGCGTCGGACCGACGCCTCGCACACGAAGCTCACAGGCTTTCAACCACTGGGCGTTCAAGAGGCCTTCCGGGTACCTGTTATATGCTTTTTTATGGGCGTTCAAGAGCCCTTCCGTGGTGAGAGGGTTAAGACACGCCGCCCGATAGTGGGGAGGGCTATAAAGTACAGGGAAAATGAGGGGTTAAATGCGTAAAACGGCGATTAAAACGTATTTTAGCAAAACTTGGCTCGGGTTTTAAGGTATTTCTAAGGCCTATAACCCAATATTTCGAAAATCCGAGCCAAGTTTTGGCCAAAGCTGGCTCGGATTTTGAGTTTGTAGATAACAAAATGACAGTAACCTCATTTAGAAATTTGGCTCAGGTTTCCCGAAATTGCAAAGCCATAAAACCCGAATTTTGAAAACCCGAGCCAAGTTTGAGCCAAGTTTTGGCAAAACTTGGCTCGGATTTTGCTAATTTTAAGAGTAAACAAATTACAGTAACCTAATTTAGAATTTTGGCTCATGTTTCCCTAAATTGCAAACCCCAAAAAGCATAATTTTGGAAAACCAGAGCCAATTTTTGGCAAAACTTGGATCTTATTTTGAGAATCGAAAAAGACTAACTAAATGTCGGAAATTGGCTCATGATTTCCCTAATTGCAAAGCCATATAACCAGATTTATCGAAAACGTAGCACTTATTTAAATTATAAATATCCAGTAACATAGACCTAGTACATTGGATACAAGCCTAATCCACACCTAACGCCTACAATGTGTCCGTAGTAGGCTACCTAGTAGGCCTACGTGGGATACAACATGGCGGTTGGGCCGGCGCCCATTTAGTAGCCTACCGGTATTCGGCCGTATCTGTAAATACGAATGAGAGTCACTTCGAGCGAATTCCTGATAGAGCGGATGTACCATCTAACCTAATTAACCTAACCTAACCTAACCTAACCTAACTTAACCTAACCTAACTTAAGCTAACCTAACCTAACTTAAGCTAAGCTAACCTAACCTAACTTAACTTAACTTAACTTAACTTAACTTAACTTAACTTAACTTAACTTAACTTAACTTAACTTAACCTAACCTAACCTAACTTAACCTAAATGCGCCTCCGCTCGAAGTGTCCAGATACCGTAAATACTACCGCAACTACGAATCTTGTTTCTGAGACCTAGTATATTAACCTAACCAAACAACCCAACCTATCGACAGAGATGGGCAGGTGTAGACTAAAAAGCTGGTGGACAGACCTCGGGAGACAGGTGAAAATGGCGTGTGTACGAATCGGTGCCGTCTATAGGAAGATATTGACACCCATGTTACGACAAAATTCCATTTTAGTACCATATATTTTTAGCCTATTAGGTTTTGCCGAGGCTTAAAACACATTTTCATATTAGGCTAGGCTATGTTTAGAGCATATAAAATCCATATTTGTTTTCAAATATTGCAAAATAATTGGTGACCAACTTATTTAGTTATACTGCCTAGCCTATAGGCCTAAGCCTACTCCCTAGGCGGCTAGGCCTTGCCTATTGTTCCAATTTTCTGTAGGCTAGCCTACAGACCACAGGTAAAAATCTAGAGAAACAACTCCTCAAAACTGTACTTTACAAAGCTAGGCTACTGTACTGTCAGAAGAATAGGCCTAGCCTAGTCACAATTTCGTCAGCTGGCGGAACAAACGGGAAATCAAATTGCGGAAGTCAATGTCGCAGATCTTCATAGGCCTACATCCAATAAAAACGCATAGCCTATACACAAGACTGGCATTCAGATAGCTACAATGACATACCCTCCACACAGATCCCTTGCAAAAACTGGAAATGGCACAGATAACAGACCGCTAAACCCCTGCCAGGCTGCCTAAAATAACAAAACCACCTCGGCACCAGGCAAATGTGACGGACTCAATATTTTAGCTACCTTCTTTTCTCCTTTAGGGACGTTTGAGGACCCTTTGAACGTTTCTTACGCTGAGGCATGCTCTACCGGTTCACACAGCACCCAGCCGTCTCAGGACACTGCTGAGGAAAGGGGTGGGTAGAAGTTACCGTAGAACAAACGTTTATTATGACGGTGCGGACACTCTCACAAATGTTTTGTTTGTGATGTCAAGATTCCAACAATTTACAGATCACTGTTACGATAGTCTTTACCAACATATTTATCGGAAATAATATAATGCACATTGTAAGAAATTGTAGAAATATAATTTTGCAAAGCTTTTAAATGTTCTAAAAAGTATACAAAATAACCGTTTAAAACACTATAAACTACAGCTTCGAATATTGGAACGCTTGATTTCTCGTAACCAAAACAAACGAATTCGCCTTATAAAACACGTGTGCTTATAAGATCAAAACACTAAGAAGAATGTCAAAATATATTTCTTATTTCTAAAAAAAACACATTCAACATGTATGTATCAAATTATATATATTAATATTACGGTTCCGAACATTTGCAAACTAAATAGTTCTCCATCTCTATAGAATTAAATTCAAAGAAAACGCAAATGTAGGAATAACTTATTTAAGAACATAAGAACATAAGAAAATGGGAGTCTGCAGAAAGCCGATTGGCCTACGCAAGGCAGATCCCTGTCTCACCCAACCCTAATTATAAGCCCAGCTTAAAAACACCATTAGGACTTACCTCACCGACACGGTCAGAGGTCAGAAAAACGGGGATCTGCAGATCCCCACACCTGGGCCACACCTGACAGATCACCCTCACACCCAACCCATCTCGTCCATATGCCTATCTAATTGTATCTTAATGCTCCCTATCGTTCTTGATCCCACTATAGCACTTGGTAGCCTATTCCACCCATCTACAACTCTGTTACCAAACCAATATTTTCCTATCTTTCTTGAAACGAAATTTATCTAATTTGAAACCATTTGTACGAGTTCTTTCGCTATCACTGAGCTTTAGTACATTTTTCATGTCCCCTTTATTAATCCCACTAACCCACTTGAATATCTCTATCATGTCCCCTCTAACTCTGTGTCTCTCTAACGAATGTAAGCCTAATTTCTTCAACCTTTCTTTATACGGAAGATTTCTAATATTATGGATCATTTTTGTAATTCTACGTTGTACTCTCTCCAATGAATCTATGTCCATTCTGTAATAAGGACACCAAAATTAAACAGCATAATCCATATGGGGTCTCACTAATGACAAGTAAAGTGTTAAGATAACATCAGCAGTTCTGTTACTTGCACTCCTAGAGATGAACCCGAGAATCCCATTTGCCTTGTTTCGAACGCTTATACACTGTTGTCTAGGCTTCAAATCATTGCTAACAAACACACCTAGATCTTTCTCACAATTCGAGTTTTCTAATTCCATATTAGCTAGTTTATATTTAACATTTGTATGCATCTTCCCTATCTTTAATACCTTGCATTTGTCAATGTTAAACTTCATCTGCCAATTTACTGACCATTCGTGTAAGGTATCTAGATCCCTTTGGAGGCACTCTATATCTCTATCTGAATCAATTGTTCTCCCCATTTTGGTATCGTCTGCAAATTTACTTATCCTACTAGTTATACCTAAATCAAGGTCATTTATGTATATAACAAACAACAGAGGACCTAATACAGATCCCTGGGGGACACCACTTTTGACTTGCTCCCCATTCTGACTTCGTACCATTTATGCTGACTCTCTGCTTCCTACCAATTAGCCATGACCTAATCCATCCCAACAACGCCCCACCTATTCCATGCGCCTCAACCTTTCTCATCAATCTCTCATGAGGGACTCTGTCAAAAGCCTTACTGAAGACTCCCATTTTCTTATGTTCTTATGTCCCATCCCCCCCCCCCCCTCCCATCCCCACCTGGGGTCATCAATGGAGATTCACACCAATTATATGACAAACTAATAATTATTCACACCTTTGTGAAAAACGTATAATTGTTCTCACCTTTATGAAAATCTTATAATTATATCTTAATGAAACTTGAGAGTGCAGGGTTTACCGTAGCCATTTGTCATTGGTCATCTGTAAATTGTAGATATTTACCAGTGAAATACAGTACAACAAAAATAATAAATAATAATAATAATAATAATAATAATAATAATAATAATGTAATAATAATGATGATAAGAATAACAATAATAATAATAATTATGACAGCAAGAGAAGTTATATTCCACCAGTTTATCTCGACAATGTAGGCTACTTATATTTTTACATTCTAGCTAACACTTTAACTTCATTGTTAATCATCCGTATAACTTGTTCTGTGACATCATTTAAAAGAGGATTTCTACCAGCCATTAATTTGGTAACAGAGTTGTAGATATGTGGAATAGGCTACCGAGTGCCATTGTGGGATTACGAACGATATAAAGCTTTAAGTTAAAATTATATAGGCATAATGGACGAAATGGATTAGGTGTGAAAGGGATCTGCCGTGTGTGGGCCAATCGGCTTTCTGCAGACTCATGTTTTCTTATGTTCTCTCCATTTCTGATATCTAATAGTCCATAGAGAATTGCACAAATCTCTGCTAGAGTTGAAGAAACGTTATCAGATATTCTATATCAATACTCGCTCTCTATTACTTCATTATTAACCTTGTCTATTACCAAGACACCAACCTTGTTCTTCCATTTCTGCAATTGAGCCATCATAATACACGTGACGTGGGCTACATCCTCCTCATACAAATGACTAATGATTAAGTCCTAGTTTCGTACATACCTCCAGGGTGGAGGTTGAGATACATTTTGAGGGAATACACAAGAATATGATAAATAATGCATACTTACATTCTCAATCAGTCCTTATAAGTAGCTTATATTCTTGCCTTGTTTCCGGATGGTTCGGAACCTCTTTCTGTATTTATCTGGTTGGGTGTGAATGGGATCTGCCTCGTGTTGGATGGTCGGTGCTATGCAGATTTCAGAGTTCTTATTTTCTTATGTTTATCCGTATTTTTCTATATCTATCTTCATCTATCTGTTTATCTATATATGTTTATCTCTTTAACTATCTAAACTGTAAACACATTATCTATATATACCTTTACAAATGTGAAATGACACATTAACATACTGCGATATAATGGAGCCGATAAAGCTTCCAAACTAATGAATGAATTATTCAGTGCTGCAGTGTCTTCATATGCTTCCTTTCATTTAATTTACACTATCTTTGGCTCAGTGAATTCATCTTATTAGGAATATCCCTCACAGTCAAGATATTAAAAACAATTATCTCTCATATTTATGATATCCTTTAATATTATTAGTATTTAGTTGTTAAGATTAATGAGATAATGATATGTGGTGAGGTGCGTGATTACTAAGATATAATATTTCACGCCTGTGATTTTACAAACATATTGATATATGACATTGTATTTTACAAACATATTGATATATGACATTGTATTTTCCTTTACTAACACCATTAGAACTGACCTTACCAAAACGGTCAGAGGTCAGAAATTATTTTATTAATTTGTTAGGTATAGAAAAATATGTTGCTATATTTACTGTCAGATGAAATGAAACCGAGTATAGTGGATATTAGAGCCGCAAACTAACCTTGCCTTTAGTGTCCCCAAGATGGCGCTAGGGTCAAGGCTTGTCCTCCTTAATTACTCTCTATAAATATTGTCTGTCCCTCCCTAATCCACCGCCTCCTTAGCTTACCCCCGGCCCATTAAAGGTCGAGGCGAGTCATCTCGCTGCTTAACCACCTCGCATTTCATATAATGTGACTATCCTCTGGTTTGTTTTCCCAACTAGCGGTAAATTGCTATAAGAACATAAACACATAAGACAATGTGAATTTGCAGAAAGCCGATCGGCACACCCAACCCCAATTACAAGTCCTAATTAAGACCCAACTCAATCGACCGCTGGGGATCTATATTATTGAGTGATTTAATATGTAGTATCACTACGGATATATTATGTACATATTAAACAAAAGTACATACGCTACACAATTATAACAAACAAATTCTTTTGGATCCCATTGTTTAGTCAGTTTAGTTAACATTAACTGATGGTAGTCTTGGCCAAATATCGACTAGACTAACTTACTAAATAAGAAAATAAAATTGGATGCACATCTTAATTAGAATATTTTCAACTTACATAAATAAAACAATTCTAGAATTTAGCATATTAAGTTATAAACTGGTAATTAGGGCGAGAGAACGGATATATCTATATTGTTGTAATTTTTTAGCTGTGGTTTTATAAATGGTATATTGTTATTGGGAAGGATCTTTCTACCCCTTTCCCCATATAAACTACAAAAGTTTAATAATGAACCCATTGCACAATTTTAAGAACACGATCACAAGTTCTACAACTGATCATTCAAATCCTAGGTCAATAATATTAATGAGAATACTAATGGATGACTTAGAGGATAAATGTTTCCTAGAACGAATAAATAAAAAAGGGACATATAGGTAGGATCAGGAATATAAATATATGACTGTCTTCTATCATCATCATGTTAACCCCTTGAGGATTTCAAGGCTACAGGCTTTTTTCACGGCTATATTAAAAAAATTGCCCCATAGCATAACATGGGGCCGAGCTGTCTTGCCGTCGTGGCCGAACTGTCTCAAAATTAACTACTTAAGTTAAACATTAATTAACTAAGTTGACTGGTTGATTAACTAAACTGACCCAACTCTGATATATAGGCTAGATATATATATATATATATATATATATATATATATATATATATATATATATATATGAGCGTGTGTGTTGGTGTAATTTAATGATGTGTTTTAATCTAATCATCACTCATACACACAAGGTTATATTAAAAAAATTGCCCCATAGCATATAACATGGGGCCGAGCTGTCTTGCCGTCGTGGCCGAGCTGTCTCAAAATTAACTACTTAAGTTAAACATTAATTAACTAAGTTGACTAGTTGATTAACTAAACTGACCCAACTCTGATATATAGGCTATATATATATATATATATATATATGAGCGTGTGTGTTGGTGTAATTTAATGATGTGTTTTAATCTAATCATCACTCATACACACAAGGTTATTATGCAAGATCAGCTGAGGTTGTGTGAACCACGGTATGGTAGCATTTGTTACTATACCGTGGGGGCGGGTGCCCGACCCCGAAAGGGGTTGAAATATGGGAGCTATCCCCCCGCCAAAGGCGGCTTTCTAGGGCCTTTCCTAGCTGATGCTGAGAGGATTGGGTTCTAGTCATGTGGTGATGGGCTGGTCTATCAGAGTGAGAACTGAGTGATCTTTGCCATACCCATAGCTTACTCTGACTGTTCCTTTAACTTATATATTTTCTAGATCTCAAGTGACGGCGTCTTTTCCGTGGATTGACCTCCCAATCTACCAAGATTGGAAGCCAAAGCGTCACATTTTTCCCTTGCCCCTCAACTTTCTCTTCATAATTGCTGAGGGGCATAGGGCCCTGGGTGGGGCTTTGGTTTCCCGGGCGTTTCCGCACCCTCCTCAGCTCCCCGCTATGGAGTGGCTTCGGTCACCCAGTCTTTATTGTGGTCGGCAGGGAGGGTTCTGTGGGGGCGCTCGGTTATGGCCTTGGAATTGCTCGGGGCCTTGGGGCTGTTCGGCCAGGCAGCTTGGGGAACAACAACAACAACAACAACAACTATACCGTGGTGTGAACCATACAAATGGGCGGGACGGTCTAATCTTAGAGGGCTGAATCAGCCAAGGAAGTATATTGATTGCTTGGCTCTTCCCGCCCACAACATTCGGGCGGGATGGACCTAGCTAAGCGGGCGGGATCTTCTAGTCGGAATGGTCTGAGGGCGGGAAAGACCTGCTCCCATTGGTATCAGCCATATCTAAACTGAATTTCTTCATATTGAGTGAAATATACAAACATGTTCCTGCACTTACCCACCCTATTCAACATCTGACAGACATGAATACAGCACAGAACAAGCTAAACGTAATGACAGCTGGGACATGACTTATTAGCGCGACCGTACATTAATCATTTCAATTACAGTACAAGATAAAACCCTATCACGTAACCGGAGTGAAAAGAGACCCGATAGCTAAGACATTTCAGCGTGCACAAAGCCGATAATAAAGCCTCTTATCTTATCTCTTGGACTACTCGGAAATACAGACTCAGATATTTTGTTCTTAGAGTGGAAGGGGTGTTCAGGTGGTGAGGGGTTGTGGTGCAGTGTTGGAGTGGATTGTTCTGACTGCTTGGAAATTCAGTGGTTGTGTTGCAGTGTTGGAGTGGGTTGTTCTGACTGTTGGAAATTCAGTGGTAGTGTTGGAGTGGGTTGTTCTGATTGTTTGGAAATGCAGTGATTGTGTTGGAGTGGGTTATTCTGGCTGTTTGGAAATTCAGCCATATTCAGTGAAAGATAATACAATCGAACTGCATAAATATAAACTGATGTGTGTTGAACTTACTTTAATATACTTCAGCCATATTCAGACACAATATACACAATGGCTACGTAAAAATAAACTGATGTGTGTTGAAATTACTTAATAGACTTCAGCCATATTCAGTCACAATGTATACTATGGCTGCATAAAGATAACTGATTTGTGTTGAACTTATATTAATAGACTTCAGCCATATTCAGGCACACTATGCACTATGGCTGCATAAAGATAAACTGATGTGTTGAGCTTACTTTATTAGAATTCAGCCAATTCCAGTCAAAGTGTACCGTCTATCACACCACAGTGAGTAAAACATATGGCTATGATACAGACCCCCATGAGAGCCTGCCAGAGTGGTGGGGATGGGGTGATTACATATGTTCAGTACTATTGTTGCAGTGGGTTGCTCTGGCTGCCTTGAAATTCAGTCACATTCAGTCAAATTATACCACCGTCAGTCAAATTATACCATATTCATTCACAATATATATACAGTATAGCCGCATAGAAATAGACTTATGTGGGTTGCAGAGGCTGCTTTTGAAATTCAGTCGTAGTCAGTCAAGTTATGCCGTCTATTACGCCATAATGACTAAGACATGGGTATGATACATGGTTCCTTGACAACCTGCGAGGGTGGTGGGGATGGTTGTGGTGACAGGTTGTAGAAGAGCTTCAGTCATGAAGTTAAGGGGGTATTGCTTGTTTTGTTTTATCTATGTATTTATTTATTAATTTATTTTTTAGTTCCCTTGCTAGACCTCAATCAAGCTTTAACAAAAAAACACTCCCTAGACCCCCTTTCAAGAAAAAATGGTACATTTTTCGGGAGAAAATAATGTCCTGGTCGAAGGCCGATTCCTTCTAAAATTATAGAATCACTATCGCTCGCCAGGAAAAAATCAACACCTAAATGACACGAAATGGGGCGAAAGGTCTCAAAATAGCCAAACTAATGGAATGAATGTCTTAACATCTCAAAACTACTATGTTAATCATGAGGGAAAAGGGGATAGTACCTCCCCATTAATTAAGTGCCTTATTTGGGGGTATTACACTGGACATATTTTCCGTCGTCCTTAGACCTTCATCCTTCGATCTTGGGCATGCTATCGTCGTCTTGCTATCACACAGGCTCCACGCACAATCATCGTCATCTACAGACATAGGCTGAAGTGTCTGATCGCTTCTTGGCTTTATTTACACCTATTTCGGCCAAAATAGATTCCCTATATATTATTAATACTTCGCAATCGCTAATAAGAAGTGGAGGTTATGCCATAATAACGCCATTATAATAATTTTATTCGAAAATACAGTGAAAATAGACGACTAAAGCTGAAGGTCACGACTCGCACGAAATCATGAAGAGGATAAACACTATCAGTAGGCTAGGCGGCGGGTGATAACCGTTGCTGGTCTAGATTAACCCTCTCCGACATATGACGCGATTTTGAGCCTATTGGGGATACTTTAAAGCCTTTGTTACTATCAGGGGTATTTAGAAACCGTTAGTTTAGTTACTTCAACCTCTGCAGTTGTCTTTGAGTTAGCTGTGGGCAGAAAACTAATTTTGGAGAGGTAATTATAAGAGTGAGAGAACTCTATTTCATATTGCTAATCTGGCAACCTATGCGTCATAAATGCGTGAAAGGGTTAATAGGTTGAGAGTTCGATATGTGATGTAGGCTACTGTACAAGCATTAACATATTATAATCATGCTTAATCCTTAAATATATGTCATTACAGTATAATATTCAATAAATTGGGATGAGATGAAACAGTTTAATCAAGAAGTAGGCTACAACACGTATGCACAACTTCAAGTTAATACAAAATTAATACAATATCTTTGGGCAAGAATGGGAAGAATATTCTCTCAAGTGATCAAATGTAGCATAGCCTATATAGGTTATTGTAATCAAAATACAATTATAATTTGCAACAGTAAACAATTTGTTATAACTAAATATGAGTAGTAGCTTCGTTACTGCAATGGTTAGCCTAATATTCCTTCAATATTACAAATGATGTAGTCTGTATGCTTTGTAGCCTTGATAAAATACCGTATTTATGTATTATAGGTTCAGTTAATGCGATGTGTTAAATAGTACTCTTTAAATAACTTAGTAGCCTACATATTATGCAGTAGGCTATACGGTAGGCCTATAGTGTTTGGCGGGGAGTAGGCTATGTCTTGGAAATACATTCCTTATGTATAAATATATATTAATATATATATACTGTATACCGTATATTCCATATAGGCTATATTAAACTACATAAGTTTTTAATATTTCTAATGATAATGTGATAATTGATATCCGAACCTTAAGAGCTATAAAATACCACATGGAACACAAAATCGTACATATAATAGGTTACAGTTAACACAAGCAAGGAAAGAAATACCGTCACTGCCTCTTTTAAATGTGGAATACGTAAAGCACGGCCTGTGATTGGCTAAGCCGGGTGATGTATAATAGCATGACTGGAAGCTAAAATGGCCGAATTAAGACCAATTAATTTAGAAGTGACCTTGAATCTTCAATTCAAACGTAACCAAATGAGTGTATAGCTGTCATTCTTTTAGTAACATGTAATGTTTTGCAGTTCGTAATACATCAATTTCCGTTTATATATCATTAGTTCGTATTCAGATATAATTAAATACAGTATATGCAAAATACAAATGCATACTATAAATGGTCATTTGAGTTTAGTATTATCGTGGGCTTGACCACGATTTCCCGGTGTACTTGGGTAACCGTGGGCTGCCGAAAAGACCACGAAACGCGAGATGAAGGACCACGCAAATCATGGTTTTGATGAAGGATGACGGAAAATATGCCAGTGTGATAGCCCCTGTCTGCTATACCTCCTCCTTATTTTACTATGCCGCGGTAGAGTGCAGGGCCAATTTGAAGACTTTGCGTTTATATATTAATACACAAATGTACTTAGCGTCAAGACATAACAGGTTGGCGAGAAAACAAACATGAGAACAATACAAAATATAACTTTAATATTGTGTTCTTTCAAGTTCCAGAGAGACGAGGAAAAATCTTATGGATAAGATAATTATCTTAAGTCTAGTTATGTGAATGGTTTTCCCTTGTAGTCTTCTTTGTGCCAGGCGTCAACATTAGCCTACACTTGCCCAATACATCGCCAGTTTATTATTGAAAGCGGCACTACTCAGTATTGTTATTATATTTTATTGTATTATTTATTATTTTGTTTTCATTAGGTTTTCATGGTTTCAGTAATATTAGAATGAAGTAGTGAGCTAGGCTTTGATGTTATTTCCTACGATATATAAGACTAGTGGCGTCTTTGCCTTTCTCTGTATAGATTAGGCCTAGCCTACATACTACAGTATTCCCTTTCCTTCGGCTAACTTCAAACAAATTTATTCAGAATAGGAATTACCTCGATGATCTGCCCTGATAATTTAGGTACTGTATGCTGGCTAACCGTATACGGCTTTATTACCCCCGAAGAAAGTCCTCCCGTAGACAAGGGGTGAATGCAGTGACGTCAGAGGCCTTGCTGAAGATAGCGTGGGAGTACTCGAGCGATGGCACTACCTGGGTGAGTGTGTGAGTCACTTGTTATCGATGGGAAAAATACAGGTGAGATTCTGAAAAAAAAGAGTAGTCGTCGTATGGCATTCATGTTCATAGATTGACGCATGGGTGTGTGTAAGTCAGTGTATGCCAGCGTGTGTGTGTGTTCTGTGTTACAATGCGAAATATCACAATTAGGAAAGGCGTCTCTAGTTTTAATTTCATTCAGTGCACAGGTGGGAGGGAATTTTTTGCTTTTGACTGCACAAGCCTGGCCAATTTCAAGTAAGGCACCTTTCAAAACAATAAGCCACGTGATTGTAAAACAATAACTTCATTTAAATTATCTGACCTCCCCCTCCTCAAACTCACACATACAAATCAACCACATTAATTTATATTAGCGTAGTATGCAAATCTTCTTCGTCTTACTTGTATGGAGTTACTATAGTCCATTCATAATAAGTAGGCCAGAAATCGTTAACCTTAACCTCTAACTCAAAAAGGGCTAGAGCAAATGGGCTGCAAATTTCCAGACTGACTTGGCTGACCCTTCCCACATATTGGAAATATTAGCTCGATTACTCTAGTCGTTTGTGAGGCGTAGAGGTTTATGTTCAAGAGTTTTCACCTACTTATTTGGCACAGGGTATAGTGATCAGTGACTTTGTAGAGTTGGTCAAATTAATTTGTATCCACTCATTGATTTTATGCATACAAAGAACAAAATAGTATGATTTACGAGTACTAATTAATGGACACTCATTTGAATCTTTGAACCTCTACAGTCATATTCTGAAGTCTCTAGGATACAACAAAACATTTGATTGTCTCGTTTGCGTTTACTACAGATTCAAACGGGTGCGTTGCTATTAATGCATGTACTATAATTATAGTCCATAGGCCAGGACGAACAATTAGTCCCATCAGAGAGAGGTGTTAGCTACCATTATAACCTACAAACCAATTGTCTTATTGTTGTGGAGATGTTACTTCGAAATAATTCCCTTGATCATTGAGCTCCCATATCACTTAAGGGGGATTGGGGTCTGGATCCCCTTCTCCAAGACGTTCGCCCCAATAGTTTGGCGATTTTAAGACCTTTCGGACCGTTTCTTTGTCATTTTTAATATCTTTCGTTCCATTTAGCATGATTTAGGTGTCGATTTATTCCTAGCAAGCGATAGCGAGCCTGTAATTTTGGAGGAATTGGCCTTCGGCCAGGACATTCTTCTATCGAAAAATGCACAAATATATTTGGAAGGGGGATCTTGGGGATGTTTAATTAAGTTTGATGGAGGTCTACGGAGGAAAATAAAATAATAAAAAATGAAATAAAATACAATATAAAAAATCAACAAATAAATAAACCATACCCCCTTGGAGATTATGCAGAGCGTTTGACACCTTTGGATGGAACCAATTTTATGATATCAGGACCTAGCCATCGACTATCACGAGTACACATATTTTCCAGGTGTGACAACGATGACGCCGATGTGAAGGCGTGGTGGCTGCGTCGCGGGGTGTCTGTCTCCTTCTTCATGGCCTTCACATTGATACCTGTGGGGCTGCTGGCCTTCGTGGTGGGGGGCTTCGGGGAGGTCCAGGTCGCTCTATGGGTCGGCCTGGCATGCATCGCTGTCGGCAGTAAGTAGATTGGGTATACGATTCAGTCAGGGTTACCAAGCCAAGTCTGCTAGATAGTTAATAAAGCTGAAAATTGCTAGAATCATGCCACAATCTCTAGAATAATACTCTAAAATGGCTCAAATCTCCAGAATATCGCTAGAATTCACGTTGCTAGATGTAAAAGGTTGCCTCTAGGTCGAAGTAAATACCTAGATCTAGCGGGAAAGTAGGTACATTGGCAACTCTAAATTCAGTACATGATGACGCCCTTCTTCCTTTTACTATGGCCCCCACCGATTATAACTTTAATAAGGATGTAGGCTTCTCCATAAGAAAGTAGGTACCTAACTCTTGGTAGGGTTGGACTGCTTCGTTGCCGGCAATAAGTATATGTTATAGACGCAACTCTACCGTATTAGAAACCTGCAATCAAGAAAGTATAGACACGGAGTGAATGTTTGTCGTTCGACAGTACCGATACCAGGATTCAATACATACTCGGTGAACACAGATATAAATCCGCAATGATAGCCATTGTAAACTTATAAAATTAATCTATTTCATAATCACGTTATTGTAATGTCCAACCATCTGATCAATATAGTCATAAATAGTAAATAATGCTTCCTAAATTGAGCTGATATACAGTATATTACCATTATATTATATTTGATGATAAATATAAACTATAATTTGCAAACAAACAAACCAAAATAGGAACGGCACAATATAAGACAAATGAACTTAAAGCACTATGTGGAAATACCGATTTAGCAAAAAGGTGTGTTAACATTTAAGCCTATATACAAATTCTTCCTCATCCGTATACACAATGAAAACCGTCTGGTGGTAGCTAGAACAAAAAGTTAAAAAGAGAGTTGCAAGGATAAATACGGTTACTTGTTTTGGGGTTTACCAGCGCTGTTATGTATCGTTTTTGTATCGGTTCTGTATAATTTAAGGGGAGATTTTTTGTTTCTTGCTTCCTTTCTCCCTCATGTTCAGCCCCATTGATTTAGATATTTCAAGACGTTCGCCCCATTAGTTTGGCGATTTTAAGACGGTTTGCTCCATTTCTTTGTAAATTTTAAGACCTTTCTTTCCATTTAGCTGTCGATTTTTTCCCTGGCGAGCGATAGCGAGCCTGCAATTTAGGAGGAACCGGTCTTCGGCCGAACGAATTTATTTCAATGGGGGGTCTTGTGTGAATTTAATTTAACCTTGATGGAGGTCTTGTGAGGAAACTAAAGGAAATAATACATACATAAATAAATAAATAAATAAATAAATGAGCCAATAAATACAAACCTCCCCTTAACCAGCGATGTCAGCAGCAGGAGCGGGTCTCTTCCGTCACTGGTACGTTGAACACCGCTACCAAACCCGTCCTCGCCTTGTCCTAGACCTTCCCAGCAGTCGACCCTACATGGAACCCCCGCCAGACTATCGCCACCTCTACCCCGGCAGTCAGTTCCCAGCAGATGCTACCCCTCCTTCAGGTATGTTAGAATTGAGATGATATTTAACCCCCTGATGCGCATGGATGCCATTTTATTTATTATTTTATTTAAGTGGACTTGGAAAAATATAATAAAGTTAGTCCTCTAAAAATAGTTTTCTTTAAACCACCATTGAAAGAAAACTGAAGATACTTGGGTAACTAAATACATATTTTCAATGTGCATCGGGGTATTTCAAGATAAATAATATGCTACAAGCCACCGAATCGCGTTCTGCACCTCAGAAGGTTAATACCATTTGATTATATTTGATGATGAAAGGTAGGTTAACATTTAAGCATAATATTTATATATATATATATATATATATATATATATATATATATATATTCTTCCTAAACTGATATTTTGGGAGTGTTGTTGTTGTTGCTGTTCCCCAGGCTGCCTGGCCGAACAGCCCCAAGGTACCGAGCAGGGCCAAGGCCATAACCGAGCGCCCCCACAGATCCCTCCCTGCCTACCACAATAATGCCTGGGTGACCGAAGCCACTCCATGGCGGGGAGCTGAGGAAGGTGCAGAAACGCCCGGGAAACCAAAGCCCCACCCAGGGCCCTGCGCCCCTCAGCAATTATGAAGAGAAAGTTGAGGGGCAAAGGAAAAAAATGTGACGCTTTGGCTTCCAATCTGCCAACATCTAGGTTGGCAGATTGGGAGGTCAATCCACAGAAGAGACGCCATCACTTGAGATCTAGAAAATATATAAGTAAAAGGAACAGTCAGAGTAAGCTATGGGTATGGCAGAGATCGCTCAGTTTCTCACTCTGATAGACCATTTTGGTTTGGCAGGGGTCTGGGGAGGTGTATATTTTAGTCTTGTAGGTAAATTTAAACATACATTGCTCAAACAATATATACAGTATATATATATTGTATATTACTACGCCAATTGTATGAAAATTACATATACTAACATCGCAAATTTCCAGTTAAATTTTCCATTTCGTTACCTGCAGACTCTCAGCTCAGTGCCATCGAGGAACCACCACCGCCATACCACAGCCTTCAATCAATAATAAAAGAGGACTTGACACTTGAAATACCACTGCATCAACAAGGACAATCAGAGATACAATCAGAAACATCGCCAGCCGAGCAATCAGAATCGGAGTTACCATCAGAAATATCACAAGCAGAGCAAGCGCAGTCAGAGCTACAATCAGAATTACCACAAACACGACATTCTAATTCACCATCATCATCAAGAACATCATCAGTAACTTCATCATCATCATCATCATTTTCATCATCATCATCATCATCATTTTCACCATCAGCACCTTCGTCATCAACATACAGAGAATCATCATCATCATTATCATCATCATCATTAACTTCACTCTCTTCATTACCATCATTCTCACCATCGGCCTCGTCATCATCACCTTCATTACCCACGCCATTCGCTGCATCACTATCACCATCATCACCATCATCACAAGGTCAACTACCATCCCAGAAATCGTCGTGTTCCCCTCAGAGGTCAAAGGTCAATCAGGGAGTCATTCTGCGTGTCTCTCATACGTCTGACATAACATAGCATAATAAAAAATAGCATAGTTAAAATATAGCATGCTAAGATGACAAATATAGCACAAGATGACATACTGACAGATGGCAAAAATAATACATGGCCTAAAATATAACAGCACTTCCCGAACATTTTAAGATAAAATTGGATAAGCATATGGACGAGAAGGGTTGGGTGTGAAGGGGGATCAGCTGGGTTGGGCCAATCAGCACTCTGCATACCCCCATAATCCTGCGTTAATCTCTAACCGTTTTGGTAAGATGATCCTCAGGGTATTAGAGTGTTGAGCCTATAATTGGGCTTTGTAATTGAACTGGGGTTGTGTGGGACAGGGATCTGCCTTGCTTAGGCCAATCGGCTTTCTGCAGACTCCCATTTTCTTATGTTCTTATGTTCTTATCTAAACTAGTAGACCATTTCAATAGGTAGATCTCACTAGTAGACCATTTCAACCAGTATACCTCAACTAGTAGACCATTTCAACCAGTATATCTCAACTAGTAGACCATTTCAACCAGTAGATCTCAACTAGTAGACCATTTCAACCAGGATCAACTGAATCAAGGCTAACTTATTTTTCCTAAACTAACCTTACATAATCAGTTTCTAACCTTACGCATTAGTATTGGTTGAATTGAGACTGGTTCAGTTCTACAGGTTGAGTTTCTGGTTACCATAAAATAATGTATCATAGCATACAGCTGGTAAAAATATTGATTAACATAACATGCCATTGTATATAATTATAACATAGCAGCACAACACAACATAATTTTAGGTAGCAAACATCCACTTTATGGGTTATTCATTGTGACGAGTCTAGAAATTGTGACCTAGAGTCCTGTACCTCAAAAAGGGCTTGAACAAACAAGTTGTAAAGTATCCTCGCCAATTTGTTGGTTGATTTTATTCAAGTGGTACAAATATCAGGCCATGTTGTCTATTCACTATTGAGTTAGGAATGATCGGGGGTTGAAATGTCTAAACTCGCCATGATAAAATTTCGGTTGTATGAAGGTCTTTTAAACCTTAAGGGGGGTCACCTGTTTTTTTTATCTTTCTCTCCTTTTCTCTCTTTCTCTGGATTGTATCCATTCGGCCCCATTCAGCCAACTGTTTTAAGACGTTTATCCCCCCATCCAGGTGTCGATTTCTTCCTGGCGAGCGATAGCGAGCCAGCATTGTATGGAGAAATCCGGCTTTGCCGGAGAAATTTTTCTATCGAAAAATTTACAAATTTAGCTTGCTGTCAAAACAAAAATATATATATGCTGAGGAAAATATTGACACCTGGATGGGGGTAAACGTCTTAAAACAGTAGGCTGAATGGGGCCGAATGGATACAAGCCAAAGAGAGATGGAGAGAAAGAGAAAAAAGGCAAGTGACCCCCCTTAATCCTAACACTCGCCTTATCTTATAATCAATCTAAATTGCTCCGGTTCGTGTAATACCTTGTGACAGCCAAGCTCAAATATAGTCTTCTACCTCTAATATTTCAACCTCTATGATATTTTGTGTAAACATTTGAACAATTGTTAACACGAAAGAAAACAGACAATACATTAAACATTTGGTCAGTATATTTGTAGGCATATTTTCCCTTATATCAAGATAGGAAAGTAAAGCTCAAGTTTGTTTTAAGGGAGCCCACCTCGCTTTTTTTCTATTTCTCTTCCTCTCTCTTTGGCTTGTATTCATTTGGTCCCATTCAGCCTACTGTTTTAAGACGTTTACCCTCATCCAGGTGTCCATATTTTCCTGGCGAGCGGTATCGAGCCAGCATATACAGTATATATTTTTGTTTTGACAGCAAGTTAAATTTGTAAATTTTTTGATAGAAAAATTTCTCCGAAGCTGGATTTCTACATACCAATGCTGGCTCGCAATAGATATCGACACCTGGATGGGGATAAACGTCTTACAACAGTTGGCTGAAAGGGGCCGAATGGATACAAGCCAGGGAAAGAGAGAAAAGGAGAGAAAGATGAAAAAAGCCGGTGACCCCCCTTAAGATGGGACACAACCTTTGAACGACTGTACGAGGGCATCTGGTAACGGCAAAGACTTGAACATCATTCCTTCACAACCTAAAACTTATTTTTTTCAGAATTTATTATTTTATTCTCACTGGAATCCACTTCCTCGCAGTATCTCTCCACCACACAGACCAAATCCAGTTACTTATTATGTCTTTCTTATGAATATAGGATACCATTCGTTGCGTGAATTATATTTTAAGTGAATTTTCTGTTCATTAATAATTAGACAAACTCAACTCCAAGTACTAATACTGAATACATTATATGGAGTTAATCACCCGTTAATTGCTTGCTGATTATATTTACTATATACAAAATTACATACACTGTGAACACCCCCCCCCCCCCCCCTCCACACACACACATTTATCGAATAACCTGAATCTTTACGTGCGAGACATAATTGTTCTTTCACAAATATAGTTACGGTACTTATAGTTATGCTGTAGTGCTAAAAAGGTCATTTCAATTTCTGAGCTTACATTGATAGTGTGACTAACACTTGTATGGCATGTTATGTATATATAAATCAAGAGGAATAAATATTATAAACTTGATAATAATTACTATCTAAGTTTTGAATGTACCGTATCTTGTAAGTTGATGACACATATTGTACTATCCATTAGTTGGGTAAATTGTGTGCCTTTGTATATATATTTTTTGTTTGTAAATACATAAACTTATCAACCAAACCATCCGACATACATTTTCCTTCTTAAGATGGTGTCACACGAGCGCATTTTCCGGCAATTTTCGATGAAGAAGTATTTTTCTCGTACTATTTTGAGGCTCCTTCGTAATGGAATCGGAAATTATATCGAAGGTAAATTATGTCAGGTAGTTAAATTCTTGTGAAACTTACATTTTGAAGCTGTCAGACAACAATTGCTCGTAAAAATTGACGGAAAATTAGCTCGTGTGACACAACCTTTTACTGATTCTTGACTTTGATATTATTTGACATAATTTCATGTGATATATTTTATGTTTCCCTCAACTCAGAAGACTCAAAGCTTTTATGAAGTGGCTCCAGAACCTCAAACAACGACTCTGCAATAGCCTATTCAGCAAGAATACGCCTTTCTTCCTTATATATATATATATAATTTTGTTTTTGTTTTTTTAAGAGCTAGATGAGGATCTTGAGAAAATTAAAAACATCAATATAAATAAAAACAAATTTCCTTCACTTCTTCATTACAAGTAGGTCATTAAAATATTATGCTGGCTAACATAAGCCCACTTTACTCAACTTTTGAAGTAGCATACTTGGCGACACACCCTATTGAACCAGTATCGAACGCAAACGAGACAATACAATGCTTTAGTATAGCCCAGATGCTTCAGAGTTAAACATTAAATGCTCAAAAATTCAAATTGGCGTATCCTTATACATGCTCATAACTGTACATCAAACCTCGAGATTAAGATGATTTTACTCAGCTCAGGAGGGAATTTTGGAAGTCTCAGAGGCCCATTAGTTTGTTGATTTTAAAACCTTTTCTCATTTCTATATCAATATTAAGACCTTTCGTGCCATTTAGGTATCGATTTTTTCCTGGCGAGCGATAGCGAGCCTGTTATTTTAAGAGAAGCTGGTATTTTTCTATCGAAAAATAAACAAACTTATCTTGAAGGGGGTCTAAGGAGTGTTTTCTTAAGCTTGATGAGGGTCTAGCGAGGAAACTAAAACAATATATGAATTTATAAATAAAGATCTTCAACCAATAACCACTGTCACCTTAACTGAGACATTACATGTTTTATTCCTAGAGGGCCTTCCAATGCTGAGTAAAATCGTCTAATGATAGCCAGAATAAACTGTCAAAACGCGTCATAATTATTTTCAAGGGGTTAACCGTTTGACTTCCACAGGTGCCCCCAAGCGATCCTATAGTTTCGTATTTATTCACCAGCCCACCAATTAATTAACAAATAAACCTAATTAAAGAAATCAATTAAACTAATGAACATAGATCGGCCAACCTCCTCCATCTTGGTGCCACGGGTGATATTAATATCTCTTTACATTCAAGTATCTCCAGTCAGTCAGTCAGTAGCCAGCCCTTACTCCCACAAGGGGTAGGGAGGATCAGCAAGAGACACGAGAAAGGAAAAAGAAGTGACAGGAGAAGGACACATACAATATCTATATACACTTGTATATAGACCTTGGACACATTAACAGTTTGCCCACAAACAAAAAACAAAAACAAAAAACAAGCACTCAGAAGCACATACTGTATAATAAACATTTGGGAATATTAGTACAGGATAAATATTTTGTCTTTGGACTTACATGATCCAAAAATAAATAAAACCTCGTTCTTTGATAATTGGAGCACCAAAATGGCGTCCAAAGACAAAAGATGGTCACTCTTACTACAGGATCTCTAGTGCCTCTTACATTAATAATGCCGATAAGAGGGGATTTGTATACCTTTCGCCTCATTTCTTTGTCAATATTATGACCTTTCGTGCCATTTGTTTTCTGGCGAGCGATAGCGAGCCTGTAAATTTAGAAAAAAATTCTACCGACAAATTTACATATTTATCTTGAAAGGGGGTCTAGGGAGTGATTTGTTTAAGCTTAATGAAGGTTGAGCGAGTAAACTAAAAAAATAATTAATAAATAAATATATAGCCCAAAAAACAAGCATTATCCCCTTAAACTTCTCAAAATCGCCAAAATCAAAGGGTAACATCGTGTCATCATGCAGAAGGGGTTAAGGTTCCAACAAAAGAAACAATGAGGGCTGAACATAGGCCTATACACCATGATTTTCGTATTCTTTTATTGACGTACAAAATACAAATACAGCCAATGTGGGTTTCTTTGTAAAACTATATACAATTACTACTCCAATATGAAGCGTTCTCTGACAGGTTTGTATAAAAGGAAGCTATATAATCATCTAATGTAGATCATTAATACATTATTCTTTGGTCTATATAAGGTACATAATTATTTACCTAACTACAAAGGTATGCTTATATCTTTAAAAAAAAACTTACTTACATACACACACACACATACTCAATCAATCACACCAGTTTTTCCCTCTCGTGATATTTAATTTTTGAGCATCCATCAACTTGTGGTGAACTAAACTAAATGGAAATATAAGCATAGTTTATGTAATTGGAAATATTGTATATGGTAGTTACGATGTCGGTGAGCTTCTGAATTTAGGAAGTTGCTAAGTATCTCTGCATCGTTGGAGATACTTTTGCTTGTAATTAATCTATACCATACACACAACATTACCAAGCCGAACTATGCCACCTGGGTGAAATATAAATGCTGTCATCGGGAAGGAAAGTTATGTACTATGTGGACCGTAAAGGCCTACTATGACGATGATTCCACTGTTCATCAAATATCCTATACTTAAGTGGATTATTGTTTGATTTACTTGGAAGTTAAGTTGAATATCGACTACAGTATATGCGAAACTATTATCGGTACGGATTAATTCAAATGAAAGTTATAAGTTATCACGGGGGACTCACAAAGTTCTGATCTGGTTAGAACAAATAATTACGTATACGAGAACTTAACATAAGCACCTGTAAAGTTCTCTCGAATGTTCTTGGCGAGAAAAAAGTTATTTTAATTTTTACCACTCTTTTCTACTGTTTTTGAGTTACCAGTTTACTAGCTACCGGTACTGCATTTTTGTGGGTTACCGCAGTTTACTTTCCTAGAGGGGACGTTACAACTGTCCACTAATTCTAGGTACCGGTACCTAACTTGTTGCTTAGGTAAACAGAGACAGCCCATCCGTCTCACCCTGGCTGGGAATCGAATCCTGCCTTAATCCACACTACTGTTCTTACCAAGGCCTATCGTGGCCATCCAAGTTCGACGGGTAGAAAGGGTAATGATTTTGGATGGCCTTGATGGGCCCCAGTGACTATAGCCGGTTTTATTTCAGCTGGCGGTAATTTGAATCCCTTATTCTTCAATACTTAATGGAAAAATATAAAACTACTATGTGTCTGCATCATATAAATACCAAGTTTTCAGAATTAACAACCTATATCGATTCAAAATCCTCGTAATAGAGGAGTAATAATTAAGGTAAGGATATTGCAATTTACTGTCAGCTACAAATAAACACACTATAATATTCTAGACATTGAACACGCGCTACGGGGAATGCGTTTGCTGGTACGGCCTCCAAAACATTATCTGATCCGACATCTTGTGGTTATTATATTATATTCAAATATTATTGAAGATTTTGCTTGTTTTGTAATTTTCGAGCAATGTCTTTTAGTTTGTCCCTTAGGCTATAACAAAAACGTCTTCTCAGATTTCCTTCAAACTGAAAAAAATGCCCACCCAGACTCTCTTCAAGCAAAATGTTTATAGTTTTTGATAGAAATATTTCCCAGCTTAAGGTCGATTTCTTTCAAGCTACAGGCTCGCTACCGCTCGCCCACATCGACACCTGGATGGGGTGAAGCGTCTTATAGTAGTCAAAGGGGTGACACGTTTTATTATCTCCAAACTAATGGACCAAAACAGGGAAGGGCAAAAAAAAAAAAAAAAAAAACTCGGACCGGCTAACCGGTTAGACGAAATGTGTAAAATAATCATGGTTGAAATCTAAAAAACTCAACACGTGTTCGAAGGCATAAGCTAGTCCTCCACGAGACTATACCCAGGTTCTTCAAATATGAACTAAGCTTGATTCCCTTTTATCCGCTCATGGCCGAGTGGTTACGGTGCCCAACTCTCCCAAATATACCTGGAGTGAGTGGGTTCGAATCCTGTTCAGGATACCTCTCTCCCATACAACCTTACGGCGATGTCACAAGAGAGCTTTTCCCGTCAATTTGCGATGATTTTTTTTTTTTTTTCGTACTCTGTCTCGAGTTTGCCACCCAAGGCTATGGGGTAGCCTATGTGCCTGAGTATACATAGCCTACATACCCCGGTACATATTTGTTTGGTATTTTCGCATCAAAAGCTTACAATGACTGTATATGATTTTAAGAGGCTGACATAATATATAACATTAATTCAGAAAACACCAGACCATAATTGCCGGAAAAAATTGCCGTGTGACACCGGCTTTATCCACCAATCTATCAAACTTTGTGTGATTCTGTCCCTATAGGTAACTTCACAGACGGGATTTTGTGTTGGAGTTGTGTGCTAAGTGGCTGGACATGAGGCAGAGAGGGTTACTGAGCTCATTCCAAAGCTAACATTGATTTAACCATTTGAGGATTGTGCAGCATTTTCACAGTTTATTCAGGCTATCATTAGACGATTTTAGACATTTTAAGAAGGATCTGTGGGAATAATAAGGGTAAGAACATAAGAAATTTGGAGTCTGCTGAAAGTCGATCGACCCACACAGGGCAGATCCCTCTCATACCCAACCCATCTCGTCCATATGTCTATCTAATTTCATATTGAAGCTCTCTATCGTCCTTGATCCCACTATAGCGCTAGGTAGCCTATTCCTCATGTCTACAATTCTTCTTACCAAACCAGTATTTACCTAAATCTTTCCTGAAACTAAATTTTGAAACCATTTGTTCGAGTTCTTTAGCTATCACTGAGCTTTAGTACATTTTTCATGTCCCCTTTATTAATCCCACTAATCCACTTGAACGAGGTACCTCTAGCATATCCCCTCTAACGAATGAAAGCCAAATAGTTATATAATATAGAATACAAGCCTATAGTTTCTTCAACCTTTCTTCATATGGAAGATTTCTAATATAATGGATAATTGTTGTCATTCTTCGTTGTACTCTCTCCAAGGAATCTATGTCCATTCTGTAATAAGAACACCACAATTGAACAGCATAATCCATGTGACCTCATGCACTTACGCTAGATAAAGTTTCAAGATTACGTCTGCTGCTCGGTTACTCACACTTCTAGATATAAATCCAAGAACTCTATTTGCCTTATTTCGAACACCAATGCATTAATTTCTTGGTTTCAAATTACAGTTGACAATGACTCCCAAGTCTTTTTCATTATCTGAGTTACTTATATCAATGTTATCTAATTTGTATCCTGCATTTTCTATCGATTTCCCAAATTTGACTACACTGCATTTATCTACATTGAACTTCATCTGCAAATTTACTGCCCATTCGTGTAGACTATAGTGTGTCTAAATACATTTGGAGAGCCTGAAAATAATTATCAAATTAATCACTCTTCCTATTTTAGTGTCGTCTGCAAATTTATTGATTTTGCAAGTTAGTAGTTACTCCTATTATCAAGGTCGTTAATATAAATGATGAACTGCAGAGGGACTCCCCTCTTAACTACACCCCAGGCTGATTGTATACCATTTATGCTGACTCTCTGCCTCCTACCAATTAACCATGACCTAATCCAACTTAATAGAGTTACGCCAATTCCAAGAGCTTGAAAGCTTCTATTTTCCTCAGCAATCTCTCGTCGAAATTTCCGTTATTAACTCACCAGCCAACAGACATATTACCTCCACCAGCGAAGTTCGAGCAGGTTATGTTTTTGTCTCCGTTTGTTTATTTGTCTGTAAACATATATCTCACAAAGTTATGAACCGATTATCAAAAATGTTTGACGGGCAGATGGGATATGTGCCAAGGATGCAAATTAAGAGGCAATCCGGAGATTATAATGAAATTTGGTGAGCATATCTCACAAAGTTATGAACCAATTTACACAAAATTTGGTGGGCTGATAGGATATGCACCAAGGCAGATGTAATTCAATTTAGGAGGCGATCCGGATCACATCCTGGAAACCAGACCCAGAAGAAAATGTATACGCCTATGATATTAGTGGTAAAGAACCAGCCAGCGTAGGCGGAGGTATAATGTTTACCGAGTGTCCTTCTTGTTCACTTTCGTTCCCGATCAGAATGATATGTAAAACAATAAAAATAAATAAATAAATAAGACAACTACCTAACAAAGCAATCACCAAAATCATTACTCGAGTGATTTGTATATAAATACAAATCACTCGAGTAATGATTTTGGTGATTGCTTTGTTAGGTAGTTGTCTTGTTATACCAGAGATAAACCAAGTTTATGACAATATAAAACATTTATACGGGGATAGACCTACTCGTTTAAGAAATGTGTGAACTCATGGGATCTGTGAGGCAGCTGACAGATTTTGTCAAGAAGTTATTCAGAAAAGCTTTCGACAGAGTCCCTCATGATAGATTGACGAGAAAGGTTGAAGCACATAGAATAGGTGGGTCGTTGTTGGGATGGATTAGGTCATGGCTAATTGGTAGGAAGCAGTCAGCATAAATGGTAGGCCTATTAGGTCAGAATAGGCCCAATAGGGTGCAGTTAAAAGTGATGTCCCCCAAAGATCTGTATTAGGCCCTCTATTGTTTGTTATATACATGAATGGCCTTGATTTAGGTATAGGCCTACCTAGTAGGCTATATAAGTAAATTCGCAGACGATACCAAAATGTGGAGAACAAACAAGATTCAGATAGCGACAAAGAGAGCCTCCAAAGGGATCTAGATACCTTACATGAATGATCAGTAAATTGGCAGATTAATTTTAACATTGACCAATGCAAGGTATTAAAGATAGGGAAGATGAATAGGCCTACAAATGCAAAATATAAACTAGCTAATACGGAATTAGAAAACTCAGACTGTGAGAAAGATTTGGGTGTGTTTCTTAGCAATGATTTGAAGCCTAAAAAACAGTGTATAAGCGTTCGTAACAAAGCAAACATGATTCTCGGGTTCATCTCAAGGAGTGCGAGTAACAGAACTGCTGATGTTATTTTAAAACTTTACTTGTCAGTAGCGAGACCCCATATAGATAATGCTGTTCAATTGTGGTGTCCTTATTACAGAATGGACATAGATTCCTTGGAGAGAGTACAACGTAGAATGACAAAATGATCCATAATATTAGAAATCTTCCATATGAAGAAAGGTTGAATGAATTAGGCTTACATTCGTTAGAAAGACGCAGAGTTAGAAGGGATATGATAGAGGTGTTCAAGTGGGTTGGTGGGCTTAAGAAAGGGGACATGACAATATACTAAACCTCAGTGATTGCGAAAGAACTCGAACAAATGGTTTCAAATTAGATAAATTTAGTTTCAGAAAATATATAGGAAACTATTGGTTTGGTAGAGTTGTAGATAGGTGGACTAGGGTACCAAGTGCTATAGTGGGATCAAGAACGATAGAGAGCTTTAAGAAAAAAATTGATAGGCATATGGATGAGATGGGTTGGGTGTGAGGGTGATCTGCCGGGTGTTGGCCAATCGACGCTCTGCAGACCCCCGTAATCTTGTGTTGACCTCTGACCGTTTTGGTGAGGTCGGTGCTCATGGTGTTAGTGAGCTGGGCCTTAGGCCTTGTAATTGGGTTGGATGTGAGAGGGACCGGCTTTCTGCAGACTCCCATTTTCTTATGTTCTTACCTGTGCATGGGAAGGAGAGCACATACACAATTATTATATATCACAGGGAAGGGCACGGAAATATATATTTTAAGTTACTGTTCCACTAACATAGTACAAAAGAGAATGATAAAGTATACAAACAGTTATGTGTTAGTGATTGTTACCTGGGGACATAATCTAGGAGGCGGCCTTTGATATGGTGTCTACAGGTAGTATGTTGGGCACTGCGCAAAAAGAGTGAGTGGCTTGTATTGATGATTATGATAATGTATAATTATTCAAAATACGTCTGGGAAGGAATGGATAAAAAGTGACGAGTTCATGGTATAGGTAGGAGTTACCAGGGGATTGTGCCGAGTCCTCTACTCTTCACAATATTGCTGGAAGCACTGTCAAGCAATTTTGTTCCATTGGAGGTTGATGTATGATGTTGATTGTAGATAATATGGAGTGGAAGGTAGAGATATAGGCCGGGATTTTGAGTTAATATGGGTAAAAAAAAGGTGATGGGGAGTGGGATGGATGGTGGCCCGGAATGAGGAGTGGTGTCTGGCCATGCACTGCATAATAAAAAGGGTATGGGTAGTTATACTCTATCCGGTGTAGTATAGTACTGTAGTAGTATGGTGTGTTGTGTTGTGTGGTGGGGTGGTGTGGTGTGGTGTTGTGTGTAGAGCTTGGTCATATAAATGGTATAGTGGTGTGAAAAACAAATCGAGTGCAAACAATGCTATGATGGAAACAGCCAAGCTGAACTTTGGGTGAGAAGAGTCGAGAATAGGGACGTATGAGAAGAGTCGAAAATAGGGATGTGTCTGGCGTGTGTCAATGAATTCTGCTACCTGGTAGGAACGATGAGTGACTCCTTTCCCCCCCTAAAAAAAAAAAAAAAAAATCACAAAAATAATAAATACAAATAAAATAGAAATATATAACTGAATAAATGACTTAATTAATTAATTAACTCAAGAACGGCAACATTCATTCCTAAATGTTTTACTGGGCGAATGTGACGTTCTTTCTGGAAGATGGCACTTTAGAAAAACAAAAAACATAAACACGCTAGTACCGGTGAAATGAAAGCAATATGTGATTAGGTGGGATGTCTCCTTACCACCACCACCTGTCTTTCCCTAACACGTGTCTCCCCCCCCCCCCCCCCCCCTACCTTTGTCTCTCAACTACCCCCCTCCTCCTTTATTCTACTTTTCCCTCCCTACCACCTGAAATACGTCCAATCACTCTCTTCTACACTCCCCCTACCTCCTTCATACATGCACGAGACAGCCAGTCTCGTCAGTGTTACGAGAAACTTCCGAGAGATCAGACCTAGATCGCGCTCCCTCGAACGCATTTGTCACCTCTCCCTCGAACGCATTTGTCACCTCTCCCGTCACAATTATAAGTTTTTTCACTGGGTATTTGTGCTTACTGTTGTATATTTTCCATATCTATTCCCCCCCCCCCCCAACTCCTTCCTCATCCCTATCCCCCCACCTGTCATGACTGATAGTTAAGGCGTCCAAGGACCTATCGTCTGTTAGTGACCTGAAGAAGTTATCTGCGAAACATTGTCATTAAAGTGCTCCTCCTCATATGGTGTATGTATGGTATTATGGTCTTTCCAAGAAAGGTAAGAAGAAAAAGAGACACCAAGAATACAGAGATTAACCCGAGAACGGTGCAGAGACTCCCAAGAGGTTTTACTGGGCGAAGGCGACGGGACTCTCAAGATCAAAGGCCTAAAAAAAAAAACTTTTAAAGACCCTAGTGGCACTCAAATCAAAGGAATATGTGATTAAGTGAGATAATTCCCCTCCATACCTCCTATCACTCCTCCAAATGTGTCAAACCCCCCCTCCCCCCTTCAATTATCACCTATTTTCCCTCTTATTCCCTTGTTTATCGGTTTATTTACCGCGCCAATATTTCCCATCTGGGACACATATAGAGATTGTGGCAAAAGAGAGACTTCACTAGTGAGACATCAGTCTGGCTTCAGGCCTCGAAAGGGGAGGATGTATGTCTCACCTCATGACTGGACGGTTGGCAATAATTAGTATTTTTCACCCCCCAAAATACTATTCCCACTTGTTTTATTGCTGTTACATGTTAATATCTTCATATTAATCGTAAAATAGGCGCATATGAATAAATAATAACGATATTTATCGGATAATGACGATTTTAGGCGGGAATGAACCAAAATATGCCTGCTTGGCGGGCACTTTCAAATCCAATGGCGCGCGCTTGCCGGGTTAAAGATAGCTTTGTGCGTTGTTGAAGAGCAAGGGATAATCTTATAAAAAATTGTGACTGGTAGATAGATGGAGAAATTGAATTATGAAAGCATTGAAAGTAAACAAATTTTCTCTGGCCCCAATCGCAAATAGGCGATAGATCAGAAAACAGAATATGTGCCATGGCCTCATCACGCAAGTTTTGGAGTAACTTCATGGCGAGATGCTATGGAAAACAAGATGAATAATGTAAGGCAGAGTCATCAGCATATGAGTGGATAGGACTAGAGGTAGGCTACAGTTGAAAAGATCATTAACCCGGGAACTACGGGGAGACTCTTAAGAGTTCCCCCGGTGGACTGCGGGGAGACTCTTATGAGTGAGTGAAAAAAAAAATCAACTTTTGACATCGAAAAAAAAAAAAATTATTTTAATTTTTTTTTTTTTTTTTGGCCCCTGGGCCATGCAAAATCTGTCCTCTACCTCCTCTCCTTCAGTTATCACCTATTTTCCCTGTTATTCCCTTATTCTGAGGTATATTTTCGTGCTAACATTAGCGAGTTGCAAGCAGGGTGTTGTCATCACTGATGGCAAGCGAGTGCAAGAGAGAGAGAGAGAGAGTATCGATCGACTGTGTCTCAGTGGCCTTGGGGGAAATTGGCGGGAAAGCAGCTTGCCTCACCCATACATTATACAACTCGCGGGCTATATCTCCGATTTTGACCATCCAAACGCTGTTTTCACTCGTTTTATTGTTGTTTCAGGTTAATACCTTTATAATCAACCCATAATAGGCGCATATGGATAAGTATTAATGCTATTAATGGCACAATGAATATTTTAGTGACGGAAACACCTCAAATACGTCAGCACAGGGGGACGTTTCCAATTACCCCCATGCGCACTTCAGAGGTTAATGAATATTAGAAATAGAACTAGAGATAGGACAGAACCCTGAAGAACACAGACATTGATAAGTTGAGGAAGTGAGCGATGGCCATCCACAACCACAGCTATTGAATGGCCAGAAAGGAAATAAGGGATTTGTGCCAGACCCTATCAAAGGCTTTGGACATGTCAAGTGCAATAGAAAAGGTTTTACCGAAGTCCCGAAAGGAGGATGACCAAGAGTTAGTCAGATAAGAAAGGAGATCAACAGCAGAGCGCCCCTTAACCCAAGAAGCGCGATAGGCCTCACGGAAGGGTCACTAAAGCAAACGCGATAGGCCTTACGGAAACAAGACCATAAAAAAACCTACAAAAATGCCCCAGGGGCCTCTCAAAACAAAAGAATATGCGATTAAGTGAGATAATTCCCCTTTAGTACCTCCTAACACTCATCCAAATGTGCCCCTCCCCACTTCCTTAATTATCGGCTATTTTTCCTCGAAGGCACGGGTGTCATTTAGAGACCCTATAGCAGCGCGAGACTTCAGTTGGTTGGTAGACGTTGGAGGAGGGTGTATGTCTCTTGGCCGGCCGCCCCAGAATACGACCGGGCGGTGAAAATATAAGTTTTTCACCTCCCAACTACTGTTCCCACTTCTTTTATCATTCTTCAATGTTCATATGTTCATCATATAAGTAAAATAAACGCACATGGAGAAGAAATAATGCTTTATATGGTAAATATAACAAATTATGTCTGAATCGAAGGGTAGAAATGACCCGTCCTGGACACTTTTCACTACCACAATTTCGCGTTCCGCAGGTTAAGGAAACCATACTGGCGGTCTGGAAGTAAATTATGGTTAAACAAATGCTTATAAAATTTTAAATTAAGAATAGGTTAAAAAACTTTTAGAGATACAAGATATGAAAGTAATTGGATGATAGTTAGAACCTTTAGAGGGTTGAGAGTGGTCACCCATTAAGACAGGTTGAATAAGAGCAATCTTTCAGCAAGGAGGGAAGACATTAGAAGATAGATAAAAACGGAAAATTTTGCCTATGCAGGGAGTCAGCACGGAAGAATAGTTTTCTAGTATATCAGGAGGAAAATCTGGTCCACACGTGTTCTTAGTATCAATACAATGACTGCGGTGATCTTGTAGACGTCTTTACAGCCCTTTGCGGGGTCTTTCGCGCTATTTTAGCCCCATATACTGTACGTCGCCGTGGAACCATATCCGTAGCCCTGAGTAAATACAAGTTCTAATGGAAAGTTCAGGTCGAATTCTCCCTAAATATGACTAATTTACTCATTCTCCCCTCCTGTGGCCTTGAGAGTATCAAGCAGAAGTTTAATTTTTACCACAATCCTTCAGGCCCCTCGATAAGGGGCCTGGAGGGTCACTTCCTTTTTCTTCCACTTTCATAATTTTACACCCACAATAACTCTATGAAAGACTGGTGTTGCTTCAATTTCAGCTTCTACAACACCTTTTGTTTGGACACAGAGATGCAAGTCTGTGAACATGGACATGGGGGGGGGGGGAATTGCACCAGAGGGAAGACCAAGAAAGACATGGGATCAGACCTTACGGCATAATCTTGAATAAAAAAATCAGACAAGTGAGGCAGCTCAGAATAGGGCTGCCTAAAGCGCCGTCATTAGGACAAGAGACCGGAACCGTATTTTGTGTGGAGCACTCGGTCTTAAAATTTAAATATGTATGTACACACGCCCTCTCACAACCGATACTTGTAGCAGACTGATATTAGTATGGGAGAGAAGGAGATGTGAAGCCCTAAACCTGCCAATGTTAGAAGAATGTCAGAAGAGGGGGGGAAATGAATGAAGTGCATAAGTTGCTCCATGGCTTCGATGACATCCCCTACTCCAAATTCTTCACCATCTGCAACAGCCTTAGAGGCCATAGCCTGAAGCTGGCGAGAGGCGACCACTGGAGGACCACCACAAAGGGATACTGGTTCGCTATCAGAACCATCAAACAATGAATGGTCTTGCAGAATGAATAGTAACAGCGCCGACGATTGCTGTGTTTAAGGCAAGGTACAACAAACATATAGGTAAAATATGAAGCGCAAGCAAACAATATACCGGAGGTGGGGGATACCACAAGAAGGTTTAACCTTATTCCCCCCACTACTATTGTTTAGGTAAGCAGAAGCTTATGGAAATGTCTGGCAAGAAGCGGAGCTGCTCGGTACTACCAAGTCAGCCAGTAATACCAAAACGTATGGGTACGTTGCCCGCAGAAAACATATTTTATACATGGGACGTATGGGTATGTCAGCCGCAGTGAAAGAGTTAAGCCAAGAGAGAGTAGAGAGTACAGCACATACTTCAAAGATATTATGATTTAAGACATAAGTAAGAGAGAGGGGGTGGAGAGGGAGGAATAGCACCGGAATCATCCAAGTTAGTTTTTAGCGAAAGTTTGAGCGAAGAGTTCAGCCCTGTCAGAGGAATAAGTGACGGTGGTACCCTCAGTGGAAAAGTGGAGGGAAAAATTGCTGGTTTAACCCTTAATTAGCGGCGAGCAACATAAGTCGAGTTAAAAAAAGCTGGACTATGTGGCGGCGCTCGACATAGGTCGAGTGGCAATTTCAGCACGTAATGTGGCTGAGAGAGAGAGACAAGTGGTGGCAGGAGACTAGCGAGCGTATGACTGCTCCAGACCACCGCGGCGAACCTACTGACACAAATCTCAGCTCCCTCCTCCCTCTCTCACTCGCTACATACTCAATTATGTACCGAAAGTACCGAATTACCTGCTTTTTGCACTCGCGTTGCACGGTTATTGCAAGAAAACTATCCATCATACAAGGATCGTTATGGTGTCATTCGAAAGCTCTGTTTATGCCCTTTCAGGGATAGGTACTTGTTTTACGTTCTGGGTCTTATTTAGGCATGAAAATGATCACGTAAACAGCCCTATTTTGGCTAAAAACACCCCGCTTAAACCGCATAGGCCGCTCGTAAGGTGTTAAAGCTAGATGCCAAAAAGCCTAGGAAGATCTAGAGTTGGAAAGTTCAGAGCATTTGTTTTTGATGAGAGTTTTTGACAAGTCAAAGAACAGATTTGGCTCGATTACGGGCAGAAAAATAGAGAATACGAGATTCTTTAGTTTGAAGGCAACGGTACTGTTTAAAGGAGTCCTCATTATTGCGGACAGAAGTAGAACAAGCGTGAGGAAACCAAGATTATTTTGCATTAGATTGAGAGAAAGAAAATTTAATGTATGCCTCCATACCCCGAGATGATTACCTCGGTAATACGTTCAGCACACTCCGAGGGTCCCCGGCCATGGAAGCAAAAATTATTCCATGGGAAATCAAAGAAGTACAGTACAGTACTCCCAAAGAGCCTCCCAGTCAGCAGTGCCTAAGTACCACAAGCACCGCCAGCTGGGAGGATCAGCCATACTGGAGAAATAGGACAAGTAACAGAGATAAAATTATGATCAGAGGAGCCCAATGGAGAGAAAAGATTTACAGTGTAAGAAGGATTTTCTATCTATCTATCTATTGCCTGACGCCGTGATCCCCGAAGGGGTGGCCACGAACAAACTGCCCCCAGTCAGTCGACGCCCCTCCCCCCAACCAGTACCGCCTTCGTTCATGTACAGTACTTCCTCACTCCTTCCTTCCTCTCTCATTCGGTCTACCTCTCCCTCTCTGTCCCTCCACCTCACTCTCGTACACCCTCTTAGTCATTCTCTCGCTTTCCATACGTTCCATATGGCCGAACCATCTCAAGTTGTTCCTTTTCACACTTTCCAGCACATGTACCTCCACACCACACCTCCTTCTTAGTCGGTCTATCCCTCCATGTAACTCCGCACGCACTTCTTAGGATTAGGATTTTCATCATCATCAATCTGACGCCCCGCTTCCAGAGGAAGCACCCCAAAAGGGATGGCAATGGCAGAAACTGCCTCCAGGCTCCCAGACATGCCCCCACTGACCCACTCACTAAGTGGATTGCGACTCTTAGCACTGAAAGAGCAGACCCAGAGTAGTCCCTCACCCGGATGGCAGTTCCACCACTGTTTTGCTTATATCTTTACCACAGTGGGGCCCTCGCTGGAAGAATACCAAGCATAGGAATGTTCTGAGATAGGAACCAGTGGTCTACTGCTACAGAAGCTGATTGCACCACCAAAGTGGCAGGCGGTGGGGTCACCGCGTCCCTACGCCAAAATAAGAAAATGGAAAAAAAGTTAAGTTAGTGTAGGGTATGCAGTGCTTGTGGTTTTATGTAAGAAAGCAAGTGTGTGTGTGTATCTTAAGATCAAGCTAAAATTGCTCTTTGAGTAACTGAGGCACAGAAAAAAACAGCAAAGGATACCAGGTGGTGAAACGGGATGTCTAGCAATCCTTATACTCCGCCTAATGCTCTCCCTACTTCCTTGAATGACTGGTGCCTACATCCTCTTCCCTACCTATGGGAGGGAGGAGGATTAGAGGTTAGCAATACGTTAAGGGCGTTGGGCCGATCTCCAAGGTAGCCAGGGATAGGAGTAGGGTGCTGAACTAATTGCTTCGGGTAATTTAGGACACAGAAGATGCAGGCTTGTTCACCAGGTTGATCTGTGAAATGAGAGGAGAGCCACTGGCAGTGGTGAACATTGAAATCTAATAAGATGGACATTTCTGGGAAGGGAAAGGTTGATAGGATATATTCCACTTTAAAATTCAGATTTTACATACACAACATCCCCAACTTTGAAGCAATTTCTTGAACTTCAACCACATAGTGAGGTATTGATGATGATGATTTTGCTGTCATTATCCACAGGTCAAGATATACTAATATTGATCAACATCCTTGGAGCCATCAACTGATACAATGACATTATGCCAATAGAAACAGATGTTTATGGAGCAACTTCAACCAACTTCCAGGACCAGCTGAAGTATGTTCAATTCACAATAGAAAGTCCTGGGTTCAATTCCCAGGCAAGACAAGACGGATGGGCAGTCTCCTTACACCCAATGACTCTGTTCACCTTGCAGTAAATAGGAACCTGGAGTAAGCGGCCATTTGTTACGTCTCATCTGGGGTAATAAAGTGTGTTTTTTAACCCTTGTCTAGCAGGGTGTTTTGGGCTCACTTGGGCATATTCAGGCCCTCCTGCATGATAGATCAAGCATCTGCATGAAAAAAAAAATTATTTAGCAAAATACTAGGCACTAAAAGCTTCAAAATGAGACCAGAACGAGCTACGTAGCACTCATGGTTCTCTTGCAGTGATGCCACGAACATGGGAGTTTAGAATATATCGGTATATTTTTCCCAGCTATGCTCACTACTGGCTACACTGCCGGCCTCTCGAGAACACAGGGAACATGAGTTAATGGGCGGCGGTAAGCCCTGGGAGTCGGCTGTCTGGGCCGCTGTGCTCCCGGCCATTTGCACTCTATTTTAACCCTTTAAAAGCCTTAATAATGCTCCTAACTTGCTTCAAATTGGTGCATGACTTAAGTCGAGCGCCGCCAATAAGGGGTTAAAGTGTTCAGTGTGCTAGTGAAACCCTCTAGATTAATTGGAACTTAATAAAAGAGCAGAGATTACTAGTTTCTGTTTTGGTAAAGATGGTATAAGATGTTAATTAAGGGAAGCACTTGCTAGATGTACTTAATATGTCCAGGACTATAAATTTATAAACTGTAGAATTAGAGAAAAATTAGAGAAAATAGATATTCAGTAGAACTCTGAGTATTTATCTTCATACAGTACTTTATTATGTCAGACGATTGTTCAGTCTTTGTGCTCAATAAGCACCCGGAACAAAGTCTATAGGGTGTTGGTGTGCGGGAGTTTTTAGGATTTTCTATGGACTCCCAGTTATTTTTACTCAACTATTTACAACTTTACCACAGTAGCTAAACTTTGTTGCATGCAGCGCTTCCCAAAGACTATTAGGTACACTTAGTAGGATAAATAACACCGGAGAAGAAAGTACAAGAGCTACTTAAACTCTGCGATTACTTTAGTCTTACACAGCACATTGCCGAACCTACACCGGGTAATATTATCTTACACCTTGTATTCACAAAAAATGACTCTCAAATACACAGTATTAACATATCTGAAACAACATTCTCAGATCATAAGTTACTTGAAATCAAAACAAACTTAGCAAATGTCCAGAGAACCTCAGAAGTGAGACCAAAAACCGTCACTTCAACAAATTTAACTTTAATAACAAAAATATTAAGTGGGAAAAGGTAAACCAAGAAATGTAAGAAAGAGACTGGGAAGAATTACTGAATAACCTAACACCATCAGAATGTCTAGTCCTAATCTATTTTTTATTAATTTCACCACAACACCAAATACCTCCAATGAAATTAATGAAAGCATATATGTGATCCACCAGGATTCGAACCCGGGTTATCACACACAGATTATTAAACACCTTAACCATTACACCACCAAGACAAAAACCATCACTCAAGTCTGTAACCACCACATACCTGAAAGACAAATATGACAAAAAAGCGAATAAGAACAGGAAATATGGAGGCTGTACAGAAGAAAGTTACTAACATAACATTGCACACAACATACAGTAATTTACACGAGACAAAGGTTAAGATAGATAGAGAAATTGAGGAAATTGACCAAAGACTAAGAATCTCTTATGAACTACTTACATACATACATACATAAAATTTTGAGACCGAGTGCTCCACACATACGTGCAGTTTCAGTCTCTTGTCCTAATGGCGGCGTTCCAGGCAACCCTGTTAAGGGCTGCTTCACTTGTCAAGTTTTTGGATTTGAGATCGGCACGTATAGTCCAATCCCAGGTCTTCCTCGGTCCACCCCTCGGTGCAGCTCCCTCCACAATCATAGACCGGCATCTTTTCACCCAATTTTGTTCATCCATTCTCTCCACATGTCCATACCATCCCAGTCTACTTGTACACATCTCCTCGCTAATACTCTTTATACCTAAACGTCTCCTCAGCAAATAGAAGATGATAGCAATGCTATTGCAGGTACAGTATATAAGAACATTCTAAGTACTGTACTTCCTTTCATATGCCAAGAGGAAGTCTAACCCTGTATCAAACATAAGCCCGCTAAGAAAAGTGGATGGAGACAACAAGGAAATGAACAAACTCTTACGTCTGCAGTATGAAATGGCTTTCAGTGAACCAGACAGAACAAATGTCATCAAAGATTAAAATGCGTTCTTCAAGGAAAACCCCCCTACGGAAAACCCCCTAATCCTTGATATTGAATTCGGGCTAAAAGATATACAGTACTGTAGAGAAGAGACTTTTGCCAATATGCCAGCCCATTCGGCAGCAGACTCAGATTCATGGAACTCAATTCTAATAAAGAAATTTAATGAAAACCTCTCAAAGTTTCTGGCTATACTTTAAAGGAGGAGTCTTAACACAGGAGAAATACCGGATAGTTTGAAAAACGTAATATTTGCCCCTCTAAAGGAGGAAAGAAAACTTATTGCCCGGTAGCCCTAACTTCTCACATCATTAAATTTTTTGGGCAAGTCCTACGAGGCAAAATCTCAAATTTATGGAAGCAAACGAGCTATACAATACTGGTCAACATAGTTTCAGAGCAGGAAGAGCATGTCCCTCACAACTGCTGGTCCATTATGACAAAATTCTTGAATCCCTACCAAAAAAAAAAAAAAAAAAAAAAAAAAAATGGACGTCATATACACTGATTGTGCATAGACTTTTGATAGGTGTGACCATACTACAGTACAGCATAATGGCCCACAAGCTTAAAGCAAAAGGGATAACGGGTAAAACTGGAAGGTGGATATTCAACTTCCTTGTGAACCCGAGGCAATTGGTAGAAGTTAATCAAGTTACATCGGAGCCTTTGGATGTCAAAAGCTCAGTTCCCCAAGAAACTGTGCTGGCTCCCCTTCTTTTCCTCATTCTATTTAACCCAGGAACTGCTGTGACATTCCTTTCGGAAGGCACGGTATTCAAACATGTGTAAATAAAAACGTTCAAATATCATGCCAGTGCTGGGAAAGGTCTCAAAATTGGGCGACATATAAATAGTAGTCGTCTTTCTATTGCTCCTCCCTTTATACCCCCCCCCCCTCAACTTGACTTTTTATTATGCACAGGTTCCTAGCAGTTTATGGGTTGATGACATAAATACAAACACAAGACACAGTACAGTATGTATCATCATTTGTGGATGACACAAAAATAGTTCTGACAAGAAGAAGGGGGCCGTCTACAGGCAGACATAAATGCAGTGTTCCAGTGGACCAGAAAAACAACATGAAGTTTAATGAAGATAAGTTCCAATTAATACGATGCGGAGAGGATAATGTAGTTAACCTATCCGCGGTGAGACTCCGATTAGTTAAACGTCGTATGGGGCTAAGCTATTGCATTAATTTCTGAAAAATCGTCATTACCCGATAAATATCGTTGTTACTTATTCATATGCGCCTATTTTATGTTTAATATGAAGATAGTTACATGTTACAACAATAAAACAATGGGAATAGTATTTGGGGGGTGACAAACACGAAATATTGCGGAGCGGTTCATTCATAGAGTTGACTGAGAGCGAGACTGCAAGCAGTGCGGTCTCTCTCTCTCTCTCCTCCCTCCACACCCCTCCCTTTCGACCTTGAAACCGGGTAGGGAGTTTTGGCACCATAAATAAACCGATAATCACAGGAATAAGAGAAAAATAGGTGATAATTGAGGGGGGGGGGGGGGGGGGAGGGGGGAATTTGGAAACATGTGGAGGAGTAATAGGATGTATGAAGAGGAATTATCTCACATATTTACACAATCCTTTGTTTTGAGTGACAGTGGGATGTTTGGAAAGTTTTTTTTTAGGCCATGGCTCATATGAGGACGCTCGCCCTCCTAGGGTTCAGACTCGTATGAGGACGCTCGCCGTTCCTGGGTTAAAGAGAACAATTACAAAACAGATAATTTTTTTTTAGACAACTTCAAGAGAGCCCTAGATGTCGATATGCAAAGGATGCAAGATGAGCCCATCTTTGCAGGGGAACATTCCGCCCTTTCGGACAATCTGCTGCACGCTCTTCAGTGCCATTAGGAGAGGTGAACTCTTTGTAAGGTAAGAGTCCCATCTGCTTCCGGAGGCCATCTAGAGGCGAAGGGAGTGAGCAAATGCGGGAAAAATTAGCCCTTGCTTGCTCTGCTACCGCCTACAGCACGTGTAGACGCTAACCCTCGTTTGCTCGAGCCACTATACACCGATGCTATGTGTGACATAGGCCAGGTTGTGTTGGCCTCCAAGTCTGTTTAGAGGAAAAAGAAGCACTGTGAGACCTTGCTTGCTCGGATAGTGCCATAGGTTCTATAGTAGGTCATAAAACTAGAAGGTACTCAGTAAAGATGCTAACCCATGACTACGGTGCTCGCAGGGGATGTTTCTGCTCATAAAAGTGGTTCCTCAATTACTACAGATTGTACTCAATGACCCATAGCCACTGTACCAGTCCCCAGGTAGGCCATTCCACAATATTACCACCATAAATGTTTTTTCCTTTTCAAGAAGGTGGTCGGAATTGTGAAAAATAATGTTCTTCATACCTTTCACCCATTGTATAATAATTGTTCATAGTCAATGGTTCCAGGATTACATCTCATGTTCATATAGAATGTTGTATTGATGGCTGAAGATCAACATTTTTCACATCGTCACTCATTTGTATATTTCTGGTCCATAATAATTGTAGCATCCCCAAGGCAAGTATTAGCACTATTACCATCAAGCCTTTCCCACTAGTGGACGTGGTAATTCTTGCAGTGTTCACCTGCTGTAAATCAATGGCCCATAGTTTATGTAGCATCCACCAGGCAGATTTCAGCCCCATGCCTTTTCTGTTCAAATTTCATTGGTAGTAAATTGACAAATATGGATGATATTCTTCACCACATTGGGCATTGTAATTCAAAGCCCATATTCAATGTCATATCTCTCATAAAATGCTCCAGCACCAAGTCTTTTTTGCTCATGACGACGATAGTGATGTTGACATTCTTCCCATTTGCCTATTGAAAGTTAAAGGTCCATAGTTGGTGCAGCATCTATCATGCAGGGTTCCAACAAATCATATTTGAAGGGCGGACAAACACTCATACCTCAATTTTCCAAGTACAGTAATGATGCAAGTTCATTAGCTTTTATTATAAAGCTAAGTGCTTATAAATTATAGGTCTGCCCTTTATAAGTTAATTTGAACAAGCTTCATTAATTCCTGATTCCGCTAGCCTTCCTGCATTTCAGCTACCATTACCTCTCTTGACAATCTTCACTTGTGTGTCGAGTTGTTGAAGTGCTGGTGTTGAACCGAAGATCCAAGGGCTGCATGCAGTTCTGACTGCTTTATGGCAAACTGGGACCATTCTTCCCGACTAGAAAATGTGATAGGTCATCCCTATCTGGAAAGAGCATTGACAGGACTGCAACAGTTACACTACTGATAATGCGGGCAATCTCTGCTTTATATTGTACTAATGCAAATTCAAATCCACCTGCTGAATGGCAAGAGCCTTGTTGATTTGGATTCAACAATTGATCAAATTATACCAATCCAGGTCCTCATGGAATACCAGCTTGAGTTTCAACCAGGAATGCTTATAATGTAATTCTGAAAAAAATGTGTTTGATGTAGAACTACTGCACTTCCATGGGATGCCTATGTTGAACATTGATATGTTTTTTTTTTTTTTTTGTCCAAGTGTTGTCAAATGTGATAACAAAATATCCTCCTCTTTTCCAGGAAAATTAAAAGGTGGATGGGTATGTTCCAGCACCTTTACTATTCAATGATTGCATGAACATGATTAACTTGTTGTACGAGGCTCTGTGGCTTGCTTTTGTGCATGGCAAGAATATAGAGGTCTTAAATAAATGTATCTTTATAATGAGGTCAAACCTTCCATAACAGTGAAGGGCCAGGCTAAGATGTAAATCACTGATTTAGCTGAGCATTTTGTGAGCAAAAGGATGACATTATGTATCTTCAAGACACTGGTGCTCTCTGTCTTGTTGTATGGCTGCATATTGCTGGTATGATCATGTGATCACATGTATGTACATTGTACCACATATCTTACCACCGACAACTATCATCTGTAACCGACTCTTCGTATAGTACACTGGATCGTGGTGGACTGTGGATCAGAAGTTTGTAAATTTGAGTCTTCCTCAAGTTCTAGGAGATTTTCTGAGGTGATATAGTTGTTCTTGTAGTTTTGCAGTATCCTGACTGAGTCAAAATGTCAAGGAAAGACTGTACCCCCAACTATACATACATACAAAATGTTTAAAACAGAGTTGTTCCACACAAAGAGCAGTTTCAGTCTCAAGTCCTAACGATGGCATTCCAGGCAGCCTTGTTCAGTGCTGCCTCACTGATTAGGTTCTTAAATTTGAGATCAGGGGAGGTGTGGTGGAGTGGTCTTGCCACTGGCCTGATAATCCAATGGTCCCGGGTTCGAATCCTGATATATCAATGGGAAGATATTATTGGGATGGAATTTGTGCTGTACCTAGTATTGGTACATTACCCCAAAGCCCACCGAAATGCCAAATATATACCCTCATTGTTCCCTGATTAAATAGCACTGTATGAATGTTCCCATATTCAAAATATGCTACAAGGGGACAATGCCTAGCGAGTTCATTACTCAATAGGTGGCGTTCTGAGAGTGAGGGTCTGAGTCTAGGAGGTGAGACAGTGAAGCACTGGAGCGAGGCAGCTCCAGAGATGAGGCCCCTGCCGTCTGGTGGTGATTAGCTCAGAACGATAGAACAATTTCAAGCACAAACTGGATACAGGGTAGTCATATGAATGATATGGGTTGGGTGTGAATGGGATCTGACTTGTGTGGGCTGGTCAGCCTTATGCAGATTTCCCAATTCTTATGTTTGAAGGAAGGTCAGGTCACTCCTAAGTGAAGCAAATTTAAGCATTGTAAGCGTACTGTACAGTATGTATTTTGTCGCAGCTTCGAGCCGTGAGTGGGCAACTAAGCCTCATGGATCCTGCGAAGGCAAGACGGCAGGGGCTGGTTGCAGCCGAAAGTGCTTCACATGTCTCACCCCCTAGACTGGAACGAAACCTCACGGGCTTCACCGTTCAACGATTAGTGGTTAAATGTACAGGCTCTCAGCCTATGACTGAGAGGGAGTAGTTGGAATATAGGAAGGAAGGAAGGAAACAAAAATATAAATAAAAAAATAAATAAAAAATTAACAATAAAAAATAAAATAAAATAAAATAAAAAGAAGTCTCATCCCACGTCATTCTAGGTCAACAACTCGTACTTAAGAAAATGCCCAGCCACATTCAATGAGACAGTGATGACGATGTGGCTACTCTCACCATAATCATAAAAACAAGGTGTCGACATCTAGTGTGACACAAATTAAGCAACCAACAGCTTGAAGCTTCATTCGATAATTTGGGACCTCGCACTACTTTTGAGATACGAGTGTCAACTATAGCCAAATGGGTATGTGACTTGTGATGCTGGTCTCATCGAGGTTGAGAGTAAGGGAGTAAGTGGATAAAACCTTTAGCAGGATTAGTAAATTTGCAAACGATACCAAAATGGGGAGAACAAAAGATTCGGATGATGACATTGAATATCTGCAAAGATATCTAGATACTGTACATGAACGGTCAATGAATCGGCAGATGCGTTTCAATATTGATAAATGCAAGGTACTGTATTAAAGGTGGGGGCTCATGGGTTGAGGTAAACATGGAAAAATAATTGCCAAGCTGTACATAATTATCTTGCAAAATGCAATGGCACTGAAATAATTATTAACAATGGTATAAAGGATTTTGTGGATCGTCTATACCGGGCCTGTGACGTCACAAGAGTGTAAGACCACCATCCAGTCTAGGCTAAGGATACTGGTGTGACGTCACTATGACGTCACAGGCCCGGTATAGACGATCCGCAAAATCCTTTATACCATTGTTAATAATTATTTCAGTGACATTGCATTTTACAAGATTATATGCAGGTTGGCAATTATTTTTCCATGTTTACCTCAACCCATGAGCCCCCACCTTTAAGGCTAGGGAAGTTGAAAATAGATGCGAAGTATAAACTAGCAAATATAAAATTTAGGAACTCGGACTGTGAAAAGGATCTGGATGTGCTCATGATCTGAAACCTAGAAAACAATGTACAGTATTAGTATTCGAAACAGGGACAAACAGGGTTCTGGGATTCATATCAAGGAGCGTAAATAACAGAAAATCCTAATGTATGTATGTATAGTATGTACAATATATACTCGGGCACATACCCCATAGCTGGAGGTGGCTGACTCGAGACAAAGCCCGAACTGCTAATGTTATCTTAAAACTTTACTAAGAATTTAAGAGACCACGTTTGTACAACACTTTTCAGTTTTTGGTGTCATTATAGAATGGATATTGACTCTCTGGAGACAATCTAACAAAGAATGATGAAAATTATCAACAATATTAGAACATTATCATATGAGGAGAGGTTGAAAATCCTTGGATTGCATTCATTAGAACAATGAAGATGTAGAGGAGATATGATATAAGTGTGTAAGTGGATGAAAGGTATGAATAAGGGAGATATTATTAACATATTAAAGCTTAATACGAGATAACCCGTTCAAATGGTTTCATATTGGATAAGTTCCGCTTTAGAAAATATGTAGGTAAGCACTGGTTTGGAAACAAAGTTGTGGATGTGTTTAACAGATTGCCAAGTGGTGATTAGCTCAGGAACGATGGAACAATTTCAACCACAAACTGGATACAGGGTAGCCATATGAATGATATGGGTTGGGTGTGAATGGGATCTGACTTGTGTGGGCCGGTCAGCCTTATGCAGATTTCCCCAGTTCTTATGTTCGAAGGAAGGTCGGTCAGGTCACTCCTAAGTGAAGCAAATTTAAGCATTGTAAGCGTATGTATTTTGTACTATTGTTAATATCTTCTCAAATTGCAAATTTGTTTGAAGAGAAAATGTTGACATAAATTGTACTGTACAGTACACTGTACAGTAGTTTCTGTATTCATTAAAAAAAATTAAAAGAATTTACCAGAATGTCCTGAACTTCCCAAATTGACTAATTCCTTGAACATGATAGAGTATGTTAATATATGTGCGACTAATTTGCTTGAGAAACAAATTAACTTACTCATACTGTATAGTGATGTACATTCTATGTGGTGGTTTTGTGTTATTTCAAAATTATATTTTGCCAAAGCATTATTTCCACATAGTCATATTGATAAGTATTTTTTATATTTATATGTTCCTGTTTTGGTTTGTTATTTTGCAAGTTTTACATTATAAATTATATCGAGGGTTACTTAGGATGGGAAAGTTGAAGGCCTCCATGGCTCGGGGGGAAGGTGAGAGAAGCCAAGCACTGCCTTTGGGAGACCAAGTCTCTCACATGCATGCATGGCTGTCATGAACGAATGTTCATATCAACAATTATTGATATGTTTATGGATATTGAACAGATTTTCTGCTAACATGTGTTCCTCGCCTCTTACCTAAGATATAAATCATGTGAGGACTATATTTACGGCTGATCTTTTATTAAAATTGACAAATGGCTAATAATTTATTTGAATAAATTATATGTACTGGTATGTACAGTACCGGATATGTATAAAAGGAAACTGTACTGTAATTTGGATGAAATTGGTATGTGCGTAAATGGTATGTCATACGTTGCTTTGGCAGTGGGTACTGCTACAGAATGGCAACAGCTTCCTCCAGATATTCTTGAGCTTCTATACCTTGTTCTAGAATACCGTGGTTAGACCCGATTCTAAGTGGTAACTGACCAACTTGAGTTTTTGCACTGAAAGGGGTGGTCTCTCATTCTCTATGTGTTCTCTATTCAGAACAAAGACAAATACTGTAAAAAAAAAAATTTTGTTACCACATCAAATGGTGACAGGAATAAAACATTTATAAGTCCACTGAAAATAAGTGCCTGACAAATCAGACTATTGAGTTTGAGTTTTTTGCGATTTCCTTAGTTTATTTGGACGATAAATGTAGGTTATTTGTAGGGTAGTAATTGATAGGGGTCACTTGAGGCATGCTATGCTTACAGGTACCTACCCGATAGCACTATCATTAGTGAGTGCTATTTGTATTTTGTACTGTTGTTAATGTCTTGTCAGGTTGCAAATTTGATTTTAATAGAACATCTTGACACTAATTGTAGTTTCTTTATTCATGCAGAGTTTAGTAAAATTTACCAGAACGTGACTGACTTCCAAAAATTGACTAATTCCTTGAACGTGACGATAGTGCGTTGTTATGTGTGCGATTAGTTTGCTTGGGAAACAAATGAACTTGCTCATGTAGTAATGTACACCCTATGTGGTGGATTGTGTTCTTTTATTTCATAAATTTTATTTTAGTAAGCGTCGTTTCCACAGGGAGTTTGATAAGTTATTTTGCCTTTATATTGTCTTTGTCCAAGTTTTGGCTTGTTAAGTTTGCAAGTTTTACATTTTAATTGTTAAAAATACACTCGTACGGCTGCCCCATTGTTTTAGAGGAACTACAGTCTATACTGTACTGTATTATAAAGATTTTGTATTAGGTTGGGATACTGAGCACCTGCTCAATTTCATGCAATGATGACTTGAAAACCAATTCATCTCTGAATAAAATTAACTTTAAAAAAAAAAAAAAAAAAAAAAGTAAAGTAAAGTAAAGTAAGTACCCTTGAAAACATACTAGGGTGGTTGACATTATAGCCATAATAGGTGGGACTAGAAAATAATTATTAGCTAATTATTTCCTCGTAAGTAGGCTAGATACCGTAGTTATATGCTGGTTGGTAACCACAAACATACTGTATATGGTCATAAAAATTGTGTTAATAATCCTGCCTCGTGGCAACTCTATACCATCAGTATGTAGACTCTTACATCCAGAGTGGTGGCTCTGCTCCCTGGAGAACTGTCATGGGATACACACCGGCTCAATGATAAATATATACTGTAGATGTAGAAATATGAAAAATACCGGTACATTTGATGTTTGACTGGACGTAATGCTCTCACAGATCTGACCATTTTTATAAAATATGATAAATGAGGAATCTATGTTATTAGATTTGGGTAAGTTATTCAATTTATAATAATGTTGTAAAATAAGCTCTTGATGGTTGCTAAATACATTAAGCCTTCCTACAGCACTGGTATTTATTTAATTTGTCTACAATTATACAGATACCGGTACCTTACTTTTGTCTAGGTTCAAATTGTATGCAACAAAAATAATCATACTCATACACCCTAATTCAAATAACTGATAACTCCATACATACACACACACACACACACACTCAACTGCACACACACTAGCTGCAACTAGGATGATACCAGAACTGAGAGAATTACCATATGAGGAGAGATTAAAGAAATTAGATTTACCATCTCTAATGGATAGGAGGGAGAGAGGCGATATGATTATGATGTACAAATGTGTGAGAGGACTCGAAAAGGTGGACAAGAAGGGTTATATTGTGAAAGATAATGGTAGAACTAGGGGGCATGGATATAAGCTAATGAAAGGAAGATGTAAAGGAGATGTGAGAAAGTATAGTTTCCCTTACAGAAGTATAAGTAAATGGAATCAGTTGGAAGAGGAAGTGGGTGCCAAAAACATTCATATTTTTAAGGCAAAGTTAGAAAATTATAACTCAGGAAGCGGGACAATACGAGCCTAAAAAGCTCAACTCCTGTATACTACAAATAGGTAAATACACAACTAGTGTAAGTACATCTACAACGGTTTTCTTACATTGTTAAAAATAAATTTTCCTGGCATCAATTATAAAGTACTGTATGTTAATAACTTGGCAGTCCAATTCTACAAAATGTAAGCCCCACAAACCAGAAATATCATATATTGAGAATATGAATGTCTCTTATTCTGATTGAAGAATTATTTTTTTAAATATTTTGTTTATTTAGCTAAAAACATTACCTTTTAGTAATCATAGCAATAGTTTTACTATATGACTTACAATATTGTTTCACAGGATTGTCTATGTAAATATGATAACAAAAAAGTGCATCATAAGTGTGTTAGTTTATGAAATTTCAATCAAAATGGTACGATAGAAAATTAAGGTGATTCTGTCAAAATCTCACTTAAAGACACGTCACCATATTTCGTATTGTCTTGCATAAATACAGCAATGACAAGGTACCGTACTGACATGTGTACATGTCACACTTATAGTTAATGACAGGATCATAGGGAGATGATATTATATATCTGAGTCAAACGAGTAGGCCAATGTCCCACTTTTGAGACGAATCAACAATATTTCAAGCCATCACAGCACCTGCAACAAAAATTTCTGCACAAAGAAATAATATGTTAATAGTCTTAAGTTTGTAGAGTGAGGGTTGAGCATCCTACAGTCTGCTAAAGGTTATGGCTAAAGGGTTAAGAGGTTCAAAGATGTTAACCATGTAATGGTGAGAATAAGATTACATTAAATGTCTTCGGGTAAATGAGCCAGACTTCTTCGTTTCCCTTAATTCAGAGGGCATCCAGAGGGATTAAGTCAAAACATAGAAGAAACTTGTAAAATTAAATTGAGAAACAAGGAACTGGAAGATAATGAATGTTTCCAATATTTGAGAACGGTATTGTATCAATATGTGAAATTGTAAAGGAGAGGGTAAAGGGTGATTGACAACTTTATTGTATCTTGAAAGGAAGGTGATAATTTCTCCAAACTGAGAGCTGTGGATATAATCTATTTCAAATGGTATCTGGTGCAAACAGGTTTGATGGATTTAGCAATAAAAAAAGTGAATAAATCTTTTGGAATAGGAGATCAAGCTCTAGATATTCAATCCGGAGTGGTTAAATGGATTAAGAGAAATTGTTGGCGGTGGTATGGTCACGTTCAGAGAATTAAGGAAAAAACATATACTGTATATCAAGAAAGTTATGTAGGTCAAGTGAGAGGGACAGCTGGAGATGGAAGACCACCAAATGTTTCGGAGAAAACAGTGGAAAATATATTGAAAAAAACTTCCATGTAGTGGAAACAGAACTGTGGCATGGGCAAACCGAGCATGTGTGGACAAAGTAACCTGGAATGGGGGCTTCTGAGGGTGAAAAAAGTTGCTTGCGATAATGATAAGGCCGATTGTAAAGCTTGACTCACACAAGCACTAGACATGTTTTATCAAAGTATGGTATCTGATACACATTGTTACATAATATTGAGGAAATCGCAATATCAACTCTGGTTTAAATAAAATATTTTAAATTAATAGTACGGTACTATCATTCCAACTTCAACATAAATTAGGTAAAACTTTTGTATACATAGTTGAATGTTTCCAGGATATTTTCCACTAAAACTGCTCATGTGATGCCAGCGTAAGATGGATGTTTTAAATGTGACTGTAGAAAGGGATCCCCAGTACAGAGAGGTAGGGTGAGGTGAATTAATGGTGGACAGACAAAAGTAAAAAAAGCAAAAGGTATATGCATATACTATACATATGGACGAAAGACAACTAGGGGAATAACTGAGAAAAATCTGGGATAAACAAATATTTGATAAACATTCTATGAGCTATTGGTACCTAATCATATGTTCTATTGGATTGTGTCACTTGTAAATTTGCAAACATTGAAGCCACAATATCCCACACAAGCTGCGAAACAATTAAAATTATGGCGCCGCTCACAGTTCAGCAAGGATTAGCTTCACGACCTGCCAAGGACAAACTTAATACCCGGTATATGATAAAATATACAGTACCGGTACATATTATTTGGACTATCTCAAATGGATTACAAACCATGAAAATTGAATGAAGAGGTTCATACCTACGCCTCTTGTAATTAATTCAAATAACTACTGTAGTGTTATTATTGGAATAAGATTGATCTTGGGAAGGCTATGAAACTGCATTGACATATCCTGTAAAATTATGTGGGCAAATTACTGGCAAATTCAGAATGTTCTGCTTGGTCACCAGTAAATGTTTTTTTATTCAAAGACCATTTTTATCATTATATTTTCGTAATAGCTATGGTACTAACTTTGGTAAATAATCATTTAATTAATGAGAGACTGGAGGTCACGCTCAGGAGTGTCCTAACAAAAACAGTGGTTTCGATTGACTTCCAGGCGTGTTCTGCCCTAATACTCATTACAGCCTACTACCATAACCTGGGCGGGTGCCCAACCCCGAAAAGGGTTGAAATAGGGGAGCTATCCCCCTGCCAAAGGCGGCTTTCTAGGGCCTTTCCTAGCTGATGCTGAGAGGATTGGGTTCTAGTCATGTGGTGATGGGCTGGTCTATCAGAGTGAGAACTGAGCGATCTCTGCCATACCCATAGCTTACTCTGACTGTTCCTTTTACTTATATATTTTCTAGATCTCAAGTGACGGCGTCTCTTGCGTGGATTGACCTCCTAATCTACCAAGATTGGAAGCCAAAGCGTCACATCTTTCCTTTGCCCCTCAACTTTCTCTTCATAATTGCTGAGGGGCACAGGGCCCTGGGTGGGGCTTTGGTTTCCCGGGCGTTTCCGCACCCTCCTCAGCTCCCCGCCATGGAGTGGCTTCGGTCACCCAGGCTTTATTGTGGTCGGCAGGGAGGGTTTTGTGGGGGCGCTCGGTTATGGCCTTGGCCTTGCTCGGGGCCTTGGGGCTGTTCGGCCAGGCAGCTTGGGGAAAAACAACAACAACAACCTTGGTGGTGAGGGCTGGTCCTATCCAGAATGAGGTTTGGTATCCTCTACCCAACCTTAGCCATTTCTGTCTGTCTCCTTTACTGTCCTACTTTTCCTTCTGGGGGCAGGAGGCTAGGAATCCTCCTGCCCTTGTAAAATTCTCTTACTCAATGAGACAGAGAAATGGGCGAGGGAACGCGAAAGTGGTCCCAGACCTTAAGAATTGGAACTTTAAAGGTTTCTGTTCGGACTCTGTCTCGAGTAGGCCACCATCAGCAATGGGGTATGTGCCTGAGTATATACAGTACATACATACCATAACCTTGGTAGAAATATTGGTACAGTGTATAGTCCATTCCTTTGAATTGGTAGGTCTGGGTTTGAGGCTCAATCGATAAAGTCGACCATTTTTTTGTTCTAAATCTATTGGGTGTATTTATACATTAGGTAAGAATAGGTTATACTGTACTGTAATAACCTTAATAGGATGGATGGATGTACTGTATGTATGTATATACTCAGGTACATACCCCATAGCTGGGGGTGGCCGACTGGAGACAGAGCCCGAACAGGGACAACTCAACACAACATATATAAAAAAAATATATTCATACACACATTGCTGTGTGTGGGTGAATAGGATAGAATAGGTTATTTTTTAGAATAGGATAGGATATGATGTGATAAGTAGGTTAGGAATGAATGTAGGTTAAATTAATTTGGTTAGGTAATGTACAGTAGCAAAATGTAATTAATACAGATAAAGCCCCAGTCCACCCCTGGGTGCGACTCTCAAACACTGTTGTATCTAACTGAGCCTGAAATGCCCCGAATGTGACCTCCAGTCTCTTCATAAATAAAATACTGGTACTCAGTTTACCAATCTCTCATCAATTACTCTCTGTGCACATACCAATACAGCAATCCCATTCACCTTTTCCAGTAAAATGTACTTCTTTTCATACTCTACCTCTCTCTTACTCTCATATTCTTTGAAATCAAACCATTTACATACTGTACTGTAATTAATTTAAATTTTCCAACATTTAAATATCCACCTTCATCATCATTTTGACACCCTGCTGGTGTGCCTAAAAGTGTGCCCCATGGTTCCCTAGTGTCTTACTCTCACAGCCCACTGGCACAAGTCAGCCTTTCTCTCTCTGGCATAGGGATGCGGCGACCCCACCGCCCGCCATTTTAGTGGTGCAATCAGCTTCTGGAGCAGTGAACCAATGGTTCTTCAGAAAATTCCTGTGCTTGGTATGCTTCCAGCCAGGGCCCCACTGGGGTAAATAAAATGGAAAAAACAATGGTGGAACTGCCATCCAGGTGAGGGACTGCTCCTTCAGTGTTAAGGGTCATAATCCACTTAGTGGATAAGGCACTGTGGAGTGGGTCAGTGGAGGGATGTCTGGGAGCCTTGAGGCAGTTTCAGCCATGGCCATCCCTTTTGGGGCGCTTCCTCTGGAAGCGGGGCGTCAGGATAATGATGATGATATCCAACTTCTCTTAAACAATTGCTACTCGCACACCTCATTTCATACATCACTGTTGCAATATTCCACAAACTACCAGGAGGCTAGAAATCCTCCTCCCTTAGTAAATTTCCCATTCTAGACGAGACAGAGAAGAGGTGGAGGAAACTCGAAAGTGGTCACGGAACCTCCGTCTCGAGTCGGCCACCCTCAGCTATGGGGCATGTGCCTGAGTATATACATACCAAAGTCTCCTTCTACTTATGGTAACCTACATATACATACAGTACATACATACGGGTTTAAAGACCGCAACCGTCCACAGTGAATGTGGCTTCCATGGTACTTCCATGGTACAATCACAGTACTGCACACAGTGCACAGCAATCATAGCACGGTGGTTACAGTCTTTACTGCAGCACAGTACAACAAAGTCTTACCACAACAACACCCAATCATGTTATCACTAACCTACAAGGTTAGAGTATCAGGTAATGTTGTCTTACATTCTCTCACTCTAAATCTGACCTCTAAACTCCAGCTTACATTCTCCCAAGGGGGATAAAGGGACTTTGATTTACCTTGGGGCATAGTGGAAAAAAAAAAAAAAAAAAAAAAAAAAAAAAAATATATATATAAATGATCAAATAAATAAATATATATATATATATATATATCAACTATTTAGAAGCCTACACAATATGTGTGGAGTTACTCGTAGAGACGGATTGAGGAATGAAGAGATACGTAGGAGAGTGGGGCAACAGGAACATTTGTCAGCCAGAGTGGATAGAAGGGTGCTGAGCTGGTATGGTCATGTTGAACGAATGGGAGATGAAAGGCTTACAAAGAGAATATGTGAGTCAGATACATGGGGAGATAGAAGGGCAGGAAGACCCCCATTGAGATGGAGAGACTGTGTAAGACAAGCTTTGGATGATAGAGGAATGACTATAGATCAGGCAAAGAAAGTGGTAATAAACAGGAATGAATGGAGAATGCTTGTGAATAGTTGAGTGAACACGTGGTCATTTGGGGGAAGGGGTCAGGCGCAAGTTGGACTAGATAATAGTCCATCAGGCGCCTGGCTCGGGGAGACGATTAATATGAAGGGTGCGCCTGGAAGTGTGGTGGGCGGGCTTGTGGCTTTGGCTCCGCTGCATGTCTGCCTGCTGAGATCGGAGCCTCTCCGGGCGGTCGGGGGCCGGGGGAGTGCTAAAGCGACCTTGGTGACCCTGGTCTCTGGGTGTTCTCCTGGGTGACCTAGATGTGTGTGAATTTTGTGTTTTGTCTGTTTGTTCGTTGTTCTGTCTTGTGTTTTGTGTTTTCCCTGTTCTTGCTCTGTTTTGAGTCGGCCACCCCCAAGAAAATAAAAACAAAAAAACAATAAAATAGAGTAAAATAGAAAATAAAAATAAAAATAGGAAAAGTGGGGATTGGGCCTGAGCACATACATACATACATACACAAATTTCTTACCATAGCCCAACTTTGCCTTGCCTTGCCTCTTTCAATCCCAATATTACTAGCATCTCTCTATTTATACCTCAGTATTTCTTCCAATTGTTTTATCTTCTTCATTACATAAACTTAGTTACCTCCTTTCTGAATAATTTCCTTTACGTCAATAAAAAGAAAAGGAAAGTTTGTCAAACTTTTCACCTTACTTTCAATAGAATTATAATAAATGTTTTTGCCTCTTCTCATTACATGCCCTCCTTGACTACAAATTCTTGTCCTGTGAATACCAGTACTGCTAGTATAGGCCTATTAAAGTAAAGTTCAGGGGCATACGCTGAAACAGCGCATAGTCGTGGCACTAATCTCCGATTCATTGCCCTTTGGAGCCAGCGGTTATCAGCCCATTACATGGGATACTGCATTTTTGTGGGCTACCACAATTTACTTCCCCGAATGGGACGTCACAAATGTCTACTGTATTTCTTCTAACACTAAAACCGGTAACCTTCTCTTTCAGACTACTCGGGGAAACTCAGTACTAAACTTCCAAAACTCTTTTCTTTCACACTAAACCATAAATATGAAATGTGCGGTTGTGAAACACCTCAATCTTTCAGAGCAGGTGATCCAAACAGCATATCGGGTGTCTGAACATTTACTTCGGTCTTTCAGACTTCGTTCTAAAGAGAGGGATAAATGTTTGAACTTAAACAATCGTTCAACCAATTACCTTCATTATTTAAACTTCTACCTAACCTTTTTGAGTTAAGAGCAATGTTTTAGTTTACAGTATGTATACTGTATTTCAAAAATGCATAATATGCAAGATGGCAGCAGTAAAATTATAATTGAAATAGACCTGAACAAAACACTACCGTACCGATAATATAAGATTAAGCAATTACTAATAATGAGTAATATATTTTCAAGTTTTCATTGCAGGACAGCTTACCTGATTGGATAATATCCAATATATAGATTTATACTGTAGTATAAATTTAGTTTCAATAGGAATTAAAAGCGTGATAAAAGTTTATAGATAGCTATAACCTGTTTAAAAATGCATAATTTACCATAAAATGTAATATCCACAATAAAAATCTTTTAAAAGTTATTAGTTACTAATGATAATCTTGCACACCATATTCATCCACTCTGACAGTTGCTTTTCTCATATATATATACTGTATACAGTACTTCTTTCAAAATCCGTAGCTTCCTAAACTGCCATTAACCCTTTGGCGCACCTATAGTTTCCATTCAAAGTTTTTCCCACTCCCAAAGTATATCTCAGCTCACTCAGAGCCAGTTTTGTGCCCGGCGATAATTTGTTTCTGTGACTTTTTATCCACCAAAAAATCCTTGTATTTGGATTAATGAGGTACCATCGGCTTCGTTATTGATTGAACTTGAAGATAAGCGAATAAAAACATAGAATAAATACAAAACAACCACATTGGGGCACTCCAAAATAAGAATTGTAAAAAAAAAAATGAAATACCTTATCTCCAACTCGCGCTAGCTCAAAATTTTGCCCACAACATTTTTGATTTGCATACATATATGGAAGCGGAATTTAATGAGGATTCCACTGGTAACTTCAGAATTACTATAAACCAAATAGTTACTGAGATACACGAATAAACGTGAAAGTATCGAAACACAGACTGAGCTGTACTCTGCTCCCTTCCCAGCCAGCCGTGAGTAAACCGTTAAACTGAGGGGGTTGCCAATTGTACCCATTGAACTAGACGTAATACTTAATATCTATGCCAAATATGACGTGCGTCAGACGAAAACTTAATTTTTGGCGAATATTTTTAAGTTTAATGACTCTTTAACGAGTCATCGTGCACCTAGGAAAAAAATACCTAATGACTCTGAACGAGTCATCATGCGCCAAAGGGTTAATGCTGTGGAAAAGGATTAATGCATCAAAATGACTGATAATTCCACAAATACATTTAGGAAGATATATTTTTTTTTAGCAGCAATAAATTTGCTGGTGACATTCCTAAACAATCATCTATTTACTATACGAACCACTGGTTGAGATAACAGCTATTCATTCAATATATTCCTTATGGTGTGGTTGGTGAAAAAACATGAATTAATTTTGGTTCAGGAGCAATTTATAGCGAGGCCTTCCCGAGGGTTAAGTGCCCCATTAATTACTCCTTCCATTCGTCTATACAATTAGGCTACCATATCACAGTTGGAATGTATGTACGGTACATGCTCAGATTAATATGCAGTATTCATAATAAATCGTAGGCTTGCACATAATTCTTTAACTGTCTTGATAGCATAATGCATAAATGCGCGGATTTCGGTGTGAGTATCCTAGGTTTGAGTCCTTGGAGTGCCACATGTATTCATTGATTTAATTAATTGAGTTTAGAAGTAAAGTTGGTTGGTGAAAAAATATGAAATAATCAATGGCATATTCATAGAACTAGCAAACCCACTCAAGATATTCCGATGATTCTTCATTTGTCGGATCAGTTTATGCATCCATTTACTCTCTATGCTTTTTCCATATCAACACAGTTCACACATATCACTCTTCAATCATACTAAACACATGCTTCACCAACATATGACCAGTGATAGTCCATGGGCCAGGGTAGAACACAGTACCATCAGTGAGCGATTATATCTACAATTATACTCTACAATAATTCGTTCTCATTGTTGTGGAGGTGTTATTTTGATATGCTAACCTTGGTCAATGAGTTCCAGGGTGTCGAACCGAAGCTATTTTGTTCTAAGATTTGAATGAATATGAGGAGAAATACAAGCAAACTAACATGAAATAGCATTGTTTTGGCCATTTCATCACTTCCTATGACACAATTTGAACTATAAACCTTAATTTTATCTTATATAGACAGTAATAAAGACTGAACTTGGATTTTGTTTGACACCCTGATGACTTCCCATATCAACTAATAGGTATCTTGTGGAGACTATGCTGATGGATGGTATCGATTTTGGAATCTGGCCCATCGACTACGATTTCCTTTTAATTTCTCTCTCTCGGCTTGGTGATACAAGTGGGGCGAGACAGAGGTGTAACCATTAGCTTTATTAAGGCTCAAAAAAAAATGTCCACAAGCTACAAGACACACCAACCTTACTAACTAAAGTACTGCATCATGGACTACTTCTTGAACCATATATCGCAAACTATAACTTCTCAGCAAAGGAACAGTCACTGACAATAAATATATTCTATTCCTTTCTATGAAGGTTCGAATTCAGATGAAACCCAATGGCAACTTACGAGTCTCTCGAAGACTCAATCTGATATTCAGCGAATAGAATATTAATATCGTCATTTAACTGTAAACACACTCAACAGTTTATGAAATGTTTCATATACCATACCAGTATATTGTGCATACAGTGTCAGTCATAATAATATTACATTACTTCAAATTATGGAAATCTCAAATAACTACACTCTGTATCTACCAGCTGTAAGGAAACAGCTCACATTACATATTTCACTCATAGGACATAAACATACCTATGGCTACCAGCTGTAAGGAAACAGCTCACATTGCATATTTCACACATAGGACATAAACATACCTATGGCTACCAGCTGTAAGGAAACAGCTCACATTGCATATTTCACACATAGGACATAAACATACCTATGGTGAACTTCACTGGTTTACCAAGAATATTCTTACAAAAAGAAAACAAAAAAGATTTAAAAAATCCACCCTACCATTCATGTGCATTCTGTTTCCTTAACAAATATTTCAAAAATAATTGCACTATCAATCTATATTTAAACGGTTTCAATCAAAATATGAAATTTCTTTTGTTATTACCGTATTCAAGGGCTGAGAGCTAGCACAACCATTATCAAGTTTCAATGTAAGAGGGACAAATGAATGCATTCTTACACATATTTTTTGTTATATTAAGGCCTATGCTTTTAGATATCTGCTTGGTTTTGCAGACATACTGACTTGACGATATTGCCCTTTATAGCAATGGCGCTCAAGGAACATGCTATTTCCAGTTCACTTATTCAGTACAGTATCTTAAAGTACAGTAGCAATGGCCCTTCTTGTTCTCAGCCCTAGAATTATCCTGACAATTTTATTCATCTCTCTCTATCTATTGCCAGACGCCGTAATTCCCGAGAAGGGGTGGACGCGAATAAATTGCCATTATATACTTCCATATGCCGAGGCAACTCACTTGATTATCTAGCTTGTGGCTGTTCACGGAGGAGGGGCGCTTAAGCCCAATCGCCCATTGGTAGGCATAGTGTGTGGGAGTGCAGGTGGGATACTATTTTACTGTTGAGATGGCTCAGAAAAGCTCAGTCAAATGTTGATTAGGTCAGCTTTAAAACCCAAAGCTGAATAAAATGTCAGGTGGTAGTTGAAACATAAAAAGAAATATCATCAGAATGAAAGAGCTATGAAAGCAAACTTCACTGTGATTGCCCTCTTACCTAAGCATACAAATAGAGGCACTTCAATAATTCTGCCAAACTCTACACATGGTCAGTATGATCAGTCAGATGGTTTTGTGTACCATTAGTGTAGTGCATTAACTTTGGGATTGGAAAATTTATCTAACTGTCTTCGTGGTGCAATGCATAAGTGTGTTGATTTTCGGTGTGAGCGTCCTGGGTTCGAATCCCCGGACTGACACATGTGTTTGTTAATTTCATTAATCGAGTTTAGGAGTACAGTTGGTTAGTGGAGAGAACATAATAATACATTCATTTGACGACGAGGGAAACAGATTTATCAATGTGCCACCATAGAAAATAATAAATTTGCATGATACAGTTCTGTACAAAAGATAATCTAAACCATTGCTCCGAGAGGCTCTTCATCCTCCTCTTACTGAGCTAAATAAATATTCTAGTATGGTACCTATTAACCCTTTCAGTACCGATGATGTCCGTTTTTTTTTTCTTTTAGCTATATTTAGAAGATTCTAGTTTAAAAATGATCTGTGGGAGTTAAAGGGATAAATGAGAAAGTTAAGAGGCCTTTCCTAAACTGAATAAAAGCGTCTAACAGTAGCCAGAATATGATAAAATGGATACTACCGGTACTGAAAGGGTTAACTATAAAAAAATATACACCATAAGATTTGACTAACAATAGAGGTGAAGATGATTAACATTAAGGGGGGTCATCGTTTTTTTTTATCTTTCTCGCTTTCCCTGGCTTGTATCTATTCGGCCCCATTCAGCAAACTGTTTTAAGACGTTTATCCCCATCCAGGTGCCGATTTCTTCCTGGCGAGTGATAGCGAGCCACCATTGTATGGAGAAATACGGCTTCGCCGGTGAAATTTTTCCATCGAAAAATGTACAAATTTAGCTTGCTGTCAAAACCAAAATATTATATGCAGGCTCGCTACCGCTCGCCAGGAAAATATTGACACCTGGATGGTGGAGGGGGGTAAACATCTTAAAACAGTAAGCTGAATGGGGCCGAATGGATACAAGTCAAAGAGAGAGGGAGAGAAAAAAAAAAAAAAAAAAGCGAGGTGGGCTCCCTTAACCCAAGTACCGGTACACTAAATAAAATGAGCAAATACCGTTGACAGATCTTAAAATGGACTTACACAAGTGCTTTTCTCCGTAACTTCTGATCCGCAACATTTTGTCTTGCAACATTGTCATACTATTTTGCACGGATATCAGCAACTAGACTGAAGACAGATTATTCTCGTTGACAAAATTCTTATAAAAGCATATTTCAGAAGCAGTCAGATTAGAGCTGCAGAAATAAGTCGTGGGATAAAGCACTCATGTAAAAGTGGTTGACGTGTACAGCATAGACAAAAGAATAGTATTATAATAGTAAAATATTAGTACAGGTATAATAGTATATAGTCAATATGTACAGTAGTCAAAATACAAATATAAATACAAATCAAATCAAGCCGTTACAATGTATGTACAGTAATGGAAAATTACGTTAAACCATTGTATGTATGTAAAGTATGTATAAATCAAACCAATTATTAACATACAGTACACAGATACAATTGTTCAATTTGGTTGAATATTTTTTCTAATATAAAGAGAAGAAACAAATCTAAAGGTAGGACATAACTTTTTTAACAAATCTTCAGCAGCAGCCAGAAGACCATAGTATACTTTCTATAAAACAGTTCCCATTTGCTAGGCTACATAGACACTATGTTTTCATTAAGCAATGTTCACTGCCTCATGCTCAAAGTGTAAAGCTGAAATCAAAAGTTCATCCAAAACTTTGCCGATAATTTGTGGGGAATCTAGAGGAAAGGATATTAACTTGACAAATCCACGGCATGAAGCAATTAGTACTAGTCAAAGGCATGATAACTGTGAAGGAAATGTGATACTACAGTAGACCCCCGCCCTTTCGGACTAATTGGGGGAGACCCCTGTCTGAAAGTATCAAAAGTCCGAAAGAGCCGAGTCCGCACTTCACACTTCAACCATTCGGATTTGTCCGAATGGCTGAAATAATGTCTTAAGTTTATAAGTCCGAAACTCGGCTCTTCGGTCCGAATGCGATTTAATTTTTCTCAGCCTTTCAGACAAATCCGAAAGGCTGAAATAATGTCCGAAGTTTTATAAGTCCAAATACACATTCACCTAACCAGACAAGTCCGAAACTCGGCTCTTTGGTCCAAATGCGATTTAATTTTTCTCAGCCTTTCAGACAAATTCGAAAGGCTGAACTATGAGTCCGAAGTTAAATGTAGTCCGAAAAGGACGGAGGTATTTTCTCAGCCTTTCAGACAAATCCGAAAGGCTGAACCATGAGTCCGAATTGAAATGCTAGTCCGAAAGTCTTGGAATTCCGAAAGAGCGGGAGTTTACTGTAATTTCAAATGATAGCTAATTCAAAGCAAGGCTTTTGTCAAACTTTAGAATTGGATGATTATACAGTACTGTTTATACCTGTACAGGCACTCCTCATTTAGACCTTATAAGTGGCTTTAGCTCAGAAGGCTAGTATAACAACTTTACATAATCCTCCTCATCATCATTATCCTCAACTTGGAGTTGCTTCAATATAAGTTGTTCGATTATTACATAGTTCATTAAATAGAAAAATAAATTCAATTAAAGATGCTATGCTTCAGTAAGTTGTAAATGTATATATACTCAGGCACATACCCCATAGCTGGGGGTGGCCGACTCATGACAGAGCCTGTAAATGAGAACAGAAAATTGAAATAAAATCTCAAAAATAAAATAAAAATAAAAACATTACTTCACTTACACACTCGATTTTCAGGAACATACCTCAAACTTCAAGTGAGGAATTACTGTATGTATTGTATTATTAAAAAGTGAAATAGCCGATAATCTCCGTACAATACACTTGGATTCAAAAGTATGTAGGCAACCTTGATGATAAGTGTTTAAGGGGAAATGGGTCGTTTTTATAAATCCCCTTCTCCCTCATGTTTAGCCACATTAGTTTACAAATTATAAAATATTTGCCCCATTAGTTTGTCGGTTATAAGACGTTTTGCCTCATTTCTTTGTCAATATTAAACCTTTTGTGATATTTAGGTATCATTTTTTTCCTGGCGAACGATGGCGAGTTTATCATTTTGGAAGATCCGCGGGATATTTTTCTACCGAAAAATGTATAAAATAATCTAGAAGGGGGATCTAATGTATGTAGTTTTTAAGTTTCATGGAGGTCTAGGGAGGAAAGTAGAAAAATAATAAATATGAAATAAACTACTAAAAAGTGAACCAACTCAAGGATGATAAGAATTAATTATACAATATACAGTAGTTAGTCATCAAGATTGTTGCCATCACACGAGCTTTCATCGTCAATTTTCAACGGCAGAACATTTCCTCAGCAACATTTCTGGAACTTTATGCATTGGTATAAAAAACTAAACATGAGATTCTTCAGATGGCTGAATGCTTATATAACTTTACCTCAGAAACTGCAAGAATGTTGTAGGAAAAAGCGCTTGTGTAATACCGCCTTATCTCTTCAATACAGGTCTCCCTCACTATCCGATGCCCCGATTTACGATATTATTATAGGTTTTTATGTGTTTGGGTTTGGGTTTTGGCTGATCCAAGAACGCATCCGCATTTACCCCATTAATTTTAGGGTTTTCTATATTTTTCTATTTAAGTTCAGGTTTTCAGGAACGTAACCCAATCGTATATCGAGGGAGACCTGTACATAATTAAAACAGAAGAGTCGTGTGTTCATAGTACAGCACCGGTATAACATTCTTCTAAGGAACTAATCCCGGATACTCAAAGGTAGGGTAGATGTTGGCAGGGTCACGTGTCCATGCTATGCTCACAGGTACAGTTAAGAGCATAAATCGTGAAGCAGCCATTTGAATCAGTATCAAACGCAAACAAAACAATACAATGATTAATTTAGGCCACATGCTTCAGAACCTGGCTTTAAAGGTTCAAAGATTTGAACTGATGTAACCTTATATATGCTGAGAACTGTACCTACCTGATAGCACTATTGTTTGTGAGTGCTGTATGTATTTTGTACTATTGTAAATATCTTGTCAAATTGCAAATTTGTTTGAATAGAAAGGTTTGACATGAATTGTGGTTTCTTTATTCATACAGAATTTAAAAGAATTTACCAGAATGTCCTGAACTTCCAAAATTTACTAATTCCTTGAACATGACGAGAGTACGTTAATATATGTGTGACTAATTTGCTTGGGAAACAAATTCACTTACGCATATAGTGATGTACATTCTATGTGGTGGTTATGAGTTCTTTTATTTAAAAAATTTATTTTGCTAAAGCAATATTTCCACATACGGTACTAGTGATTTTAACCCTTAACCCGGGAACTGCGGGGAGACTCTTAAGAGTTTCCCCGGCGGACTGCGGGGAAACTCTTATGAGTGAGTGAGAAAAAAAAATCAACTTTTGACATCGGAAAAAAAAAAAAAAAAAAAAAAAAAAATTTTTTGGCCCCTGGGCAATTCAAAATCTCAGTCCTCTACCTCCCCTCCTTCAGTTATCACCTATTTTCCCTGTTATTCCCTTATTCTGAGGTATATTTTCGTGCTAACATTAGCGAGTTGCAAGCAGGGTGTTGTCATCACTGATGGCAAGCGAGTGCAAGAGAGAGAGAGAGAGTATCGATCGACTGTGTCTCAGTGGCCTTGGGGGAAATTGGCGGGAAAGCAGCTTGCCTCACCCATACATTATACAACTCGCGGGCTATATCTCCGATTTTGACCATCCAAACGCTGTTTTCACTCGTTTTATTGTTGTTTCAGGTTAATACCTTTATAATCAACCCATAATAGGCGCATATGGATAAGTATTAATGCTATTAATGGCACAATGAATATTTTAGTGACGGAAACACCTCAAATACGTCAGCACAGGGGGACGTTTCCAATTACCCCCATGCGCACTTCAGAGGTTAACCAACGGCGCACGACATCTGTCGAGTTATATAAATTTGGACTATGTGGCGGTGCACCACATATGTCGAGTGCCATTTTCAGCACGTAATGTTGCTGAGAGAGAGAGCTGAGCGGTGGGACGAGCGTAGTAACCTTATGACCGCTCCCCACGACCGCCGTGGGTGTACTGAACTGTATTCCACCCGCCTCCACCTCCTCTCACTCACTACACAGGGAATTATGTACGGAAATTACCTTATTTTAGTTTTTTGCACTCGTGTTGCACGATCGTTGCAAGAGAACCAGTGGTCATACAAGGATGGTTCGGGTGTCATTGGAAAGCTCTGTTTATGCCCTTTCAGGGATAGATACTTGTTTTACGCTCTGGGTCTTGTTTATGCATGAAAATGAGCACGGAAACAACCCTATTTAGGATTTTAAAAAAACCCCGCTGGGTGGCACAGTGTAAAATACCCTACCACCCGCTCTTTGTGTGTTAAGTTCTTTTGTCTTTATATTGTGTCGTCCCTGTTTTGGTTTGTTTATATTGCAAGTTTTACAATATAATTATGAGACTTCTTTCCTGATCTTAACAAAATTGTCTCTTATTAACAAGAATACAATGCACAAGGTGTATTATTCCATACTGAAAGGGTTAACTACTTCAGGAATTTTAGGAATTAATTTTGGTGCAAGTGGTCAAGCACATCATAAATTACTGCTTAAGGGGAGATGGGGTCATTTTTCTGGTCCCCCTTCTTCCTCATGTTTAGCCCCATTAGTTTTCAGATTTTAAGACATTCCGCCCATTACTTTGGCGATCTCAAGACCTTTCGGTACATTTCTTTGTCATTATTAAGACTTTTTGTGTCATTTAGGTGTCGATTTTTTCCTGGCAAGCGACAGCGAGCCTGTAAGTTAAGAGGTAAGGCCGAGACATTTTTCTATAAAAAAAAAAAAAAAAATGTACACTTACAGGTATATCTTGAAGGAGGGTCTGGGGTGGGGGAGTTGGGAGGGGGGGGGGGGGGGGGGGGGCTGGTGGGCTAAGCTGGATGGAGGTCTAGGGAAGAAACTAAAAAGAGATAATAAAAAGATACATAAATGAGCCAATAAATATGCCCATCCCCCCTCAAGTCTGTTCACTATAATTAGGCCATTATTAACCCTAACCTCTTGTAAGGCTGGAGCAAACGGCCTGTAATATTCCACACCTACTTAATGCTTGACTCGTTCCAAATGGTATAAATAACGAGTCAATTACCCGGGGCTGTTCGGCCAGGCAGCCTAGGGAACGACAATAACAATAATAACACAATTACTGAAGTTCATTTTGAGTTATGGGAGGTTGGGGTCGGGATTTCTGGTTTACTTTTAATGAACAGGGTATGCTGTACCTTTTGTCAGTCTAAAATGACTTTTTCAAATTCAATTTCGACAAACTGATGTGTTGATAAGCTAGGCTAATGCCATTGATTATAATGACAATTCTACTCTTTTAACTATGGCATCCACGAATAGAGAAAGTCTTTGCCTAAATGCCATATTCAAATGAGTAAAATCAACAGAAGAATTACATTAGAAAAATATCTCAGCTCTCCGAATTGTTGAAATAGAATACAGTACTGTGATGTCATTCATTGAGACTGACTGTAACAAACAACTACTACCGGTACCTTTTTAATTTGTTTTACAATAGTAAAAAAATAGACATTAATGTTGAGTATCCGGGCCTGCGAATATCTATGATATGGATAAAAAATAAAGAATGAAAATGTATCAAATTAAATATAAAAAAATTATTTTACTATAATACGACTGGTTACTGTACGGTACTTCAAACCTAATCAATCTCATCTCTTATAGTAATATACTAAATATTCATTTATCCAATACACTGAAGATAATGTATCATACAATATCTATATAATATGTAAATTCTGTACAATGCAACTTTCACATTCTGACTGTATATTAGGTCCAGTTGAGAGCATACCGTATATAAGGTTACACTAATATGAGTCTTTGAACCTTTAACCCCTTGAGTACCAGCGAAGCACGTTATGCGTCGCCTATGTACGGTATGTACAGTAACGCTAAACCCCAGCGACGCAATGTTTGCATTTGCATTAATTACTCTTGTCCAATGGCACCTAGTGTTCAGATTTGTATGGGAACTGCTTTAGTATCCCACACAACAATACCGATGGTTGGAAACCCTCCAAGTCCAGCCGCGTGCGTGTGGGCGTGCGCGGGAGTGATTTTCCAGTATTTTGCCTACCCATTTTTCCATGTTAATTGCGACTTTCGGCCGCCCCGCAGGACCCCTAAATGACCTAGGTGAGCGTTTTTGTGGTTTTTCCATCATTACTAACCCATCCCATGTGTTAAAAAAATAAAAATAAAAAAATGCAGGTCCCACGTACATTTATTATAAATCAGCTGGTGCTCAATGGGTTAAAGCCAAGTTATATAGCATCTCGGCAATAGTGAAGCATTGTAATTTTTTTTTTTTTTTGACGAGTAGTTTAACCAGACCACTGAGCTCCCTAAAAGAGCTCTCACAGGGCTGGCCCGAAGAATTAGAAGAAAATGGGCGACTATTCAAGATGAAGTAGGAAAAGTCAAAAGGGTATTAAATCTTATCTAGGAGAGAGGAATCTTTGAGAAAGCGAAGAATACGGTAGGTCGAGAATACATTGTACAGTAATGTCTCGTTTACGTTCGATACCAAATCAAATGGGTGCATCGGCATTTATGCTCTTGACTGTACTTCAATACTCTTTAAAAATATAGCTCAAGCCCATGCTAAGAAACAAAAGAATAATTACAACACTAACTTAGCTGCAGATCATTTGACAAAGTTCTTTTATAATAAGCATATATAATTTATCATGTGTTGCTAAAGGTACTGTAAAAAGCTGTCTTAACTTTATACACCACAGTTGCTAGCAGCTTGGGAATATCCAAAAGGGGCTAAACGGATTTCATTCCTCTGTAAAGGTTTAAATTATTGAAATATAACGATATAAGCAAATTCTCAAAAGGATGGAATGAATGTTTAACATATACAGTATAATCTAAACAAATATACTGAATGAAACTAGGAGACACATTTATGTCAATACCTGTACATACATAACTGCCATGTACTTCTTATCAAATTAGTCAAATGTCAATTGTATTGTATTTGTTTTGATGTTCGTCACATGAGCAAGGGGTGTCATAAGATCAGGAAGGACATTTAAGGTTAAGGTACTCAAGAAGGAAGTTTCCAGGAAGCGTAAATCAGTCTAGGAGCAAGTTTCTTCATTGTGATACTAAACATTTAATTTGTGTGCAAGCTTCAAAAGGCTTTAGAGTTTGGTAATTTTTATCAATGATATCTTGGAAGAGCAGAAATGACCAGCGTTGAGAAAAATATATGTAGCCATTGAGTCACTGACGAATATTGTTACCAGAAATAGAAGCTACAGCTTAACCTTAAGGTGGGTGACCTGCATTTTTGTTCTCTCTTTCTCTGGCTTTTATTCGTTCAGTCCCATTCAGCCTACTGTTTTAAGACGTTTATCCCTATTCAGGTGTCTATTTTTTTTTCCTGGCGAGCAAAAGTGAGCCAGCATTATATGAAGAAATCCGGCTTTGCCGGAGACATTTTTCTATTGAAAAATTTAAAAATTTAGCCTGCTGTTAAAAACATTATACAAAATACGTTGGCTCGCTACCGCTTGCAAGGATACATTCGACACCTGGATGGGGATAAACGTCTTAAAAAAGTAGGCTGAATGGGACCGAATGGATACAACCCAAAGAGAGAGGGAGAAAGAGAGATAAAAAGCGAGGTGGGCCCCCTTAAACAAAGCTATCCTATAGATTCTAGTTACCTTGGTAAGATCACTCAATATTATGATCAAAGTTATCATAATTTTAAGTATTTCTAATTCCTCAAAGTATTTTATCATAAACCAAAACACAATTGTTGTACACTACAGTACTTACATATATAACAGCACTGACTATATACACTATTATAAGTATCTGTCACTTGAAAGCTATAGAAGCAATTAATTCTTTATGATAACTTAAATCAAGAATTAAATGGAAATCTAATCTGAAAATATACCAATTACCTGTATTGTATAATTTTAAAAGGATATATTAGGATGTTTAGGGTCAGTAAAGGGTTTCTGTATTAAGAAAAATACATAAGTTAAATTAAATTTTAAAGGGCAGCAGATGTCCATATTATATGCACATTATTTTCAGTCTCTTTTCTTGTGTTGATTGGGAGGAGAGACTCGCTGACTCGCAGGGTGTCAAACCGGAGCAATTTTGTTTGAAGATTTGCATGAATAATAGAAGGAATACACAAAAAAATAGCATGAAATTACATTGTTTTGGCCATTTTATCACTTCCAAACACATGATAAGAATTGTGAAGCATATGTTTGCTGTGTATATTTAGTAATGATGACTGAAAAGAAAGGAATAGGTCTCTCTCTTGACACCCTGACTCGTTCACACAGATTTAGTGTGGTACAAGCTACAGTCAAGAGAGGTCACCTGGGACACTTTCTCATGCCTCTTATCCTCACCATGTTCCTCTCATGCTATGCTCTCCTTGGGCATTTTGGACTGCTCAGAGGGCCGAAAATACCTATATTCAAAATACTGCCACAGGAAGATGAAGAAAGCTAAGGATTTCATGGTGTCTATTTGTCTTTATATAGTCATGCTTTCATAATTTTAAAAAGCATTTCAAACCTGTCTGGGTAGCAACAATGGTAGAACATCTGACTGGGGGCAAACTCCACAGAAAGGCTGTGAGTTTGAGCTTCCCATTGATTAGACGCCTCAAAACTACCAGCCACCCTGTTGGTGACTGGTCAACTATATCTGACAAACAGTACAAACTATCACTTTCAACTATGAGGGAGACACTCGTTACAGGCAGCTTTGCCATTTGTCTTGCATAGAAGAGAAAAAAGGAAAAAGAAAAAAGCCACCTCGCCTCAGCGGGCTATGGCTCACATATGGGGGATAAAACAAACCAACTTGTGCAAGGGTCAGCCTTGGTCACCTGGTGGGTATATTCCACAAACTGAAGCTCTATAGATATAAGTTTAGGTGGACTATTAACTCAACACTCAATAGGCTACAACTTCAAACCATACCGGTATGGTACTTAACTTGGAAAATTGGAGGAAGAAAAATAACTATACAATAGCTACCGGTACACCATTAAAAATACGGTATATAACACATGAAAAAGGAAGATCTTTCAAACATGGTAAATAGGAAAATTTGTACCATCAATGATTATTAATTCTGTATGGATCCAAAGCAATAGAAATACAGCATAATCCTCAGCATCAGCAAAATTATCAGAAGTTAACACTTTCAGTACAATACATATATTTTTTGTATAATAGCTAACATGCAGTAACTCAATTTAGGAAAGACCATTTGGAATTAAATGCTATAAAACTATCTCAATTAATAATTTTATAATATGAATTCCTTCCTTGACACCTTCAGCATGATAACGCCTTACTACATTATATTTTGGCTAAATTTAGAAAATGTTATGCATTTTAATTAAGTAGGAGCTTTGTTATTCAGAGGGTTAATGAGATCGTATTTACGCCTGTGAGTCCTAGAGAAAGACAATAGTTCAATGGCAATCACATCAAAACAAAAATTAGGTCATTGTGCTGAAGGGGTTAAGTTGAACAAATTACTTTGTGTTAGGCAGAATATAAAAAGTAGGCTATATATCACTGTACAGTACTGAAATGGTTAACCAAAATTTATAAGCAACATTTCCCATCTTCAGTCGAGGGATGCTAAGGATAGATTATGATCGAACCTCCATAGACACCACTGGAGGTTGCACTGTAGTTTGGACGCTCACTAGTGACGATACTCCACACAGCTCTACTACTCTCAGAAATGGGAGGTTAAGCTGTTCAGTCGAAGATAAAATCTATGTACAACCACCTGTAGTGATAAGTGATGCTAATTAAATTAAAGGATTCTGACTCACTGATGTATTATTTTGAAACATTCGCTCAAGTCACATACCTCAAATCAGTGTCTTTTCTCAATTATTTATCACGGTTTCAAACTAATACAATAACACCCTCAATTAGTGATCACTGTTTAATTATTAAATACCTTGAGTCAAGAGTTTCCCTTAATTGGTGATCACCATTTCAAGCTAATCAGAAACTAAGTGTACCAGCTACTTGTTCAAATGATTGTGCAGTTGGCTAAAGTTCCGCCTAGTCCAACTGGTGATGAGGTATGGTTTCTAATGGAGATAGGATTTACAATTTAAGAATGATTATGATTCATGGTAGGAGAGGATTGGCCATCTGACCAGTGAGAATCAATTTCACACAAATATACCAAAGTTATTGCCACATTAATCATATCAAGTAACCAGGTAGAAGAGGTGGAACTTTGGCAGACTACATTTACCACCAACTTCTGGGCCCCCTGCCCCCATTCCACCTACCTCCTCTGCTGGGCCCTCTAAAATTACGTCCAGGCGAGTTCGGGGGGGGCCCATGGTGGAACTCTTCATGATGCGGACCGCGAGGCCTGTGCGGGGAATTATACCCACCAAACCCAGCGCGACCCCGGCCCCTGGGGCTGGGGAACTGCTGCTGGCCCCCATAATAGCCCCTATTGCCGCCACTCGGCGGGGGGCTGAACCCTCCCCCGCGACTCAATGTGAAGCTTTGGAACTTACCCCTTGCCTTCTGTTGTTGGAATTCTCTATCTAAGCTTTTGATGATTTCGATGCCGTTGCTCTCGCTGTCGTCTTCCTTATTTTTGTCATCCTTTTGGGGGCTCTCATCTTTTTTGGTGTCATCATCCTTATGGGTGCCATTGTCTGTTTTAGATGGGCTTTCTTCAGACTTATCTTTATTGGTAGTTTCTGTAGCGCCTGAAGCTTCAACAACATTGTGAAAGTTATCGTACCATTTCCTTCCTTTAGAGGAGTCCTTATCCTTGTCACTTGATTCTACACTGGGCTGGACAAGAGGCTTTATTGGTGTACTACTTGGCTGGCCAAGAGGCTTTATTGGTGTACTACTGGGCTGGCCAAGAGGCTTTACTGGTGTACTACTGGGCTGGCCAAGAGGCTTTATTGGTGTACCACTGGGCTGGCCAAGAGGCTTTATTGGTGTACTACTGGCCACCCCACTGGGCTGGCCAAGAGGCTTTATTGGTGTACCACTGGTCAACTTATTACTATCTATTGACTTCTGCTTCTCATTTTTCTTATCCTCCATGGTTGCTTTTCCAGAGGGGGGTGTTCCAGTTACCGGTACCTGTATTACTGATTTTCCAATTGAATCACTGGGTTTGGTAGAGCTATAACTTGGCTTTCCTGGAAAATCATTTGCAGAACTATAAGATGCCTGTCCTATGACACTTATAGGCAAATTTTTAGGTGAACGGTCACTTGTACTAGGGATTCTTTGAGAGTTTTTCTTATCCTGTGTTGCACTGCTATTTTTTGTTTCCTTGCCACTTTTAGATCTTCCTCCCTTCCTATTGTGCATCGCTTCCTTTCCAGATTCATCACTAATATCCATATCATCTTCTGAATTACTGATGTCCATGTCTGATCCCGAGTCTTCTCGAGTCTGCTTTAAACCAGGCTTCTTTATTCTGATGTCTGTATCATCACTAGCGGCAAACAAGGACTGAATGGATGGAATTTTTTCACCTTTTGCTTGTGCTGCATGGTCTGACAGAAAGCTGTAGTCATAACATCGATAATCACTATCCTTATCCTTTGGTTGTATACTTACTAAATTTGTTCTGTGGTCACTATCCTCGCCTTCAGAAACCAGCTCCCGCAGGTTGCTTCGCGATGAGCCACAGAAGGCTGGGGGTAGTGGGGGTGGAGGCAAGGTACTTGAGATTGGGAACCCCTTTTCAAATGGTGGTGGAGAGGATGGAGTATCTAGGGCTTGTAGTTCCTCATTGCCCGGAGGTTCGCCCCAGTTGCGATCATCGGTATCCTCATTATCTGTAGCATTGGTATACTGCTCAAATTCTGCCCAGGCCTGGTTGTAGCTCGTTGTTAGATCATAGTCATCATCGTCATCTGGGCTAGTCTCTGGGGGAGGTGGTGGTGGAGGTGGCGGGGGTGGGGGAGGGATCCACAAAGACGATGCACTGTAGGTGGGGTATATGGGCTGCTCGGTAGTGGTGGTGGAGGTGTACACAGCCTTGGGGGAGACCTCGGGTGGCGTAGCATACGTCTGAGGGTAGTGGGGCTTAGTAGTGTAAGTAGGGGTGTATGGCGATGGGGGGTCCGTCGAGGGTGGATTGTTTGTGGGCAAGGGTATCGAGAGGCACGGGGGTGGGCGAGAGAGGTCTGGAATGGTGGTAGTAGGAGGCTTGACTGGTTCATACGAGGGTGGCTTGACTGGTTCGTAAGAAGGTTTACTTGGTTCATATGGAGGAGGAGGCTTCACTGGTTCATAAGTGGGAGGCTTAATTGGTTCATAGGAGGGTGGCTTAACTGGTTCATAAGGGGGAGGTTTAACAGAATTATACGACATAGGCTTTCGGTCATAACCGAGAGACTTGACTGGATCGTAAGGGGAAACAGGTGATATCGCACTACTGGCGCTGCTGACAGAAGTGCTGGTTTTACTCTGATAAGCTTTGCCAAATGTGTCTAGGAGTTCTGCAGCACTCATTGGTTTCAGTTCCTGTTGATATAAAATACATGGATTAATATTATCAAAATGTCAAATACACAAGTATAGAGTACACTCACAATGATACTGTAAAATGAGTACAGTACTACACCCAAATAAATGAATAGGTTACAGTATAGTCTCACATCCCACTATTTATTGGTACCGAGACATTACCGTGGGATGAGAAGTATTAAGGGGACCGCCCAGTATTTACTAGGGGGGTGATACTGAACTTCGTCCGATTTTGATGAGATTTCTCACACTTATAGAGAATGATGTAAGAAAGAAAAGGATATTTTATTTTTCTCTCTAGGTCAATTAGTTCCTGAATTAGTGTGGAAATTAGTTCGAAAATACAATACAAATTATGACGTCGATAGGCTTGAAACCCAAGCACTGTATAATCTTTTCAGAGTGATCAGACAACTCAGGACAAGGTGGTTTTACAACTCTCTCGGCTTATTTATTTTTTATTTTTTATCTAATTGCGTTAGGTGACTCGGAAATTAGGTAATTATTTTTTACTCCGTGGTCAGCTACCTATGCCAAGGGCCTGTGTCGCAATAAATCGGAAATGCAAAAAAACAGCGCAAGAGATTTATAGAGCATTTCACGCGCTTTCCAACGGTATAAGTACCATCCTTATACGATCAATAGTTACTGACTTATAATCGATCATAGGTCGAAAACATATATTTCGAGAAAAAGGCTTGTAAAGTTCAGTGATGTCTTCACTCTAGTACAGTATATGTACATATAACGTAGTATACATGTTCTCAAATTTCGGTTTTAGACATTTATACGTAAGTTTACATATTCATATATAAGCTTTCCACTAATATTTAGCACCTGGTAATTTTTCGATATACAGTACAGACATACCATGACCGCCCCCCATATTTGTCCCGTTGCGTGGTGCTACGGCGCCTGCGAAAGTTTGAAATAACATCGATTTAGACCAATTTCCTGTTGTTATTTTGCCTTGGGAGTTGCCACACTGACGGATGACTGACATACTGTACATTGATGTTTCTGGTCTGGATTCAGCTAAATATTCCAAATTCCATCGATTTTCACCCCCCAACACTGGGCGGTCCCCTTAACCCCTTCTGTACCGCGACGTCTTTTTCATTTTATTCTTGTTAGATTTAGACGATTTTGTGCAGTTTAAGAAGGATCTAAGTTAGTAAAATGGGTTAAGAGATTGTCCGAAGCCTGTTAATTGCTGGAGACCCTCTTTAAACTGAATAAAATCGTCTACTAGTTGTCAGAATATAATGAAAAGTACATCACCGGTACAGAAGGGGTTAAAGTAATGGGGAAAATTATAATGGGTACTGGGGCCTTTTGAAGGGGGAATGTTTACCTACATTTTGCATAGTTAATAAACCCTGGTAGGCTATGTGCCAGGGTATACATTAATTACTTGAGTTTACTGGAGTTGTTTCGGCCTCCTCAGCCGATAGACAGAAAAAAGGCGACCCTAGCTAAACGTAATGTAATGTACATCAGCACGTTGGTGATGGGCTGGTCTATCAGAGTGAGAACTGAGCGATCTCTGCCATACCCATAGCTTACTCTGACTGTTCCTTTTACTTATATATTTTCTAGATCTCAAGTGACGGCGTCTCTTCCGTGGATTGACCTCCCAATCTACCAAGATTGGAAGCCAAAGCGTCACATTTTTCCTTTGCTCCTCAACTTTCTCTTCATAATTGCTGAGGGACACAGGGCCCTGGGCGTGGCTTTGGTTTCCCGGGCATTTCCGCACCCTCCTCAGCTCCCCGCCATGGAGTGGCTTCGGTCACCTAGGCTTTATTGTGGTCAGCAGGGAAGGTTCTGTGGGGGCACTCTGTTATGGCCTTGGCCTTGCTCGGGGCCTTGGGGCTGTTCGGCCAGGCAGCTTGGGGAACAACAACATCAGCACGTTGGTATGACACCTACACATCTCACTGCGAAGGTTATTTGCACAAAAACTATGTGGATGTGTTTATGGGAATGGTCGGGAGTTGTAAGGTTGGCGAGAATAGGCACCTGTGCACTACAGTATTTGTTTTGGTTGTTTTAGTCATACGTGCGAGGGAGGGAGGAGGGAGGGTTGGAAGTACGTAATCTCTTATAAAGCAATATTATTGCACCACAAAGCAAAAGTGAAGAATTAGGACCCAGTATCTATTATGTGGTATGTGGGAGGAGGAAGATGATGGTAAATGTCAATAAAAGTAAAGTAAAGTGATGGTGTGAAATAGAGATGCTCGTAAGGTGAATCTAAATGTACGACTAGATAAGGAAATGATGGAGCAAGTAAAGTTTTTTAATATCTAGGAGTAATAAGCAGGGATGCAGGTGTGGGAATGGAAGTAAGACAGAGTGTGTGAGAGAAGGAAAGTTTTCGGAGCAATGGGAAGTATGTGGAAGGTGAGAAATCTCAGAATGAAAGCTAAAAGTGCAATCTATCAAGGGATAGTTGTACCAACAGTGATGTATGGGGCTGAGGCATGGGGTCTGAATGTACAAGAGAAAAGGAGGTTGGGTGTGATGGAGATGAGCTGCTTGAGGAGTATGTGTGGAATATGCGTAGAGACAGATTGAGGAATGAAGAGGTACGTAGGAGAGTGGGACAACAGGAACCCTTATCGGCCAAAGTGGAAAGAAGGGTGCTATGCTGATATGGACATATTGAACGAATGGGAGATGAAAGGCTTACAAAGAGAATATATGAGTCAGAAACAAGGGCAAATAGATTGAGAGGAAGACCTTGGAGGAGATGGAGAGATGGTGTGAAAAAAGCGTTGGAAGATAGAGAGATGTATGAAGAACAGCCAAGAGAAGTGGTGATGAACAGGAATGAATGGAGAATGATTGTGAATAGATGAGTGATACCGCGGTCGTATGGAGTGGAGGTCGGGCGCCAGTTGGACTAGATGATAGTCCGTCAGGCGCATGGTCCGGGAAGCCAGTGTATATATGAAGAGCCCTGCCTGGAAGTAATGTAGGCGGGCATTGTGGTGTGTTCCGCTGCGTGTCTGCCTACTGAGACCGGAACCTCTTCAGGAGGTCTGGGACCTGGGGGTTGCTGGAGGCCCCTTGTGATCCTTGGTCTCTGGGTCTTCTCCTGGGCGACATAGATGTGTGTGTTTTTTATTTATTTTTTCTGTTGTTTCTGTTTGGGCTGTCTCGAGTTGGCCACTTCCAGCTATGGGATATGTGCCAGAGTATATACTGTACATACATAGCCAAATATGCAGAATACTATATATACACTGTACAACATTTGATTTATTGATAAGTCAATTTGCATTCGAAAGTAATGATAAAAAGTACATTCAATTTATTAAGAGAATGCTATATAAATGATATTACAGGTTATTAAATAAAGACTGAACATTTGAGGTGAAGCCAAAGGTATCGAGGATTGATGGGTGAGTGGTGGCTGAGTCAAGCTCTTGGTGGTTGATTCTATTCTATTCGCTTGCAAACTTAATTCTGATCCCTTTCATCTTTCTCGTAAGGATTGTTGGTCAGAGATTTTGGAAATGGTTAGACTGCTAAACTTTAAAAAAGGCAGTAACAAACATAAAACTGTGTGACTTACTTTGGGCAAGTGCAAAGGTGTATCATAGGAGGAGGTTGGGGTGACAGAATACTCGCGGTCTCTGCTGGACTTGTGACTGTGGCTATAGTCCCGGTCCAAGGAAGAGCGCTCCCGACTGCTCCGGTACGAGTCCCCCCCACCACCCTCATGGGAATCCCGGGAGTCCAGCGAGGTCCGAGAGTTGCGGTGGTCTCGGTGGGAGGAGTAGTCACGGTCACGGTCACGGTCACGGTCACGGTCACGGTCTCGGTCTCGATGTTCCTCCTCTGAATCACGCTCCCATGAACTGTGCTCCCGCGTCTTCTGAACACTTGTGGTCTGGGACTCCCATACGTCGTGGTTCTTGTACTCCTGCTTCTCCTTGTACTCCCGTGCATCCTTGATCTCTCGTGCATCCTTGATCTCTCGTGCGTCCTTGATCTCCCGTGCGTCCTTGTACTCCCGTGTGTCCTTGATCTCCCGTGTGTCCTTGTACTCCCGCGTGTCCTTGATCTCCCGCGTGTCCTTGATCTCCCGCGTGTCCTTGTACTCCCGCGTGTCCTTGTACTCCCGCGTGTCCTTGTACTCCCGCGCGTCCTTGATCTCCCGCGCATCCTTGATCTCCCGCGCATCCTTGATCTCCCGCGCGTCCTTCATCTCCTGCGCGTCCTTGATCTCCCATGCATCTGAGGCACTTGTGGGAGAGTACAGGTCACGGATTTCTTGGGAGAACTTCATTTTCTTGGAGGGTGACTCATCTTGCTTGAGAGCAGCCAAGCGATTCTCTAAATCGCCACTCCCTCCTTCAAGGCCTACTCCATGTAAAGCTTCCTTGGCTAGGTCAGCAAATGTGGACGAGTTCAAAAATGAATCCAAACCTGAAAACAAGAGTAATATTCTCTCCATATTAAACATTATTAGCATTTTATCCATAATTTCATCTATGAATTGGTCTGATTAAGATATCTGTTTGAAGTTCTACATGCTAGAAATATATGAATATCGATGGTATTGGGTATGTGGTATTTACCTAGATGACATAGTGCAGATACAGTCAGGTCTCGATATACACGCGTTTTATATACAAGGATTCGTTTGGACACAGTAACCCCAAAAGTTCCAAAGTCGGGATCATACACGGGTGGCAGCCCAAGCCTAGGTATATACTGTATAAATGATTAAGAATGTTATTTATGCATCAAATGTCTGTCTGTCTATCTATCTAATGCATCTATCTCCCTTATACATATATATAACTACCCGGTATATTTTATTTTTATTTTTTTTAATCTATGAATCATTTCTAATAAGATGAAATTGAAAACAAAATATTATCCTTCCAACATACACATAATAAAATGAAAAAGAGTCAATAAAAATGTCTCCTTTGTCTTTTCAGAAACTTAAGTCTGTCTCATATATGTTAGTATTTTATCGATCGGTTGGACCTAGCAACTCTCTATTTATCTATCTATATAATGCATCTATCTATCTCCCTTATACATTAACATAACTAGGTCTTATTTGGACTTTTTGTAATCTATGAATAATTTCTAATGCGATGGAATTGAAAAATATAATATTCTTCCAGCACATAGATAAACAAGAAATAAGAAACAGTGAACACAAAATATTCCCCCGTCTTTCTCCAAATAGACGCCCAGCTACCGAGCGTCGGAAGTTTGCCTTTTATTTATTTATTGTTTTTTTCCCACGGTATTTTTTCGCCTTGAAAGTGTGTCTACACAAAATGATGGGGAAAGATTGTAACATGTTTTTAATTGACATTTGTGTCATGGGGAAAGATTGTAGCCTAACATGTTTTTAATTGACATTTGTGTAATTTTTGCTGATTATGAGTTGGTGAAAAAATGTGATCTTGAATTCTATCATATCGGAAATTATTCACAGATTATATAGAGACCAAATAACATACACTTCTAAGTTTGTTCAATAGGGTCATAACTTCTCTACTTTCTGGTCTACTGAACCATAATTATAATGTAAAACTTGCAAAATAAACAAACCAAAACATATACGAACACAGTAAAATTAATCGCTGTGGAAACTACGCTTATTCAACACATTCTATTTATCTCTCCCTTCTCTGAAATCTCCATCTTAGGAGATTTCAACGTTCACCACTGCCAATGGCTCTCCTCTCACTCTACTGACCAACCTGGTGAACAAGCTTACATCTTTTCTATCATAAATGACCTAGAGCAGCTGGTCCAGCAACCCACCCATATCCCGGATCGCTTCGGAGATCGACCCAACATTCTTGACTTATTTCTGACTTCTAACCCTTCCTCTTATACTGTCAATCTTTTCTCTCCTTTGGGCTCCTCCGACCATAAACTTATCTCTGTCACCTGTCCTATCTCTTCAGTACGGCCATCCGATCCTCTCAGCCGGCGGCGCTTGTGGCACTTTGGCGCTGCCGACTGGGAGGCTCTCCGGCAGTACTTCTTTGATTTCCTATGGAATGACTTCTGCTTCCGTGGCCGAGGACCCTCGGAGAGTGCCGAACGCATTACCGAGGTAATCCTCTCGGGCATGGAAGCGTACATTCCATTTTCTTTCTCTCAGTCTAATGCAAAAGAATCTTGGTTTACTCACGCTTGTTCTACTGCGGTCCACAACAAGGAGGAAGAACGGTACCGACGCCTTAAAACTCAAGAATCTCATTCTTCCTATGTTTCTGCCCGGCATCAAGCCAAATCTGTTCTTCGACTTGCCAAGCACTCTTTCATCAATAATAAATGCACTGAACTATCCAACTCTAGCTCTTCCCAAGCTTTCTGGCATCTAGCCAAAAACCTCTCCACCAACTTTTCTTCCTCGACTTTCCCTCCCCTTTTCCACTCTGATGGCACAACCATAATTTCTTCCTCTGACAAAGCTGAACTCTTTGCTCAAACTTTTGCCAGAAACTTTACCTTGGATGATTCCGGTGCTATTCCCCCCTCTCCACCCCCTCTCTCCTACTTATACCCAATATCCTAATCTCTTCTAAAGATGTACTTTCTACCCTCTCTGGGCTTAATACTAAGAAGGCGTATGGTCCGGACGGTGTTCCTCCTGTTGTACTTAAAAACTGTGCTTCCGTGCTGACCCCCTGCCTAGGCAAACTCTTTTGTCTCTGTCTCTCCTCTTAACATCTTTCCTTCTTGGTGGAAGTTTGCTCTCATGATTTTAATTTTAACGTAATAAACTTTCCTTTCCCTAGTAGTAATATCGATAGTAAAATAACTTATAATTGTTTTTATTCCTAGTTAAAAAGATTTTGTAAAATCTACACTAAAGTAGATGACTTTTGGGCTAGAGCTAGGTTACTATACAGACTCTTAGTGGACAGAGGTTTTGAGGCAAGTAAATTGTTCCATAAATTTAATCTTTTTAGGGTCAATTATTGTGACTGGATTCTAAAATTTGACATCAATAATTTTAATCAAGCATTTTTAACTTGAAGTTTCTTGTATAACCTCTGCTTACTTTTTGTCTGTATTTATTGTTTATCTTTTTCTTTTTCTTTTTCTATTATTATTATTATTATTATTAATATTGATGATTTTTTAAATTTATTGTTCTTGTTAAAAGAGTACTCTTTGTTTAAATCTGTTGTTACTTCATATTTTGCAATTATTTCTCTTTATATTATATGTATTCATTGTCGATAGTATCAATTGCTTACTTTTGCGATTTCCTTAGTTTATTTGTGCTATAAATGTAGGTTATTTGTAGGGTAGTTATTGATAGGGGTCACTTGAAGCATGCTATGCTTACAGGTACAAATTTAGTACAATCTGTGTTAAAATGCTTATATAGAAGAATCTTGGAGTCGATGCCGTTCTTAATTCCTGATCTATGCCCGTAGGCTCTTTCTCTTAAACATTGCTCCGTCTTTCCAACATATTGTATCCCACATTTCTCACAGGTTATTAAATAGATAACATTTTTTACTTTACATGGAGATGTTACATTAACAGAAGAATTTAGAAACAAAAATTTTGTATTGGTAATGTAACTTTTAAAAAATGTTTGATGTTCAAAATCAAATTCATTCACACAGAGTTTACATTTACAGTTATCAACGAAAAGACGCCGGTTATTTTCATTTTTATTTTTCATTATTTAAGTTTTTATAATTTTGCCGGGTGCGTGGGTACATAGAATTTTCTAACACGTAGTCCGTGGCCGGTCCTGGTTCGTCAACGAGTACAAGTAAAGGAAGGGACAGTACATGGGGAACATGAGATCGGCACGTATAGTCCGATCCCAGGTCTTCCTCGGTCCACCCCTTGGTGCAGCTCCCTCCACAATCACAGACCTGCATTTTTTCACCCAATTTTGTTCATCCATTCTCTCCACATTCTTGCTTCCAAATTTCTTAAGCATTTCTCTTCTCATAATCTGCTCTCAGATCGCCAGTATGGCTTCCTTAAGGGTCGCTCTACTGGTGATCTTCTTTCATATCTTACTAACTCTTGGTCACCCAACTTTCGGGACTTCGGTGAGACTTTTTCTGTTGCACTAGACATATCGAAGGCCTTCGATAGAGTCTGGCACAAATCTTTAATTTCCAAACTGCCCTCCTTCGGTTTCTGTCCCTCCATCTGTGCCTTTGTCTCTAATTTCATTTCCGGCCATTCCATAGCTGCGGTTGTGGGACGGCCATCGCTCATTTCCTCATCCTATCAACTCCGGTGTTCCTCAGGGTTCTGTCCTATCTCCTATTCTCTTTCTAATTTTCATAAATGATCTTCTCAACTGTACATCCAGTCCCATCCATTCATATGCAGACAACTCTACTGTACCTTACACCACTCAATTAGTTTTCCAGAACGCCCTAGCCAGCAGTCCCTCAAAAGTAAACGTAATGAAGCCATAAAATATTTATCTACTGATCTAGCTACTATTTCCAATTGGGGTAGAGAAAACCTTGTTGCATTTAATGCTTCCAAAACTCAATTTATCCATCTTACTACCCATCAGAAACCTCCAGAGGACTATCCCTTATTCTTCAACAATACAAAAATCAACCTTTCATCTTCTCTCAATGTTCTCGGTGTCTCTTTTTCTTCTGCTCTCACTTGGAAAGACCATATTACCAGTCTCGCTAAGGCAGCCTCCCAGAAGCTGGGTGTGCTCAACCGCCTCAAGGGGTTCTTTACCCCTGTGCAGCTTCTTGCTCTGTACAGGGGCACAGTGCGTCCTTGTATTGAGTATTGTTCACGTGTGTGGGGAGGATCCTCTCACATCGCACTCCTAGATAAAGTAGAAAGGAAAGCCTTTCGTATCATTAACTCCCGTCCACTCACCAACTCTTTGCAATCTCTCTCTCTTCGCCGCAATGTTGCATCTCTTTCGCTATTCTATCGCTACTACAATAATCAGTGTTCCTCGGAGCTTTCCCAGTGTATACCACCTCCTCTACGTAGGGTGCGTAGTACCCACCTTGCAACACAGTCCCACCCCTACTCTGTGCAACTCTCCAACCAAAGAGTGAAACGCTATTCTCAGACTTTCTTCTATTCAACTGCTGTGCTCTGGAACTCTCTCCCAGAATCAGTCTTTCCCTCTTCCTATGACTTAAATTGCTTCAAACTCTGTGTGTCCAGGCATTTTAACTCGAACGTCCCTTGATTTCGGCCCTGTCACTCTTTGAAATCTGGGAGAGGCACTCGCTGCAGGCAGTTATGCCTTTTGTCTCCCGCATTCACATATTAAAAAAAAATAATAATAATAATAATTTATAAATTATTATGTTCTCTCCACCAACCAACTTTACTCCTAAACTCGATTATGAAATTAACAAACACATGTGGCAGTCCGGGGATTCGAACCCAGGACGCTCACACCGAAAATCAACACACTTAAGCATTGCGCCACGAAGACAGTTAAAAGAATGATGCACAAGCCTACGATTTATTATGCAGTTTCGAATCCTGCAATCCAACTGCACATAGGTGAATGGCAAGCGTAATTAGGCCTAATGGGGCGCTTAACCCTAGGGAAGGCCTCTCTATAAACTATTCCTGAACCAGAATTAATTATTATGTTTTCTCCACCAACCAACTTTACTCCTAAACTCGATTAATGAAATTAACAAACACATGTGGCAGTCCGGGGATTCGAACCCAGGACGCTCACACCGAAAATTAACACACTTATGCATTGCGCCACGAAGACAGTTAAAAGAATTATGCACAAGCCTACGATTCATTATGCAGTTTTGAATCCTGCATACCAATCTTAGCATGTACAGTACATTCATTCCAACTGCACTATCGGAGTCTATGCATAGGTGAATGGAAAGAGTAATTAATGGGGTGCTTAACCCTAGGGAAGGCCTCTCTATAAACTACTCCTGAACCAGAATTAATTATTATGTTCTCTCCACCAACCAAAAGAAGGGGAGGGGAGGAGGGAGGGAGGGAGGGAGGGAGGGAGGGGAGGGAGTGCCCCAGACAATAACAACCAGTCTGATGATGATAATTATATGATGGACAATATTTCTGTGTTATCTGGTTGCGATGCGGATAATGAACATGCTGGGGGACCTGGAGGGGGCGATATGCAAGCTGTAGCACAAGGCTTATCAACTTCATCACAGTTACAGGGTCGGGGTTGGGGCCGGGGCGGGGAGGGAGTACAGCGGCGGGGATATCTACCGAACGTCAACACATATATCCACACAAATAGGTCAGTAACAGGTCCAAAAAAGTTCTTATTGATGCTCACTGTATTTTATGTTACGTCATATATGATGTTGGTGGTATAATATAATATAAGTCGGCTGAAGGTAGGCAAAAATGGCCAAAAGCGTGACTTTGGGAAAGTGGCTGGAACGAATTAATTAATTCCCATAAGGCCTGTTATTTCTAAAACACAGTTTTGATATAAACGGTCCGTACACAGTACGAATTAACCGTGTAGGCTATATCAAGACCTGACTGTATAGCAAAAAAATCTCTCATGCAGAAGTTCAATGAGTTATTTCCACATGGTGAATTTAATAAGTTCTTTTGTCTTTATATTGAGCGGTTCCTGTTTTGGTTTGTTTGTTTTGTGTTATTCAAGCTTTACAAGTTTTCCACCAGAAGTACAAAATGTTTGGCAGTTTAAGTTTTACACCAGAAGTACAAAATGTTTGGAAGTTTTAATCAGTTTGGTCTTTCAGACTTTTTCTCTTAGCCTTTTGAATTTCTGCAGCTTTCGCCTTTTGCAGTCTGAAAGACCAGAGTGATAAGTTAAATTTGGATAACATCAGGTGTCTGGCAATTTCCCTCAGTCTAAATAGAAAGGCAAATATCATTATTCAGGCATATACCTGTTTTGTCTTTTTACTGTGTTCGTCCAAATTTTGGTTTGCTTTTTTGCAAGTTTTACAATTTAAATTATTTACCTGGTCTGAAAGTCACAAGTTTCTAGAAGCCCTGGGTCCAAAAGAGGAGTTTACTGCATACTGTATACAGAGTATGGTAGAGTTTATATCAACTAGGCACCATATCGTTATCCTCAAGTGTGAATGTGAATGAAACTGATGAAAGATGAGAGTTGGCAATTGGGCACATAGTGGCCAAGATCAATTGGATAATATACCGGTAGCCATTTACCGTATAATTATCCAAAAGATTAAAAACTAAAATACACCATGAAGGACAGCAAGAAGTGTGATAGAGCTACTGGTACCACTTTAATACTATACTCAGTTTCATTTCATCTGACGCTAAATTTCAATGTTCTTATATCAATTACTCAACTACAGTAATACGAACAATTTAAATAGAAGTATGGAGATAATTATGAAAACTTGGTATTTATAGGATGCAGGAGTATAATAGTTGCATATCTATCTATCTATCTATATGCTCAGGCCCAATCCCCACTTTTCCAATTTTATATTTTTATTTTCTATTTAATTCTATTTTATTATTTATTTTTTTCTTCTTGGGGGTGGCCGCCTCAAGACAGAGCAAGAACAGGGAAAACACAAAACACAACATAAAACAACGTACAAACAGACAAAACACAAATTCACACACATCCAGGTCACCCAGGAGAAGACCCAGAGACCAGGGTCACCAAGATCGCGCCAGCACTCCCCCGGCCCCCAACCACCCGGAGAGGTTCCGATCTCGGTAGGCAGACATGCAGCGGAGCCGAAGCCACAAGCCCGCCCACCATACTTCTAGGCGCACCCTTCATATTAATCGTCTCCCCGGGCCAGGCGCCTGATGGACTATTATCTAGTCCAACTTGCGCCCGACCCCTTCCCCCAAATGACCACGTGTTCACTTAACTATTCACAAGCATTCTCCATTCATTCCTGTTTATTACCACTTCCTTTGCCTGATCTATAGTTATTCCTCTATCATCCAAAGCTTGTCTTACACAGTCTCTCCATCTCAATGGGGGTCTTCCTGCCCTTCTATCTCATATAGTTTCAATAATTATCCAGGAAACAGTTGGAAAGAGATTCAATTTGGCGTCAGATGGAATGAAACCGACTATAACTACTGTATACTGTAGTAGGTACAGTATAAAAATCCCTCTCTATATGACAAATTAAAATGTAAAACTTGCAAACTAAACAAACCAAAACTAGGACAAAGACAATATAAAGGCAATATAACTGATCACCACTCCCATTCCCACCCTATCACAAAGTGCAATATTTCCAGACATGTAAAACACTGAAGTCTTTTGGACATTCTCTAAATGACTGGGATGATAGTTCGAACCAAGTATCAAGTGTCTGCATCTTTCCCTCAGTCTTTTGGATGTACAGTACATATCTGGACTAAATGAATACCATGTTCAGACATTTAAACTTTATCTTTTGAACGTTTACTGTACTTTGGGTTTTCGGAATGAATATTTAAAATTTGCAAAACAAACAAACCAATACAGGAACGGCACAATATAACGACAAAAGAACTTATCAAAATCACTACCATATGTGGAAACGATTTAGCAAAATATTATTTTGAAAACAAAAGTTCTAGAAAAAATCTGAAAGACTTGGGTTTCTAAATCTTCGGGATTCAAAAGAGCTTGCCTTTAACCCTCTCACCATGGAAGACCTCTTGAACGCCCATAAAAAAGCATATAACAGGTACCCGGAAGGCCTCTTGAACGCCCAGTGGTTGAAAGCCTGTGAGCTTCGTGTGCGAGGCGTCGGTCCGACGCATGTAAACAACAGCCGGCTGGACCGACGCCCCGCATCTCCGGCCACAAGAAGGAGAGCGTCGCTTGTTCGTGTGTGCCTGTATGTTGTTGTTAAGTATCGAAAAGTGGTGTAAAGTGGCTGTTTTGGCCATAAAGTTATCTCCAATGAAATCATCATCACAGCTCAACCAGTTGACTTAGAGAGCTCTACTTAATGCCATTCTACAGGTAAATAACACAGCTACGCTTGGGGATGCGCGGGAATGCGGGAAGCAGTCTGATTAACGAATATACGGTAGCCTAGCCTAGACGTTTTTCGGCCAAAACACCCGGGTTTCGAGGAATATATATATAATACATAGCCGGGGCTGGAGGGTTAATGTATGAAATGGATGCATGACCTTACCTGTGGTGCTGGTGCCGGGGAGAGCCATTTCTTCGTCCTCACTGTTCTCCTCAGGTGATGGGGCATCCAGGGTTGGGGAAGGAATGGGAGGACTGGGTTCTGGAAGAACTGCCATCCTATCTTCCAATTTGGTTTTTAGAGTTTTCACTCTATTCCCAAAGTTCTTGTATGCCTGTAGTAAACAAAACATGAAACATAAATACAAATATGTATGTACAGCTACTGAAAAATGTTTATGTAGTTTTCCCATGCTAGAATAAGAAGGGCTATAGAAAAAATTAACAGAAGTAAGTCCCCGGGAGCAGAGCAGAGGGAGTGAGAGCAGTGGAAATGAATTACTTAAGGAGTGCGTGCGGAGTTACATGGAGGGATAGACAGACTAATGAGGAAGTAAGAAGGAGGTGTGGTGTGGAGGTAGATGTGCTGGAAAGTGTGAAAAGGAACAACTTGAGATGGTTCGGCCATATGGAACGTATGGAAAGCGAGAGAATGACTAAGAGGGTGTACGAGAGCGAGGTGGAGGGACAGAGGGGGAGAGGTAGACCGAATATGAGGTGGAAGGATGGAGTGAGGAACTACATGAACGAAGGCGGTGCTGGTTGGGGGGAGGGGCGTCGACTGACTGGGGACAGAGGTGCATGGGGGCGGTTCGTTCGTGGCCACCCCTTCGGGGATCACGGCGTCAGGCAATAGATAGATAGATAGAAGTCCCCGGGACCGGATGGGATACATCCAAGAATCATAAAGGAAGGAGGTGAGATGTTAGTAGACCCATTAAATTTTTTATTTGAGGTATCTTTTAATACAGGACAAATTCCGATGGACTGGAGAGAGGCGAACATAACAGCTATTTTTAAGAAGGGAAAGATATATGACCCAGGAAATTATAGACCAGTCAGTTTGACAAGTGTTGTGTGTAAACTAATGGAAACGGTAATTAGAGAAGGAATAATGTAGCATATGAAATCAAACCAACTTTTCAGTGGGAGACAGTTCGGATTCTTGCCGGGGAGGTCGACGGTACTACAGCTAATTAAGGTGGTAGATGATTGGATGCAAATTCTGGAGGATGGTGATGTTATAGACGTGGTATATTGCGATTTTATCAAGGCCTTCGATAAGGTCCCACATATAGAGAAAGTTAGAAGCTATAATATAGGGGAGAAATGTGTGAAATGGATAGAAGCCTTCCTGAAAGATCGGAGACAGAGGGTACTGGTGAATGGAATAGGCTCGGGGTGGAGGGAAATTACAAGTGGGGTACCTCAGGGATCTGTGTTGGGACCACTACTGTTCGTTATATTTATCAACGACTTACCTGAAGTTATAATTAATGGAAGTGAGGTATACAGTACCTGTATGTGGATGACACTAAGCTGTATAGAAGAGTGAGGAGTAAGGAAGATGTGGGTTTGCTTCAAGGAGATGTGGAGGGCATGAAGGGATGGTCTGAACATTGGTTAATGCCTTTTCATCCAAAAAAATGCAAATACATGCGGATTGGGACAAGCAAGATAGACAAGGTAGGATACAGTATGTATGAAGCGATGGAGGAAGTTAATGCAGAAAAGGATATAGGAGTAGTGATAGACAATAAGTTAAATTTCTCAGAACATTTAGCGGAAAAGATAAACAAAGCCAATAGAATTGTAGGGCTGATAAGGAGGACATTTATGTCACTTGATGAAGAAATCTTCAGGAATCTCTATACAGCGCTGGTTAGGCCGCACCTGGAATATGCGAACCAGGTGTGGGCTCCATATATGGTAAAGGATATAGAAGCAGTGGAGAAAGTGCAGAGGAGAGCTAGCAAGCTAGTACCAATGTTGAAGAACGCGGGCTATGAGCAGAGGTTGAGGACACTGGGGCTTCCGACACTGGCATATAGGAGAAAGAGAGGGGATATGATAGAGACTTTTAAGATAGTGTCAGGAAAGTATGATGAGGATGTGTGTGAAGGTATCTTCTTGATGCGGGAGGGAACAAGAACGAGAGGACACTCTAAGAAAATTTACAAAGAAAGAAATAGGCTTGAAAAGGCAAAGAACTCATTTTGTGATAGAGTGGTAAATGAGTGGAACGCACTGCCCCAGTATGTAGTCGATTCCGAATCAATAAGGAAGTTTAAAAGTAATCTTGATAAAGCATGGGGAAGACAAGATTTGAAGTTTGATTATAAAGCAAAAATACAGAATAGTAAAAATGTTGCGTCTGATACCAACACCGTGAACAACCGCAGCAGTGCAAGTACTGGCACTGAGCTGGATACACAGGCCTAGTTTGCCTTTTTCCAGAGGATCTACAGTACTGTAAGAAACTGTAAGATGAGCTCTTGCTATTTTCTTTATGCAATTATATCCATTTAGATTGATGTTCAGATCAAATAGGTATATATTAATACATGTACAGTATATGTATTTATTAATGTAGAGCTGATTTGATTTGAACATCATTTTACCTGGATATATTTTGCATAAAGAAATTCTTAACAGCTCACGAACATTTGTCAGTAACTGTACATGCTGTACTTACTTTACATACATACATACAAGTTTAAAGACCGTTTTGTCCACAGAGAATGTGGCTACAGTCTCACATCCTAAATGGTGGCTTTCCAGGCGTACTTACTTAACCCTTCCCGCCCGGTTGTCATTTTAAAAGGACACCGCGGCAGATGGGCAGGAACCCGGGTGTCCTTATAAAATCCGTAAGCTTGAAAGCCTATTCAGCTTGTTTTGAAAGCCGCACGTCCGACGTATGTAAACAAAGCCTGTCGGAGGCAACGCACGCACCTCTGGCAGCAAGCAGACGTCGGAGCTTTGTTGTTGTGGGTCTGCAAAGACAGATTCAGTCTTGAAAAGTGTGTCACATTGCTAAAATCGCGGCAAAATGCACTCCACGGAAATCGTCATCACAACTGAACCAGTTGACTTAGAGAGCTCTACTCAACGCCAGTCTACAGATTGGAAACCACAGTATGTTTAGACATGCATGGGAATTTTCTAGCAGGTAAAATAACAAAGATACAGTAGCCTAGGCATAGACGTATTTCGGCCATATCGCCCGGGTCTCAACAACGTCCTTAGGAGGGCGAGCCCGGGCCAGAAGGGTTAACATACATATATACAAGTTTAAAGACCGTTTTGTCCACAGAGAATGTGGTTACAGTCTCACATCCTAAATGGCGGCTTTCCAGGCGGCCAGGTCAAGGGCTGCCTCTGTTGTCAAGTTCTATATTTTGAGATCGGACCGGAGTGCTTGATCCCACGTCATTCTAGGTCTACCCCTGTGCGCAGCTCCCCCCCCAAGTTCACAGTCCGGCATTATTTCACCCAGTTCTGATCATCCATTCTTTCCATGTGTCCAAACCAACCAAGTCGGTTCGTGCGCATCACTTCACTGACACTCCTAATGCCAAGACGCCTTCTTAACCCATCGGATCCGGGGGGCCTCATATGATCCGATCGCTGTGTCCGGGGCCATTTTCGTACAGTCAAGCTTCATAATTGAGTAGCTACTGATTGAGACCACCTAGAGCAGTCAATTTTTTTGCAAATTGTAGAACGTTTTGTTGTCTGTAGACTGCCATTGAGATGACATCGCTACGACGCATGGTTGCCGAGTTATGATGATTTTAGCGGCGATTTTTAGCCGCGCATTTTGCCTCATATGAGGCCTCCCGGATTCCTGCCAATATTTTTGTTTGCCTCATATGAGGCCTCCCGGATTCCGAGGGTTAATTCTTCGTTCGATACCCCGTCCCTAAGGTTAACCCTATATATCCATCTCACCATTCTCTTCTCATTTCGTTCCATTCTATTGATATCCTCCGCTTTAACCGGCCACGTCTCCGAGGTATAGATCATCGCACAAGGTATACACCTTCCCTTTAAGGTGAAGTGGGAGCCCTCTTATGGTCAGGAGTGGCAACAACTCTCTAAATTTCCCCAAGCCACTTCTGACTCTAGCAATGGAGCCAGCTTCAGCGCCACCTCCGGCGGAAACCGTATCCCCCAAATAGCAATTTTTTTTCACACACTCTAGCATTACACTGTCAAAATCAACACTAACAGGTGGGTCATCTAACACAAGGTCACCCTTGCACATTGCACATTCAAAGTCTATGATTCTTGTCAAAGGTCTTCTAGCTCCACTGCATCTCTTGTGTACCCAGTCACTACAAATGCAACATTGAATTTAATTCCTTCCTACCCCCTTCCCACATACTGTGTGTGCATGGATAGTCGCCGCTTCTTTCCATTGTTCCATGCCCTACTCCACTAATCATGACCTTTGTTTAATCTATGTTAACTCTTAGACCCTTGTTTGCCATACACTCCCTCCATCTTTTGAACTTTGCCTCGGCTTCCTGCGCACTATCTGCGATAAAAACTAGATCTGCATATAACAACTCCCATGGGAGACCTGTCCTAAAGTCCCTTGACGGAGCCGCTAGAACCAAAACAAACCGTAATGGGCTCAGCACTGAACCTTGGTGAACTCCAACTTTAACTGGGAATTCTTCGCTCAGGCCCCCATTCACTCTAACTGCTGCCCCCTCATACATTCTCATTATCCCACGCACTAGCCACTCTTCTACTACTACGAGTTTTCTCAAAGCCCACTACATTACTTCCCTTGGCACCCGGTCAAAGGCCTTCTCCAGATCTACAAAAAACTAGGTATATATAGAGCTACCACTTTAATACTAACTATACTTAAGTAGGTACAGTATAAGAACCTCTTGCAGTTGCCTAAGAATGAAGATGGCATCAGTTGTGCCACGTCCCGGCATAAATCCAAACTGCATGTCGCTGATGGCAACAATTTCCCTGATCATGCATTCAAAGACCCTTTCGCTGACTTCCATGACTTGATTGAACATTTTAAAACCCTATAATTTCCCCTGTCTAAGGAGTCATCCCTGCTTTTGTATATATATATACATCACACTTTTCTGCTATGGATCAGGAATTTTTTCCTCCTTTATGATAGCATTAATCAGCTCTGTGACCAATTTTACCCTAATATGTACAGATGCTTTTAGCATCTCAGTGACAATGCCGGAGCTCCCAGCGGCTTTCCCGGACTTCATTTTATCTATAGCACTTTTAACAGCGTCGTACCCTATCAAAGGCAGAGGGCCTTGTACTGGGACTGCAGTGCGGAGCTGTTTTCTGTTCCGTTCAAACTCCACATTAAGCAGTCTTTCATAATGCTTTTTGTGTACAAAATCAACACACACACATACAGTACATACATTTTAAAAATATAATGTCCATGCCCCAGGCCCTTGACCCTTCTTCTCCACTCCACACTCCTTCTCGAAGTTCTCCCTCTCCAATTTTCTCACATATAAAACTTCATCATTTCCTACCCTCTTTCTACCTCCTCTCTACCATAAATATGAACAAATTCCTGTGCCAATACCTTTCATTGTCTCTCTAGCATTGCCTTCCTTCTATTCACTTTTATCTTTGTCCTTTTCTCCGCTATTCCCTCCTTCCTTCTCTCCAGCATAGTTGAGGATAGGGAACATAGATTAGGAAGAATACCTGATACTGAACTGGTATTATCTTTCTAAGTGATGCAACAAACACATGTAACCGACCCCACTGGGGGACCCAATTGGCGCCGTTGTATGAACTGTGACTACCTCCCGCACCTGCTTGTACATACTGTGCATACACTTTAAAAAAATTAGTGATTCACAAGAAGTACCATGTGATTGTGGAGGGAGCTGCACCAAGGGGTGGACCGAGGAAGACCTGGGATCGGACTATATGTGCCAATCTGAAATCCAAAAACTTGAAGCAGCCCTTAACCCGGCAAGTGCGGCAAGACTTATATAAGTTTCACTGGTGCGCTGCGGGAAGCCTTATATAATCCAAGGCCTAAAAAAAAAACATTTAAATCAGCCCTGTATAATTTTTTTTTATTTTTGTTTATTGCCCTTTGGCCATGCCAAATATCACTCCTCCACATCCCCTCCTTCCACCCCCCCCTTCAATTATCACCTATTCTCCCTGTTATTCCCTTATTCTTAGATATATATTCGTGCCAACATTAGCGAGTTGCTAGCAGGGCGTGGTCATCTATGTTACCAAGCGTGGGAAAGAGCGAGAGAGAGACTACCACGCAACAGTGGCTCTCCAGCCGTCTTCACGGCTGGCTGGCTGGCAGGCTGCCTGAGCCATACGTTATGTAACTCCCGGCCTCTATCGCCGATTTTGACCATCCAAACGCTGTTTCCACTTGTTTTATTGCTGTAACAGGTTATTACCTTTATAATCAACGTAAAATAGGCGCATATGGATAAGTATTAATAATATTTATGGTACGATGACGATTTGAGTGTAGGAAACAGTCTAAATACCTCCGCACAGGGAGGGGTGGCCAATACCCCACCTACGCAGCGGAGAGGTTGTTGTTGTTGTTGTTCCCTAAGCTGCCTGGCCGAACAGCCCCGAGTCCCTGAGAAAGGCCATGGCCACGATCGGGCTTTCCCACAGAGCTCTCATTGAGTGTAGATTGTGTTGTTGGCGTAAGTGGTTGTGTGAAATGCAGTCTTCTATGATGTGTTTAATGGTATGGGGTGCTGTGTTACATCCCGGGCAGGCGTCGACAACGGAGTCATCCAGTCTCTTCTGATAGCTCAGGAGAGCTGGATGGTGTCCGCATCTCAGCCTGGCCAGGTGGACTCTGTCCTCGCGAGGAAGGGAGGATTCGGAAGGATGGATTTCGGGAGGTCGTGCATGCAGCTGCGTGTTGTCTGTGAGTGAGTGGATGGATCGGTGAGAGATATGAGTATGGATGTGCTTCTGGAAGTTGGTTCGGGGTGGGCAGGGAGGGAGAGAGGACAATAATTGTGTGTGATACCGTGTGCTGGGTGTTGTTTTGATATTTCTTGGTGTCTGTGGGTGTGTTGCCATGTACAGTAAAAGTCCGTTAATCCGACGACCGATGATTCGAATCTCCCAATAGTCCGAATTTTTCAATTTGAGGCCAAATCCGAATTCACCCGATGGTCCGAATTTCAAGAAGTCCCAAAGTCCCCTTTTTGAGGCATTAGGCCACTCAAATGACACATAATGGAGCACACACATATCATATGTTCATGAATTCACTTTAAAAGTTTACCATTGTCATTGTAGCCTATTATCTACTTCAAAACATTCAGATTAATGGTCAAAGGAAGCTACTGATATAATCGTAAACACCTTCGTCTTCTTCTTCTTCCACATCGTCTGCTAGAGAGTTTGTTTTGCTCTTGAACGCATCCTTGGGACGCTCCGATGCGCTACTGGCTTGCACCGCATTTTCTGCAAGCGCATTCAGTCTTGAGCTTGAAAACGCACCTTTGGACGTATTAGTCTTGAGCTTGAAAACGCACCTTTGGATGTTCCGATACGCTACTATTTATAGTTCAGTGATCGGAGCATCCCAAGGGTGCTTTCAAGACAACAAGACAAGGGTGCTTTCAATACAATATAATATAAAAGAGCACGTCACAAAAGGAAAATCACAAAAGGAAAATTACAAGAACCTCTCAGGGAAGTGCCGTTGTTAAGGCATTACTTCCCGAACCACATCTGATCTTCAAGAGCAAGACAAACTCGCTAGTAGACGGAAGAAGAAGAAGAAGACGTTTATATCAGCAGATTCCTTTGACCATTAATCTGAATGTTTTGAAGTAGTTAATAGGCTACAATGACAATGGTAAACTTTTGAAGTGATTTCATGAACATATGATATGTGTGTGTGCACCATTGTGTCATTTGGGTGGCCTAATGTCTCAATGTTTTCGTCATACACAGGTTCATAGGGGTAAAGTCCGATAATCCGAAAAATCCACTAATCCGAACGAGAGCCGGTCCGCTGCCCTTCGGATTAACGGAAGTTTACTGTAGTTTAGTGGGTGGTCTTGGTTCGTGGAGGCTGCTGCCAGGAATTGAGTGCCTCTCATGTCCAGATGGTCTTTGACTTTAAGGATTTTGGTTTCTTGATATAGGTGATCTGTGGGTGAAGTAGCTGTGCAGCCTGTAATGATCTTCAGGGCTTTGTTTTGAATAGTCTGTAAGGTCTTATGATGTGTTTCAGCTAGGTTAGAAGCCCAGGCTGGGCTTGCGTATTCCATCACTGATCTTATGTATTGTTTATATACTGTGGTGGTAGTTTCTTTGTTGTGTCAAAATTTTGTGTGAGCAAGTGACCTGAGGGCGTTAAGTCTGGGTGTCAGTTTCTTTTTAATGTTTGTGGTGTGCTGTTTGAATGTCATATGAGTATCATATGTTACTCCTAGGATTTTGGGTGTGTGTGTATGTGTTAGGGGTGTGTTGTTTATGGTGAGTTGAGGGATGTATTCGTGTTCTCCTGGAGAGGTTAACAGGGTTGCCTGGAATTCCGCCATTAGGACAAGAGACTGAAACTGCACTTGTGTGGAGCACTCAGTCTTAAAATTTTATATATGTATGTATGTACACTGTACAGTATGTATGTATGTTGTTGAAATCATGGTTGCATTTTGATTAGGTGAGTTATATATGAATGGTGAGTTGAGTGAATGGTTTGAGGTAAAGGTAGGTTTGCGACAGGGTTGGGTAATGTCACCATGGCTATTTAATATGTTTATGGATGGTGTGGTGAGGGAGGTGAAAAGGAGAATTATGGGAAGAGGATTGGGTTTAGTAGGAAAGAATGGTAGAGATTGGGAGTTGCTGTTCGCTGATGACACAGCATTGGGGCGGATTCTGAGGAGAAACTGCAGCGGGTAATCAAAGAGTTTAGTATGGTTTGTGGAAGGAGGAAACTGAAGGTGAACGTCAATAAAAGTAAAGTAATGGTGCGTAATAGGGGAGATCATAGGGTGAATCTAGATGTGAGGCTGGATGGGGAAATATTGGAACAAGTAGAGTGTTTTAAATATCTAGGAGGAACGATAAGCAGGAGTGGAGGTATGGAAATGGAGGTAAAACAGAGTGTGTGTGAAGGAAAGAAGGTTTTCGGAGAAATGGGAAGTACAGTCCATCCTCCTATAACGCAAGTTTAGGGGCGGCACTGCCCCTCGTGTTGTAGGAATAACACTTTAAATAGAGATAATTATATATATATATATATATATATATATATATATATATATTTTTTTTTTTTTTTTTTTTTTTTTTTTTTTCTATATTCCAACTACTCCCTCTCGGGCATAGGCTGAGAGCCTGTACATTCCACCGCTCAACACGGTGAAGCCCGTGAGGTCTTGTTCCAGTCTGGGGAGTGAGACATGTGAAGCATCCATCATGGCTCGAAGCAGCTCCATCTCTGAAGCGGCCGGTTGCTTCGCTCAAGTGCTTCACCGTCTCACCCTCCAGACTCAGACCCTCACTCTCAGAACGCCACCTATTGAGCAGTGAACTCACTAGGCATTGTCCCCCTGTAACATATTTTGAATATGGGAATATTCATACAGTGTTATTTAATCAAGGAACAATGAGGGTATTTTTTTGGCATTTCGGTGGGCTTTGTGGTAATGCACTGATACTAGGTACAGCACAATTTCCCAATAATATCTTCCCATTGACATATCGGGATTTGAACCCGGGTCCATTGGATTACCAATCCAGTGGCATGACCACTCCACCACACCTCCCCTGGGACTGGGCCCCCAATTTTGCCACTTTTCCGTATTTTTTTAGCTTAATAAATATATAGGCTAGGCTATACAACTTCCATTTCATCGGAATAACATTCACCGCCAAGCATAGTCACAGCTGGGGTTTGTTGTTGTTTCGTGGACAAAATCTAACCAAACGTACTGTCCGACATTAATTTATTATCAACAATTGGATATTCGTTACTGTGGGCTCTTATTACTCTACTTCCTAATAATAGGCAAGTAAATTATAAGATCATGTTTGGATAAACAAATATACCGAATTAAATTAGAATGAAGAAACAGTACGTTGAGTGAGATGTTTCAGCTTGCCGTCAACCCAGCTGGGCCAGCTCCGAAGCACTCTTGCCGTCGCGCTGTAGGTGGGGGGGGGGTCGCGCAGTAAGAGGAGGCGCCGGATTTGAAGCACTCGGCAAGGCCATTTCGCGTTATATGTTTTCGGCTCGGGTTATAAGAGGTTTAGGTAATTCGGGACCCCCCCCTCGTGTTGAAGGAGGATCGCGTTGTAGGAGCTCGTGTTTTAGGAGGATGGACTGTATGTGGAAGACGAGAAATCTCGGAATGAAAGTAAAAAGTGCACTGTATCAAGGAATTGTTGTGCCAACAGTGATGTATGGGGCTGAGACATGGGCTCTGAAGAAAAAGGAGAAAAGAAAGCTGGATGTGATGGAGATGAGCTGCTTGAGGAGTATGTGTGGAGTTACTCGTAGAGACGGATTGAGGAATGAAGAAATACGTAGGAGAGTGGGGCAGCAGGAACATTTGTCAGCCAGAGTGGACAGAAGGGTGCTGAGCTGGTATGGTCATGTTGAACGAATGGGAGATGAAAGGCTAACAAAGAGAATATGTGAGTCAGATACAAGGGGAGATAGAAGGGCAGGAAGACCCCCATTGAGATGGAGAGACTGTGCAAGAAAAGCTTTGGATGATAAGAGGAATGACTATAGATCAGGCAGGGGAAGTGGTGGTGTACAGGAGTGAATGGAGAATGCTTGTGAATAGTTGAGTGAACACGTGGTAATTTGGGGGAATGGGTCGGGCGCAAGTTCGACTAGATAATAGTCCATCAGGCGCCTGGCCCGGGGAGACGTTTAATATGAAGGGTGCGCCTGGAAGTGTGGTGGGAGGGCTTGTGGCTTTGGCTCCGCTGCATGTCTGCCTGCCGAGATCGGAACCTCTCCGGGTGGTCGGGGGCCGGGGAGTGCTGGAGGGACCTTGGTGACCCTGGCTTCTTGGTCTTCTCCTGGATGACCTAGATGTGTGTGAATTTGTGTTTTGTTTATGTGTGTTCATTGTTGTTGTTGTTGTTGTTGTTCCCCAAGCTGCCTGGCCGAACAGCCCCAAGGTCCCGAGCAAGGCCAAGGCCATAACCGAGCGCCCCCACAGAGACCTCCCTGCCGACCACAATAAGCCTGGGTGACCAAAGCCACTCCATGGCGGGGAGCTGAGCAGGGTGCGGAAACGCCCGGGAAACCAAAGCCCCACCCAGGGCCCTGTGCCCCTCAGCAATTATGAAGAGAAAGTTGAGGGGCAAAGGAAAAATGTGACGCTTTGACTTCCAATCTTGGTAGATTGGGAGGTCAATCCACGGAAGAGACGCCGTCACTTGAGATCTAGAAAATATATAAGTAAAAGGAACAGTCAGAGTAAGCTATGGGTATGGCAGAGATCGCTCAGTTCTCACTCTGATAGACCAGCCCATCACCAATGTGTTCATTGTTTTCTGTGTTGTCCCTATTCTTGCTCTGTCTTGAGTCCCCCCTCCCCCTCTCAAAAAAAAAAATATATATATAATAAATAAAATAAAAATAAATAATAGGAAAAGTGGGGATTGGGCCTGAGCATATAGATAGATACAGTAGATGTGGGGTTTTTTTCCGCATTAAGTGAGCCTCGACTGTACTTTTTCAGTTTGAAAGGACACTAACTACAGGTAGTCTAACCTTTCGGCTTAATAAAAAAAAAAAAATGTTTTCATCTACTTACATTGGCTACCAGTTTGGCTTCTCCACGCTGAGTCTCGTAGAATATCTCTGCCTGCTCCAGTAGTGTGACCACTTGGGTGCGTTCCTCCACCTCCTTCTGTACCGAGGCCATATAGCATTCTAGGGCGATCACTGCCTCCTCAAACTCCTCCATGCGCTCACGACTTGTACCTCGCTCTGTAGGAACAAATTATTATCAATGCTATTATTGCTGATTAGTAACCAAATGAAAAGGAAAATAATTTTACTGACAAACCAAACTTTTCCTATTTTACTGTACCAAAGAGAAAATAGATTCACTGACAACCCAATCTTTTCTTAATATACAGTACCGGTACTGCTTCTCTCCTACATCTAAGCATATTTATGTTTTCTTTCTTTGAACACTATATTCAGTACATTTTCTACAAGCTGAAATGATTAGCAATTTTTAACTTATTTAAGTATAAAGTGCACTCCCAGTATTCGCGCCTAGGTCGTACCGGCCCCCTTCCGCGTATACGTGGTTTCGCGTATATGTGGGCACTAATTAACATAGGTTTCAATGGGAAATCGACTTAGTCGTACCAGGCTCACCCATCTTAGACCCTCATTTCCCCCCAAATACATCCAATAAATACATATTATTTGAGGAGAATACTTATAAATACATATTATGAGATTACTTACCACACAGACTATATTTGAAATCAGTCATATATAACCTAGCCTAAATCATCGGCATAGTTTCGCCGCTTTCGTCCGACACGGCGTCGGTAGGCTTGACCGGCCAGTTCTCTGCTTTGATGGTCCAGGGCATTTAATTCCTTCATTATTACCACTAGGCCCACTGTCCCTATCACTGAATAGACTAAAGGCCCTAATAAACGCGGGAGATACGAGGTTCGGGTAATAATAATAATAAGCATGTTACTTATTTCTCATAAGCGCCAATTTTTCCGAAGAATTCACTAGCGCTTGGAAAGAGAAAGAAAAAAGAACAAAATCAATGCATCAAAAGAAAGCTTATATACAACACACATTTAACAATCACTAGCAGTGGCAAAATAGCTTAACCCTCCTGGCCCGGGCTGTATCTCCAAAGGACAGGGTGGGCTACCCGGGCGATCTGGCCGAAAAACGTCTAGGCCTAGGCTATTTTTTTTATTTTAACTGCTAGAAATTTCCCACGCATCTATAAATGTAGTGCGGTTTCCAATCTGTAGACTGGCGTTGAGTAGAGCTCTCTAAGTCAACTGGTTCAGTTGTGATGACGATTTCAGTGGAGCGCATTTTCAGGCGATGTTAGCAATACGACGATCTTTTCACTACTGAAACAACGACATACAGACATACAATAACAAACGAGTCTTCTCCTTCTTGTTTTCGGAGGTGCGGTGACGCAACGATCGGCTTTGTTTACATGCGTCGGACGCACAGCGTTCAGACCAAGCTGAATAGGCTTTCAAGCTTAAAAGTCCTGAAAGGACACCCGGGCACCTGCCCTTATTTTGTGGTGTCATTTTAAGATGACAACCGGGCAGGAAGGGTTAAACTCTATAGCCATCTGTCATGACACCTCTCTCAAGATCAGAGCTTCTCTCAAAGAGAAAAGTCTTAAGTTGTCTCTTGAAGCATTCAACAGAACTCAGTTGTCTCATGGACAAACAGGTAGTTTTCCAACACAATGGTGGCTTTGTTGGGTGGGCTGTGAGCTGCAAGATGGCCGACCAAAACAAGAATTGGGATTATCTAGATAAATAGATTGATCATTACCACCACACCCACTGTCCCTATCATTGAATGGACTAAAGGCCCTAATTTGTTAGTAGTCTTGGAAAATCCAACGTCAAGGCTATTAACCTAATTGCAATGACGACTTGTCTATTTTGACTGCTATGTCGTCATTCCAACCGCGGTTAAAAAGAAAACGTCTAGAGTCTACTCCTTATCTTGCTCTAGGAGACGTTGTACATTAACCAAAACTACCACCGAAGGTGAAAAAAGCATAGAAGAGAAGAAAAAGGGGTTTACCTTAGTTACCGCTTAAGGCCCATCCCGTGTTCCGTCATGTGCAGATCCCTGTCGAACGTGCGCATGAGCGACCCTCTCTTGTCATCATTTTTTCACGCGCTCCATTGAATGAAGTCGCTTTTGTTGTGCTCCTTTAATTCACCCTGTTTAGGTTCGTTTCGGCTTATCTGGCCTTCTTTTTGTTAGACAGATGTTACGTGATCTAGGGCACACGTAAATGGGCTCCTAAGTGTGTTAATGGAGACGCGTGTGGAAATAGCTACCGAAGGTACGGGGGCGCCTGGCGTTCCTCGTGTGTGTTTTTCATTCCTTTCTCTTTTCATATTCTTTTTTCCTGTTAGTCTGGGCATAGTTTAGCTTTTAGCTTATTTTAGCCTAGCTTGTTTCTCATTCAGGAATTGCTATGCCCCTATGAGTTTTCATATTTTCATAGCCTAGGTGTACAGTTGGTTCACGATCTGAGATTTCGTGGTGGCGGTGCTGTTTGTAGGGTTTGTGTCGGCCGCATTATTAGCGTTATTCCCGAGTCCCCCCTTTCGAGCCTTCACTGTGTCTCAAGGGCCTGGGCGCTTGGTGGTTCGTGATATCCTGGGGTACCCCACGGGGGCCCCTCCCTCACACCACAGGGTTTTTCGCCCCTGACACATTCTCTCCTCACGGCTAGGCCACCCTTTTTCTCGCCAGTTTCATTTACTGGTTTTTGTGTTCCCTTACTGTTTTCACCTCCATCCTTTCATACCCTTTTGCCCAATCCTGGGGTACCCTACGGGGGCCCCTGTTTGTGCCAAACCACCCTTCCTGCCACTTCTCCTCATGGGCTTTGCTCTATCTCTGTGGGTTGGGTGGTTCCTAGGGGATGTGCCTCCTCTCCCCTGGTGTGTCTTCCTTGCCTCTCCCTTGACCGGTTGAGTCAGGATATTATCAAGGAAGACACTGCTCAGCTTGATGGCCATCGTCGCTTGGAGTTCATAAGGAGATGACGCTTTTTTCTGGGCCTCTTTTGGTATTCCCTAGACGCTCCTCTCGCTTTTTCGGCGCCGGACCATCTCGGCCGGTCCCTCAAATTTGCGGGGTGCTCGATTCGGTCCTCTGGGACATTTCGGTTCCCCGCAAATTTGCGGAGATCGTTGGGGGGTCCCGCGAAATTGCAGGAGGGTGGTGTCGGTACGGTTATGCCTCCATTGGCCCGCAAATTTGCGGTAATAGTTGGCTTTCACTATTGACTTTTGTTATGTCATCTTGTTGCCTGATACTATATTGGTGTATGCACTTTACTGGTGTTATAGGCCCTGCATGTAAGATGTTGAGTGGTGGTTAACACTTTCTCCATCTTTGCAGGTTCTGCTAGTGCTCTTCCGCCTCGGCCGCCCTCCTCACCTACCTCTGTGCTCCCAGTTTAGGGTGAGTACGGTTACCTGTTTGCATGTGTGTTCCTGTTTCCCCATGCTCCTTCCCTGTTTCTTCTTGGACATTCTCTCCACTTACTCCTTCGACGTGCTGATTATGGTGTGTGTTCTTCTAGTGCAGGTAGGCTGCCTTGCTTTCGCCTTGGTTGTCGCTCCCCGTGCTTGGAGAGCCACAAGTCCTGCTTGCGCCACTCGCTCTGTGTGTCCTCTACGGCCTACCTCCCTGCTCTGTGTGGCACGTGTCTGGCCCTGGTGGTTGTGCTGCTCCATGGCCCTGGTTCCTCGGCGGCGGCTGTGGCCTCCTGCTTCCCTTCCGTCGGTGTGGACGATGGTCTCCCGCCACATTAGGACTGTGGGCCACCGTTCCCCGGCCTTTGTTGCCGACCGGATCCGCGTCGCCCTGGGTATCCCTGTCCCGACTGGCGGCCATTTTCCTGGCCCTCTCCCTGCTCGGGCCCCCTCCCTTGGGTCCCGCAGCCGGTCGTCCCATCGTCGGGGGGTTCCCCGGCTCCGTCCACGCTCTCGCTCGCCTCGTCGTCCTCCTGATCGCCTTGACGACGCCCATCGCCCTCGTCATGGTTCTCGCCCTGAGGCCGGGGTTAGCGGCTCTGCCCCTGTGCGCCCTCCCCTGGCCTCTACGGATAGGGGCTCTACTCCCTTCCGCCCGCTTCCCCAGCCCAGACGACTTCCTCTTACGTTGTCCTCTCCGCGCGCGGTTGTTCATGCTGTAGCTGGCCCTCTGCTCCCTCCTCCTACACTGTCCAGGAGGGTCCGCCTGGATGTCGTTGCTTCTCCTACTTCACCTGCTTCAGTGCCTATTCTTCCTTCACGGTCTCGTCCCACGGTGGTGGTCCCTCCCTCCTCCGCCTCGGTGTCGGGCCGCCCTGTTATCTCAGCCCCGGGGATCCTTGCTCTGTTTCCCCCCGCGGCTCCTGGCCTCCTTTCACCCGGCCAGCCTTCCCACTCCCGTCGTCCTGCTCCTCCTCATTCTTCTCTTCCTGACCTTCACTTACCGTCTCGCCAGGGGGGTACCCCTCCTCTTGCCTCGGTGGGGTTTCGCGAGGTTTCGGGGTCCCCTTTCTCAGGAGCTGATGTGTCGCTGGAAGAGGGGAATGGTGCTGTTTCCCCCTCGGCCGTTCGTGATCGGGGACGAGTCCCTCAACGGCGACACAACCGTCGTCGCTCGCCTTCCTTGGGCCGCGACGCTGCTGGTTCGTGTCGTGGGTCTCGCTCCCGCTCACGCTCGCCCCTGCGGGCCGACCAATCTGGGGGGGGGGGGGGGGGGTAGCCTCTCTCGGATCAATTGTCGGCTATGCAGGGCTGGGTTGTGTCACGCTTCGACGGGCGCTTGGAGTCGATGGAAGACTCCCTCTTCTCGCCCTTCTTGGCGGTGCCCCACCCTACCTACCCCTGCTACGGTCCCCCTCCCTTCTGCAGGCCTACGCTCTGGTCAGACTTCAGCCGCCCTGACATCCTTCCGGCTGTTCAGTCCCTGGCTGTGTTGACGGGTCTGTCCTCCTATGGGACAGGTTTGTGCGACGCCGGTACGCCTGGCTTAGCCATCATGCTCGGTCACCCTCTCCCATTGGAGGCCTGGTTTGCTGAGGCCTTCGACTTCACACACCGATCCGTCGACGGCTCTCCTTCCGTCCCTCCCCCGGTGTCGTCCCTGCTTTTGCCTCCTCTTGTGTCTGTCGGCGGGTTGGACGGCGCGTTCTGGTCCTGGATGAGCACGCCCGTTCTTGAACTTTGTTCTATTGCTACCCCGTTCTTCTCTCACCCGGATCAGCCCTCTGTCGCCAAGGTTTTTCCCTTGCGACGGAGGGTGACGGACTTATTGTCTTGTCTTTAGGTTCCCTCCAGACGTCTGTTCACCACCTGCGGCTTTTCGAGGCGTCTGCGCCAGGCGATCTTCGCGAGGGTTTGGACCGCGTTCAGCGGGTCCACCTTCGGCTCGCGGTGTCTTTGGTTCCCGAGCTGAAGGCGGTTTTGTGCGCGGCAACTCGGCACCGCACGACGGTACGGTCTTCGTTCTGCCGGCCGGCCCCCTTGGTTATTCGTCAGGGTTTGTTGTACTCTGCGCTATATACGTCGTTTTTTTTTAAGCAGGATGCTTGGGAATGCTACGCTTCTCTGTCGGCGGCCCCTGCTTCCGACACGCGATGCCGCGCTGTGTCGTTACGGCCCCTGCTTACGTCACGCACCGACGCGCTGTGCCGCGCGCGGGGTCTTCTCAGTCCCGTCCTTCTGCCGGTCCTCTTCGGGGTGCTGCTGCAAGTGCTGCCGCCTTGCACGGGCGCAGGACTGGGACGTTGCTGGCCTGTGCGTCGGTTCCGCCTCGCACTTCTGCTCTTGCCCCTTTCATCCCCTCTGTGTCGGGGCTGGCCGGCCTTCCGCTTCTGGCCGCCCTTCGAAGGGGTCAGCCCCGCGCCGGCCTGGGGTTGGGGTGGCCCGCCCTTTTCGACGAGGTTGGGGGGGGGCAGGGGTAGAGGAGGTCAACGTGGCGCTCATGCCCGCACGGCCCGTACCGGGGGTACCTCCACGTCAACACAATGTGTAGTTCTCTGGGTCGGCCTCCTTGTTCTCCTTCTCGCCTGGGCGTACCGGGTCGCTACCCTCCTCTCGGGTGCTCCCTCGGGTTGTTTTCGCCCTTGCGCCCCTCGGTAGCCGCGAGGGACGTTGGGGGCGGCGGGTTGCGCGGAGGGGTCTCACCTGGAGGTGGATGTCCAGACCCCCACTCCGCTCTTGTCACCGACGCCGGCCCATCTCTTCAGAGGTGGCCCACGTGTTCCCTTCCATGCCCGAGCTGGGTGGCGTCGAGGGAGTTGACCGCCGGTCACCCGGTTTTCCTCTCCCGTGTCTTTCTGGTACCGTCGACGAACTGCGACTCGATGCGACCGGTGGTGGATCTGTCGGCCCTCAACAGGCACATCGTGCACACCCGGTTTCGGATGCTGCCGGTACCCCTGGTACGCCTGGCCCTGTGCCCTCTGTCGTGGGTAGTGTCGCTGGCCCTCCAGGATGCGTCTTGGCTCGTTCCTCTCCATCCTCGCTTCCAGCGCTTCTTGGCCGTTCGGACTTCCGATCGTGTGTTCCTGTTCGACGGCCTTCCCTTCGGTCTCCGCATCGCGCCGCAGATCTTCTCCGCACTGGTGGGGCAGGCTCTGGGTCCTCTCCTCAGGAGCGGGCTCCAGATCTTGTTTTCCTTGGCCGATTGGTTGGTAGTTTCCGACGCCCTAGGACTGTGCATTGGCGACGCCCTCACCGTCGTTCGCAACATCGCACGGTTAGGGTTCCCCTTCGATGTTCCCAAGTCGCGCTTGACCCCGTCGCGTGTCGTGCCATGGGTCGGTCTCGCATGGGTTTTGTCCGGCGCTACGGTGCCCCGGGGTCTGCCGGCCGCGGTGCACCTTCGGTGGACGGTCTTCGCCGTGTTGCACTCGGTCTCCCTCCCGGGGTGGCTCTGGGACTCGTTCGTGGGTTCGCTGCATTGGGCCGCTCTGCCCCTTCCCTTCGGGAGCCTCTGGCTACGCCGCCTCCTCCTCCTGGGCACCGCGGTGTTTCCGTTGCCCCTATGGATCGGCTCCTGCCGCTCCCGTGTACCGTTCGCCGACGCTTCGGTCGCTGGGTTGCTCGGGGCTCGCTCTCTGCGGCTGTGCCCTGGACCGCCCCCCCCGCCGACGGTCTGGGTAACCCCAGATACGTCGAGCGAGGTTGGGTGAGGTTCCCAATCGAACCTGGGACGTCCACTTCCCGGCAGATGGGTGGGTCTCCCTCCTCTTACCCGTCTATGCCCTCGGATTGTTGGTTCCTTTGTTCTTCCTGCGGGACCACGCGCTGGCCCTTCGGGGTAAGTCGGTGGCCTTCGGGTTGGACAAGACAAGCTGTCCCCTGTTTCCTTATGCGGGGGTCCTCCAGGTCGTTGACTCTATTGGGGGTCTCGGTGGAGTTGTTCTTCCTCGCGGACCGACACCCCTTCTCCTTGCATGCCTCCTCCCTGCCCGGGCCTGCCACCCTTTGGGCGGCCGCCCTGTCGAGAGGGCAGGGCGTTCTTGTAGAATGGGCGATGAAACGGACTGTGTTCGCCGACCTCGCGGCTTCCTGAGGTGTTCCGGAGGTCGCCTTGTTCGCATCGGGGGTGCCGCGCCAGTTGCCTCTGGACCTCTCCCTCCGGCCTCGCGCTCCGGGGGGGGTCCGGACGCTTTCATGGTCGCCTGGTACGGGTGGCGGTCGATATTCATCTTTCCGCCCCCAGACGCGCTGTTGATGTGCCCAGTCCTCACGGAGCTGCGGCTGTACCTCGGCTGCGTCTGGCTCCTCGCGCCTCTGTGGCCGGCACGGACTTGGTCCGCCCGGTTGCCGCGGTGATGCCCGAGTCCGGTCCCTCTACCTGTCTCCGGCTTCCACTTGGGCTAGGTTGGGGCCCTGCGGACCTCTTTGGCCTTCGCATCGTGCTTGTTCATGAGGCACGGTGGCTCCCGGTCCCGGCCGGGCCCTGACTGACTTCCTGCAGCGTTCCAGGCCGTCTTCTCCTTGGGGGACTTACGGGTCCCGCTGGAGGTCTTTTACTAGGTGGCTACAGGCCACTCGCCTGCCAGTTGGCTCTCCTTCCCTCGTCCTACGCTCCTTGTTTCACCTCTTCCGTACACGTCGCTTTCCAGTCGACGCTATACGTACCCACTTGTCTGCCGTCCGGGGGGTTCTTTGGGTCCGTCGCTGGGCTGGTCGTTCCGCCACGGGAGCTGGATTCCTTCCTGACGGCTGCCTTCCGGGATCGACCGCCTCCGCGCCAGGTCCCTCCGCAGTGGGATCTGGGGCGGGCTCTGGTCCTTCTGGCTTCCCCCACGTATACAAGGGCCGCTACGCCGGTTCCGTTGCTCGGGCGTCCACTCTTCCTTGTCGCTCTGGCCACTGGGGATCGGGTGTCTGCACTAGCGGCATTGTCACGGCCCCGGGACTGCGTGCGATTCTCCCCGTCCTTGCATGGCGTCTCGTTCGCCTCCTCCCCTCCTTTTGTTACCACGCATGGGAGGGAGGCCCCCGTTTTCCAGCCTTTCACCGTCCAGGCTTTACGGCGTGGGCATCCTCGCCATGTGTTGTGCCGGTGTCAGCCTTGCACTCCTCTGTTGCGTCTGTGGCGCCGCCTTCGGGTACTGCTGTGTGGGTGTCTCCTCGGACAGGTGGGAGGCTCTCGCAGGTGCAGATGGGCCGCCACGTTTGTCGGACCGTTCGTGCCCGTCACCCTGTTTGTAGGGGTTCTGCGCACGATGTCAGATCCTTTGCTGCCTCCTTCCGGTTCCTGCCACGTCGATCCTTCCCTGCCATCGCCTCAGCGGTTTTGTGGTCTTCTATCACTTCCTTCATCTCCTCCTACCTCTCCGTGTCCAGTGTTCGACCCCCTCGGCCGGTGATTGCTCTCGGGGGTCGTGTTTCCTGGTGCTCTGGCGAAGATCCCTGGTCTTCCCCCTTGTCCCTCGTTCTTTTCCTTTGTTTTGTTTTGACAAAGGGGGGGGGGGGGGGGGTGTACGGGTTTGCAACACTGGATTGCAAGTTTGGGATTATGTATTGTTCCAGTACATAAGTGTTTTTGCCACATTGAAAATTGTGTTTTGTTCTTGTGTTCAGTGTTTTTGTTGGTTTTTGAAGAAAAGGGTTTTTGGGTACAGTACCTTTTTGGTTTCAGACAAGTCTATGTTTTTGCATTACTATGAATGACGCGGCATGTGTTAAAAACTGTTCTTTTTAGCTACTCCTCAGTTTTTCACTCTTTTATTAAACTCTCTTGTTTTAACTTGTGTCTTTGTCATCGTAATTTTGTTTTATGCATTGGTTTTTTTGTTAGGTTGGGCTTGGATGTCCTCCTCCTATTTGTTATGCAGCCTTGACGTTGGATTTGCCAAGACTACTAACAAATTGGGAGGTTTGACGTACCTCCCAACCTACCAAATAGGAAAACCTACTATTTGGTAGTAGTCTTGGAAAATCCAACGTACATAATACCCTCCCTCACGCCGGACCCCTGCCCATCCGCGTTCTTCTGCTGACGTGAGATGTGATGACAAGAGAGGGTCGCTCATGCGCACGTTCGACAGGGATCTGCACATGACGGAACACGGGATGGGCCTTAAGTGGTAACTAAGGTACCGGTAAACCCCTTTTTCTTCTCTTCTATGCTTTTTTCACCTTCGGTGGTAGTTTTGGTTAATGTACAACGTCTCCTAGAGCAAGATAAGGAGTAGACTCTAGACGTTTTCTTTTTAACCGCGGTTGGAATGACGACATAGCAGTCAAAATAGACAAGTCGTCATTGCAATTAGGTTAATAGCCTTGACGTTGGATTTTCCAAGACTACTACCAAATAGTAGGTTTTCCTATTTGGTAGGTTGGGAGGTACGTCAAACCTCCCAATAAACGCGGGAGAAACGAGGTTCGGGCAGAAAAAAAATTGTAAATAGGTATTTTTCCAACACAATGGTGGCTTTGATGGGTGGGCTATGAGCTGCAAGATGCCCGACCAAAACAAGAATCGGGATGTGCATCTGCCCGCCCAATTCAAATTTGTGAATAGCTGGTATTTTGCGTTTTGTTTTTTGTTTTTTTGCGCAGATAAATAGTAATGGGATATTTAGGGGTGTCCGCGGATAACGAGTTTCGCGAATACTTGGAGCGCGGATAACAGGAGTGCACTGTACTTATTTGATATCTACATTAAATTTCATCTTAAGATTTTATCAAGTTTGCTTTCACTCTCACCTACCTACCTAAGTCACCTAAGGTTGAGTTCGCCACTCTTCTAGTGGGACCGAGGAGCGCGCCGCCCCAGATTCTGGGTGGTGATTTGGTGCAGCAGACTGTTCAAAGGGACAGCATGCTTCCCTACAAAGATGATCTCATTTGGCACCTTTTGCAGGTCGACACTGAGGGCTCTCTTGAAGTTGTCTAACGAGACGCCCATCACGTCTCTTACTCGCCGTGGTAGTTTGTTGAAGAGACACGGTACTCTGTGTCATGACCAACCCTCTCGCAGAGAGCCCATAGCACCCTGGTTATTCATCCGGGGGATATCGCATTCCCAGCCTCTCCTATCAATGAATTAAATCATTATTGGGGTATGTAGATTTGGTACTAAACCCTCTGCGATTTTCCATGTACTGTATATATTATTAGGTAACATTCTCTTCTACATAACTAACTAACTCTTCTACGCTCCAACGAGTACAGTTTCAGCGATCTTAAACGCTCCCAATACTGTAGCTGTTTTACCGAGTTTATATGCGAGGTGAAATTCCTTTGTACACTCTCTAAATTATTTATTTCGCCTGCTTTCTATTTCTTACAGTTTCTTACAGTAGATCCTCTGGAAAAAGGCAAACTATGCCTGTGTATCAAGCTCAGTACCAGTACTTGCACTGCTGCGGTCGTTCACGGTGTTGGCGGCGGCGGTATCAGACGCAAATTTTTTACTATTCTGTATTTTTGTTTTATAATCAAACTTCAAATCTTGTCTTCCCCATGCTTTATCAAGATTACTTTCAAACTCCCTTATTGATTCGGAATCGACTACATACTGGGGCAGTGCGTTCCACTCATTTACCACTCTATCACAAAATGAGTTCTTTGCCTTCTCAAGCCTATTTCTTTCTTTGTAAATTTTCTTAGAGTGTCCTCTCGTTCGTGTTCCCTCCCGCATCAAGAAGATACCTTCACACACATCCTCATCGTACTTTCCTGACACTATCTTAAAAGTCTCTATCATATCCCCTCTCTTTCTCCTATATGCCAGTGTCGGAAGCCCCAGTGTGCTCAACCTCTGCTCATAGCCCGCGTTCTTCAACGTTGGTACCAGCTTGCTAGCTCTCCTCTGCACTTTCTCCACTGCTTCTATATCCTTTACCATATATGGAGCCCACACCTGGTTCGCATATTCCAGGTGCGGCCTAACCAGCGCTGTATAGAGATTCCTGAAGATTTCTTCGTCAAGTGACACAAATGTCCTCCTTATCAGCCCTACAATTCTATTGGCTTTGTTTATCTTTTCCGCTAAATGTTCTGAGAAATTTAACTTATTGTCTATCACTACTCCTATATCCTTTTCTGCACTCACTTCCTCCATCGCTTCATACATACTGTATCCTACCTTGTCTATCTTGCTGGTCCCAGTCCGCATGTACTTGCATTTTTTGGATGAAAAGGCATTAACCAATGCTCAGACCATCCCTTCATGCCCTCCACATCTCCTTGAAGCAAACCCATATCTTCCTTACTCCTCACTCTTCTATACAGTTTAGTGTCATCCGCATACAGGTATACCTCACTTCCATTAGTTATAACTTCAGGCAAGTCGTTGATAAATATAACGAACAGCAGTGGTCCCAACACAGATCCCTGAGGTACCCCACTTATAATTTCCCTCCACCCCGAGCCTATTCCATTCACCAGTACCCTCTGTCTCCGATCTTTCAGGAAGGCTTCTATCCATTTCACACATTTCTCCCCTATATTATAGCTTCTAACTTTCTCTATTAACCTTTTATGTGGGACCTTATCGAAGGCCTTCATAAAATCGCAATATACCACGTCTATTACATCACCATCTTCTAGAATTTGCATCCAATCATCTACCACCTTAATTAGCTGTAGTACCGTCGACCTCCCCGGCAAGAATCCGAACTGTCTCCCACTGAAAAGTTGGTTTGACTTCATATGATCCATTATTCCTTCTCTAATTACCGTTTCCATTAGTTTACACACAACACTTGTCAAACTGACTGGTCTATAATTCCCTGGGTCATTTCTCTTTCCCTTCTTAAATATAGCTGTTATGTTCGCCTCTCTCCAGTCCATCGGGATTTGTCCTGTATTAAACGATACCTCAAATAAAATTTTCAATGGCTCTACTAACATCTCCCCTCCTTCCTTTATGATTCTTGGGTGTATCCCATCCGGTCCCGGTGACTTACTTCTGTTCATTTTTTCTATAGCCCTTCTTATTCTAGCATGGGAAAACTCTATTAGTTCTAGTGCCGGTGCCTGTTTGTTCTATGGGGGATGTTAAAACGTTACAGTATTCAAGCCGCGGTAGCACTATGGATTTGAAGAGAGTTATTAAAGGCACTTCACCGCGTGTATTAAATGTTTGTTGCTTAAAATATATTATATTGTTTCTACATAGCAATTTTGATTAGTTGTTTTGTCTTTTTACTGTGTTCGTCAAAGTTTTGGTTTGTTTATTTTGCAAGTTTTACATTATAATAACTTAATTAGGGGCCTTTTCAGGAGAGTTTTCATGCTCTCAAAAGGCTTAGCAAGGAAATTTATAGTTGTAGTACCGGTATTGTAAATACTGTACCGTATACGGTATGTATGCAATGTAAACATTAGGCTAAATAAATAAATAAATACGCAGAATGCAACCTGTTAGACCTTTCGCAGCTGCAACTTTGACCTGGTTATGTTCTTTGAATCCTATATATTCACACATTAACACCCCAAGGTCTTTCACACTGTCTTTACGTTCTATTATGTGGTTGGATTCTGCTATACATACATACATACAAGTATAAAGACCATTTTGTCCACACGGAATGTGGTTACAGTCTCACGTCCTATATTACGGCTTTCCAGGCCTTTCTTATCAAGTTCTATATTTTAAGATCGGACCGTAGTACCTGATCCCATGTCATTCTAGGTCTACCTATACGCACAGCTCCCCCCACGTTTATAGTACGGCATTTCCTCACCCAGTTTTGATCATCCATTCTCTCCACATGTCCAAACCAACAAAGTCGGCTCATGTGCATCACTTCACTGACACTCCTAATGCCCAGACGCCTTCTTAATTCCTTGCTCGATACCCCGTCCCTGAGATTAACCCCACACATCCATCTCATCATTATCTTCTCATTCCGTTCCATTCTATTGATATCTCCGAGGCATAGGTCATCGCACTCCTAACACACAAGGTAGCCTATATACCTTCCCTTTAACCCTTCCAGCTCGGGTGTCCTTTTAAAAGGACACCGCGGCAGATGGGCCGGTGAATGGAATAGGCTCGGGGTGGAGGGAAATTACAAGTGGGGTACCTCAGGGATCTGTGTTGGGACCACTACTGTTCGTTATATTTATCAACGACTTACCTGAAGTTATAACTAATGGAAGTGAGGTATACCTGTATGCGGATGACACTAAGCTGTATAGAAGAGTGAGGAAGATGTGAGTTTGCTTCAAGGAGATGTGGAGGGCATGAAGGGATGGTCTGAGCATTGGTTAATGCCTTTTCATCCAAAAAAATGCAAGTACATGCAGATTGGGACAAGCAAGATAGACAAGGTAGGATACAGTATGTATGAAGCGATGGAGGAAGTGAATGCAGAAAAGGATATAGGAGTAGTGATAGACAATAAGTTAAATTTCTCAGAACATTTAGCGGAAAAGATAAACAAAGCCAATAGAATTGTAGGGTTGATAAGGAGGACATTTGTGTCACTTGACGAAGAAATATTCAGGAATCTCTATACAGCGCTGGTTAGGCCGCACCTGGAATATGCGAACCAGGTGTGGGCTCCATATATGGTAAAGGATATAGAAGCAGTGGAGAAAGTGCAGAAGAGAGCTAGCAAGCTAGTACCAACGTTGAAGAACGCGGGCTATGAGCAGAGGTTGAGGACACTGGGGCTTCCGACACTGGCATATAGGAGAAAGAGAGAGGATATGATAGAGACTTTTAAGATAGTGTCAGGAAAGTATGATGAGGATGTGTGTGAAGGTATCTTCTTGATGCGGGAGGGAACAAGAACGAGAGGACACTAAGAAAATGTACAAAGAAAGAAATAGGCTTGAGAAGGCAAAGAACTCATTTTGTGATAGAGTGGTAAATGAGTGGAACGCACTGCCCCAGTATGTAGTCGATTCTGAATCAATAAGGGAGTTTGAAAGTAATCTTGATAAAGGATGGGGAAGACAAGATTTGAAGTTTGATTATAAAGCAAAAATACAGAATAGTAAAAATGTTGCGACTGCTACCGCCGCCGCCAACACTGTGAACGACCGCAGCAGTGCAAGTACTGGTACTGAGCTGGATACACAGGCCTAGTTTGCCTTTTTCCAGAGGATCTACTGTAAGAAAAACTGTTAGTACCCGGAAGTCCTTTTAACAGACAGTAAACTTGAAAGCCTATTCAGCTTGGTCTGAACGCTGTGCGTCCGACGCATGTAAACAAAGCCGTTCATTGCGTCACCGCACCTCCGAAAACAAGAAGGAGACGTCGGATCAATGTTGTTGTTGTATGATATGACGAAATTAGTGTCTGAAAAGCTCCGATATTGTCAACATCGCGGAAAAATTTGCTCCACGGAAATCGTCATCACAACTTAACCAGTTGACTTAGAGAGCTCTACTCAACGCCAGTCTACAGATTGGAAACCGCACTACGTTTAGGGATGTGTGGGAAATTTCTAGCAGTTAAAATAACAAAGATACGGTAGCCTAGGCCTAGACGTTTTTCGGCCAGATCGCCCGGATACGAGCTCCGTCATTTAGAAAGGCAGCCAGGGCCACGAGGGTTAAGGTGGGGTGTGAGCACTCTCATGTTCAGGAGTGGCAGCAGCTCTCTAAACTTCCCCCAGCCACTTTTGACTCTAGCAATGGAGCCAGCTTCAGCGCAACCTCCGGCGGAAACTGTATCGCCTAGGTAGCAGAACTTATTCACACATTCAATCGTTACACTGTCGAATTCAACACTAACAGGCGGGTCATTTAACATAAGATCTCTCTTGCAAACTGCATATTCAAAATCTATGATTCTTGTCAAACGTCCTCTAGCTCCACTACATCTCTTTTGTACCCAGTCACTACAGATGCAACATTGGACTGAGTTACTTCCCACCCCCTTCCCACATACTGCGCATGGATAGTCGCCGCTTCTTTCCATAGTTCCACGCCCTACTCCACTAATCATGACCTTTGTTTTATATATATTACCGGTAACTAAGGCCCTTATTTTCCATACTCTCCCTCCATCTTTTGAACTTTGCCTCTGCTTCCTGCGCACTATCTGCGATAAGAACTAGATCATCTGCATATAACAGCTCCCATTGGAGTCCTGCCCTAAAGTCCCTTGACAGAGCCTCCAGGACCAACACAAACAGTAATGGGCTCAGCACTGAACCTTGGTGAACTCTAACTTTCACTGGAAACTCTTCGCTCAGGCCCCCATTCACTCCTACTGCTGCCTGTGACCTCTCATTCATATACAGTAGGGTCTCACATAAAACGTGTATATGGTCGATAAACGAGGGCGTTTTATGCGATTTCGCTTTAAGTGAACACAGCATTTTGGTGGCCCAATATCGTCAATGTTCACTGGAAGCGTAAATTTCCGTCAGGAGCGTACGATATTTCGTACGTTTTGTACGATATTTCGGCGTTCTATATGAAAGCGTACGATATTTTGTACGTTTTGTACGATATTTCGGCGCTCTATATGAAAACTCCTCGGATTTGCCCCACTTTGGCGGCGGACTCGTTTTATGTGATCACATTCGTTCTGATCGAAAATTAAATATTAATATTTTAGGTAGGTCGTTTTAATCGAGACTCGTTTTATGCGAACACGCTTTATGCGGGACCCTAGTGTGTGTGTGTATATGTATATATATATATATATATATATATATATATATATATATATATATATATATATATATATATATATATATATATACCGGTATATACAGTAAACCCTCGCTATCTCGGACCTCTAAAAGTCGGAAACCCGCACTTCTCGGACTGGCATCGGCCTCTCGGAAAGTTCGCCGTATATCTCGGAAAATTCCGAGATGTAAGGGGAAAACTCCGAGGGCCCACATGGTCTGTCGGACAGGTGTCTTATATCTCGGAAAATTCCGAGATCTAAGGGCAAATTCCGAGATCTAAGGCTACAGTGAGGTGGAGAAGTTCAGTGAAATGGAGAACGAAAGTGATATTTATAATTATATGTCTGCTGGATACTGTACAGGTACTGTAATTTATCTTGAATCTAAGTTGTTAGTGATAGGGAAGTCTCCGTTTTCTCTGGTGGCTCGGACTCCCTGTTCTAATTCGGACATTTTCCTATCCTAAGTCGGACATAAGTCGGACTTCGGACATCTCGGAAAATCGGACATTTCGGACTGGGTCTCCCCCCAATTAGTCCGAGATAGCGAGGGTTTACTGTATATATATATATATACCATCTGATCGACTCTTTACGAACATACACAGTGCCTTTCCGTTATCAATAATTGTGGTACAGTCAGGTCGCCCAATACGCTATTCCACAATTCGCGAAAACCCTAATACACGAGTTACCCCTCGAAAATAACCAAAATCATTAATTACGCGAGGTGGTACCACAATACACGAATCGAGAGCTAAGAAGGGGCCAAATCCGCTATTCCCGCTTGATACGCGAGCACGGTCTACGTTTCGCGAGGCCCAGGCGTGGCTCCGAAAAGAGGAGAAGAAGAAGAAGAAGAAGAAGAAGAAGAAGGGCATACGCCAGCCTTCCCTCCCGCTTACCCTCCCTCCCACAGTCCCGCTCATAGCCGCGCGGAGTGACCAAACGTTTGTAGTGCCTGCCATTTTTTCGCCATGCCACGCCAATATAAGAAGATAACACACAAAATGAAGGTGGAAGTGTTGGATCGCAAGAAAAAAGGAGAAGGAAACTGTGCAATAGGCCGTGCTATGGGCTTGTCAGAGTAAACTGTTCGTACGATTTGGTCAGGGAGGGAGAAGTTGGAGAAAATCGTGGAGTCCTACGGTCCTAGTCCTAGTCCTAGCCTATCTACTACTAATTTTAAGGTAAGGTTTCATATTTTTATTCATTGTTGTTCTTATATATAAGATATAGACTACTGTAGAGCCAAAAATGTCGAAAATAATTGAGAGATGTCACCCATATCTAATTATTCCCATTTAAAGTTAGTTCCACAATACGCGAATTCGCAATATGCGATGCCTCCTGTCACCCCTATTCTCGCGTATTGGGGGTCCTGACTGTATACAGTATATATAATATGTATTCTCTTTAACGACATTATCATCTGCGTACCGTATCGTATTAATTGGAATTTTTCTTTATTGAATATTGAATTGCATGTTGTTTTCCCTGGTCCAGTAGAACACTACATTTATGTCAGCGTGTAGTCAGCCCGTGTCCTCCTATGTGTTTACTATCATTCTTAGTTTTGTCTCATCAGCAAAGGAACAAGGAAGACACTGTACACATCTATGTCATTAATTAGAATGAGGAAAAGAAGGGGTGCTAGCATTGTTCCTTGGGGAACTGAGCTTTTGACATCGGAAGGCTCAGATGTGACCAGGTTTACTGCTACTGATTGTTTCCGGTTTACAAGGAACGGAGGAAGTTATATGTCCACCGTCCGATTTTCCTGTTATCCCTTTTGCTTTAAGTTTGTGGACAATTATACCATGGTCGCATTTATCAAATGCCTTAGCAAAATCGGTGTAAATGACATCCAAGTTTTTCTTTTCTTCTAGTGATTTTTCATTCTGGGGATAGGCCTATCACATTTTCTTTTCTTCTAGTGATTTTTCATTCTGGGGATAGGCCTGTCACATTCCCAGACTCTCATATCACTGAACTACGGTACATGACAATCAGGGTGTGCAGATTTGGTACCGGTACTAAACCCTCTGCCAAGTCAAAGACCACCTGGACATGAGAGGCACTCAATTCCTGGCTGCAGCCTTCACAAACCAACACCATCCACTACACTACATGGCAGAACACCTACAGACACCAAGGAACATAAAAAACAATACCCAGCACACGATATCACACACAAATGCTGTTATCTCTCCCTCCCTGCCCACCCCAAACCAGCTTCCAGAAGCACATCCATACTTATATCACTCTCCGTTCCATCCAGTCACTCAAAGACAACATGCAGCTGCATGCAACACCTCCCAAAATCTATCCTTCTGAGTCCTCCCTTCCTTGCAAGGACAGAGTCCACCTGGCCAGACTGAGATGTGGGCACCATCCAGCTCTTCTGAAGCTATCAGAAGAGACTGGATAACTCCGTCGGCGACGCCTGTCCAGGATGTAACACAACACCCCATATTATTAAACAAATCATAGAAGATTGCTCCAAACAATCAATTACGCCAACAACATACTGAAACACTCCCCAGCACCCCACACACAAGACATCACACAACAAATCCAAGCACTCAACACCCAAACTAACAACAAAATACAAGAACAACAAAAACTAAATTGGAATAACTTCCTACAAACACTTGACCACAAAACAAACTCCAAAAAAACTCTACAAAACACTAAACAGCATCACACTTTCCAACAGCAACACAACACAATCACATGCTGCAATCACAACAACAGACTCTACTCCTTCATGTAAACAACAAGCAAACACTCTCATCAATCACTTCTCACATGCCAGCCACCTAAAACCTCACAAAGACGACCGACATGTCATCCGACGTAAGAGACAATTCCCCACAGACCCTGACTATACACCCTTCACCAATCACCAGACAAAGCATATATATCATCAACAATCTCAAGCACTCACCCGCTTGTGGCCTAGACAACATAAGCAACATACACCTCAGACACCTGGGACCACAAGGCATACAAGCACTCACTAACATATCAAACTAGTTATTTACACAACACAATACCAGACATTTGGAAGCATGGTATCATCACCACATTCCCCAAACCCAACAAAGACCCCACGCTACCCTCCTCGCACCGCCCCATCACACTCCTTTGCTCCCCCTCCAAAGTCATGGAACGCCTAGTATTACAACTAATTACACCCGACCTACCCCTAGCTCCAACACAACATGGCTTTAGGCCACTGCACTCCACAAACACTCTTCTCACAGACCTTACACAAAGAGCTTTTGACGGCATCAACTCAGCTAGACCACCACACAGATCACTATTAGCCACACTCGACATCAGTAAAGCCTTCGATGCCATCCCTCGCCACATCCTAACAAACAAAATCTAAAACACAAACATGCACAACAACACAAAAAGGTGGCTGGCCAACTTCCTAGCAGGCAGATGTGCACACATATCTTTTGCCGGTCAGTCATCTAAAATCAGAAACTTTCCAAACGGAGTCCCACAAGGATCCGTCCTATCGCCCGCACTCTTCAATCTGTACATGCACGATATAACTACACCCAATACGCCCCAAATAAACTTAGCCTCCTATGCAGATGACATAACACTCACATGCACACACCATGACCCAAAAAGAGCAACAGATCTCCTTCAACCCTATCTCAACACACTACATGGCTGGTGCACTACAAACAGACTTAATCTAGCCCCAGCCAAATCCACCGCAACCCTGCTCACAAGCTGGACAGAACACGAATACATCCCTCAACTCACCATAAACAACACCCCTAACACATACACACACACCCAAAATCCTAGGAGTAACATATGATATTCATATGACATTCAAACAGCACACCACAAACATTAAAAAGAAACTGACACCCAGACTTAATGCCCTCAGGTCACTTGCTCACATAAAATTTGGACACAACAAAGAAACTACCACCACAGTATATAAACAATACATAAGATCAGTGATGGAATACGCAAGCCCAGCCTGGGCTTCTAACCTAGCTGAAACACATCATAAGACCTTACAGACTATTCAAAACAAAGCCCTGAAGATCATTACAAGCTGCACAGCTACTGCACCCACAGATCACCTACATCAAGAAACCAAAATCCTCAAAGTCAAAGACCATCTGGACATGAGAGGCACTCAATTCCTGGCAGCAGCCTCCACGAACCAAGACCACCCACTAAACTACATGGCAACACACCCACAGACACCAAGAAATATCAAAACAACACCCAGCACATGGTATCACACACAATTACTGTCCTCTCTCCCTCCCTGCCCACCCCGAACCAACTTCCAGAAGCACATCCATACTCATATCTCTCGCCGATCCATCCACTCACTCACAGACAACACGCAGCTGCAAGCACGACCTCCCGAAATCCATCCTTCCGAATCCTCCCGAGGACAGAGTCCACTTGGCCAGGCTGAAATGCGGACACCATCCAGCTCTCCTGAGCTATCAGAAGAGACTGGATGACTCCGTTGTCGACGCCTGCCCGGGATGTAACAAAGCACCCCATACCATTAAACACATCATAGAAGACTGCATTTCACACAACCACTTACGCCAACAACACAATCTACAAATCGGGGCTGTTCGGCCAGGCAGCTTAGGGAACAACAACAACACAATCTACACTCAATGAGAGCTCTGTGGGAAAGCCCAATCATGGCCATGGCCTTCCTCAGGGACTTGGGGCTGTTCGGCCAGGCAGCTTAGGGAACAACAACAACAACAACAACAACAGTGGTGATGGGCTGGTCTATCAGAGTGAGAACTAAGCAATCTCTGCCATACCCATAGCTTACTCTGACTGTTCCTTTTACTTATATATTTTCTAGATCTCAAGTGACGGCGTCTCTTCCGTGGATTGACCTCCCAATCTACCAAGATTGGAAGCCAAAGCGTCACATTTTTCCTTTGACCCTCAACTTTCTCTTCATAATTGCTGAGGGGCACAGGGCCCTGGGTGCGGCTTTAGTTTCTCGGGCGTTTCCGCACCCTCCTCAGCTCCCCGCCATGGAGTGGCTTCGGTCACCCAGGCTTTATTGTGGTCGGCAGGGAGGGTTCTGTTGGGGCGCTCGGTTATGGCCTTGGCCTTGCTCGGGGCCTTGGGGCTGTTCGGCCAGGCAGCTTGGGGAACAACAACAACATAATTTTAACGACATCCATCAACATACCCATATTCCTCACCAAGCCCTCTATAACCCATCATCTCCAGACATCACCTTTTGCTCCCCAGAACTCGCCCCCACAACATCCTGGAGGGTGGTCAGAACCTTAGGCTCTGACCACCTCCCGATCATTATCACCACCAAAACCAGACTCACCCCAGCTAGCCACAAACACACATACACCAATTATAAAAGAGCTAACTGGGAAGCATTCACAAATGAGACAGAACAACACTTCACAACTCTAAACAGTACACCCATCACTAACATCAACAATGCTGTACACATACTCAATAAAACTATCCAAACGCTGACAAGAAACACATTCCAAGAGGTAACAGAAAAAGACACAACCCCAACTTCACACCAGAAATTCAAAACCTCATCAGACAACGCGACATACTGAAACACTCCCCAGCACCCCACACACAAGACATCACACAACAAATTCAAGCACTCAACACCCAAACTAACAACAAAATACAAGAACAACAAAAACTAAATTGGAATAACTTCCTACAAACACTTGATCACAAAACAAACCCCAAAAAACTATACAACACTAAACAGCATCACACTTTCCAACAGCAACACAACACAATCACATGCTGCAATCACAACAACAGACTCTACTCCTTCATGTAAACAACAAGCAAACACTCTCATCAATCACTTTTCACATGTCAGCCACCTAAAACCTCACAAAGACGACCGACGTGTCATCCGACGTAAGAGACAATTCCCCACAGACCCTGACTATACACCCTTCACCAATCACCAGACAAAGCATATCATCAACAATCTCAAGCACTCACCCGCCTGTGGCCTAGACAACATAAGCAACATACACCTCAGACACCTGGGACCACAAGGCATACAAGCACTCACTAACATATCAAACTACAACACAATACCAGACATTTGGAAGCATGGTATCATCATCACATTCCCCAAACCCAACAAAGACCCCACGCTACCCTCCTCGCACCGCCCCATCACACTCCTTTGCTCCCCCTCCAAAGTCATGGAACGCCTAGTATTACAACTAATTACACCTGACCTACCCCTAGCTCCAACACAACATGGCTTTAGGCCACTGCACTCCACAAACACTCTTCTCACAGACCTTACACAAAGAGCTTTCAACGGCATCAATTCAGCTAGACCACCACACAGATCACTATTAGCCACACTCGACATTAGTAAAGCCTTCGATGCCATCCCCCGCCACAACCCAACAAACAAAATCTACAACACAAACATGCACAACAACACAAAACGGTGGCTGGCCAACTTCCTAGCAGGCAGATGTGCACACGTATCTTTTGCCGGTCAGTCATCTAAAATCAGAAACTTTCCAAACGGAGTCCCACAAGGATCCGTCCTATCGCCCGCACTCTTCAATCTGTACATGAACGATATAACTACACCCAATACGCCCCAAATAAACTTAGCCTCCTATGCAGATGACATAACACTCACATGCACACACCATGACCCAAAAAGAGCAACAGATCTCCTTCAACCCTATCTCAACACACTACATGGCTGGTGCACTACAAACAGACTTAATCTAGCCCCAGCCAAATCCACCGCAACCCTGCTCACAAGTTGGACAGGAGAACACGAATACATCCCTCAACTCACCATAAACAACACACCCCTAACACATACACACACACCCAAAATCCTAGGAGTAACATATGATACTCATATGACATTCAAACAGCACACCACAAACATTAAAAAGAAACTGACACCCAGACTTAACGCCCTTAGGTCACTTGCTCACACAAAATTTGGACACAACAAAGAAACTACCACCACAGTATATAAACAATACATAAGATCAGTGATGGAATACGCAAGCCCAGCCTGGGCTTCTAACCTAGCTGAAACACATCATAAGACCTTACAGACTATTCAAAACAAAGCCCTGAAGATCATTACAGGCTGCACAGCTACTGCACCCACAGATCACCTACATCAAGAAACCAAAATTCCCAAAGTCAAAGACCATCTGGACATGAGAGGCACTCAATTCCTGGCAGCAGCCTCCACGAACCAAGACCACCCACTAAACTACATGGCAACACACCCACAGACACCAAGAAATATCAAAACAACACCCAGCACACGGTATCACACACAATTATTGTCCTCTCTCCCTCCCTGCCCACCCCGAACCAACTTCCAGAAGCACATCCATACTCATATCTCTCACCGATCCATCCACTCACAGACAACACGCAGCTGCATGCACGACCTCCCGAAATCCATCCTTCCGAATCCTCCCTTCCTCGCGAGGACAGAGTCCACCTGGCCAGGCTGAGATGCGGACACCATCCAGCTCTCCTGAGCTATCAGAAGAGACTGGATGACTCCGTTGTCGACGCCTGCCCGGGATGTAACACAGCACCCCATACCATTAAACACATCATAGAAGACTGCATTTCACACAACCACTTACGCCAACAACACAATCTACACTCAATGAGAGCTCTGTGGGAAAGCCCGATCGTGGCCATGGCCTTTCTCAGGGACTCGGGGCTGTTCGGCCAGGCAGCTTAGGGAACAACAACAACAACATAATTTACACTCCTTGAGAGCCCTGTGGGAAAGCCCGGTCTCGGCCATGGCCTTCCTTAGGGACTCGGGGCTGTTCGGCCAGGCAGCCCAGGGAACGATAACACCAACCCTCTGCGATTTTTCATGTGTATAATATTAATGGGGGCTTATTAATAGAGCCATAGGGCCACCTCCGCCACTTTCACTGTCACTGCCAGCGACTGGAATATCATCCTCCTCCTCTTCCCATTGGTTCTCTACTTCATCCATAAATCCCTTAAAATCCACCCCGCAAAGTAGTGCGCATTGTTGCATAGTATAGAACATGCCATTATTGGCCCACTATCGCATGGCCATTTTCGCAAAAATGGAGTAACATTCGCAATAATCATGTACGGTACCGGGTGTTTTTTAAATTTTATTTTTCCCGGTGGAGCTCGCAAAGTAGGCGATCCACAAATTTTGATAACACAAAGTAGGATGCTGTACTGTATAGACATAACGCGAGATTTACGACCGTATTCTTACATATGTGATTGAAAGGGTTAAGAATCTGGCCGTAAATATCTGGAAAGTACCGTCAACTGGGGCGAATTCGGACTTTATGTCAATTAAAAGTTAATTAAATTAATAAATAAATACTGTACATACATACAGATACTTAAAATTTTAAGACCGAGTGTTCCACACATAAGTGCAGTTTCAGTCTCTTGTCCTAATGGCGGCATTCCAGGCAACCCTGTTAACCCCTAAATGTCGGCGCGCAACATAAGTTGAGTATAATAAATCTGGACTATCTGGCGGCGCGCGACATAGGTCGTGTGGCAATTTCAGCACGTAATGTTGCTGAGAGAGAGACAAGTGGTGGCAGGAGAGTAGCGAGCGTATGACTGCTCCAGACCACCGCGGCGAACCTACTGACACGAATCCCACCTCCTACCTCCCTCTCTCACTCGCTACATACTGAATTGTATGGGGAAAGTACCGAATTACATGCTTTTTGCACTCGTGTTGCGCGGTTGTTGCAAGAAAACTAGCCGTCATAAAAGGATCGTTATGGTGTCATTGGAAAGCTCTGTTTATGCCCTTTCAGGGATAGATACTTGTTTTACGCTCTGGGTCTTATTTAGGCATGAAAATGATCACGTAAACAGCCCTATTTTGGCTAAAAACACCCCGCTGGTGGCTACATATTTTATACCGCCTAGGCCGCTCTTTAGGTGTTAAGGGCTGCTTCACTCGTCAAGTTCTTGGATTTGAGATCGGCGCGTATAGTCCGATCCCAGATCTTCCTCGGTCCACCCCTTGGTGCAGCTCCCTCCACAATCACAGACCTGCATTTTTTCACCCAATTTTGTTCATCCATTCTCTCCACATGTCCATACCATCCCAGTCTACTTGTACGCATCACCTCGCTAATACTCTTTATACCTAAACGTCTCCTCAGCTCAACATTTGTTATTCTATCCTGTAGCCTGGCCCCACACATCCATCTCACCATTCTCATCTCATTACGCTCCATTCTGTTGACATCCTCTACTTTAACCCTTGGAATCCGGGAGGCCTCATATGAGGCAAAATGAGCTGCTAAAAAGTCGCCGATATAATCATCAGAACTCGGCAGCCACGCAACATAGCGATGTCATCTCAACGGCAGTCTACAGATAAGAAAATGTTCTACAATTTGCAAAAAAATTATTGCTCTAGGTGGTCTAAATCAGTAGCTACTGAATTATGAAGTTTGAAAATACCAAACTTCATATGAGGCCCCCCGGATCCAAAGGGTTAACAGCCCATGTTTCTGAGGCATACGTCATTGCACTTCTAACACATAAGGCATACACCTTTCCCTTCAGGGGGAGAGGCATTCTTTTCATGGTCAGGATTGGCATCAGTTCTCTGAACTTCCCCCAGCCACACCTAATTCTAGCATAAACGAATAAACATATTAGAAATCTGTTTTCACTAGATTGTTCGAAATGCTTTTATCTAACTTTCTTGCTTAAATAGTTTTAATGTATAATGTGATATGTACCAATTACAAAAAAAAAAAAAAAAAAAAAAAAAAAAAAAAAAAAAAAAAAAAAAAATCGTAACATCGGCAAACTTTCTTTGGCAGACATGTTGATGAGTAGATGCAGGAAAGTCTACGGTGCCAAGATGTACTTTCATAATTAGTGTGAAAGTACAAAATAATTAATTGGCATTATCTTGTATATTATACCCCTAGGGGGTAAGGGGGCCTTCATCTATTGGTGGAGGAAAAAAAGAATATGCCTCACGCATCCTACTGCGTGTCATACAAGGCGACTAATAGGGGTGAAAGATGGTGAAAGACTTGTGGACCAACAGCCATTACTAGACAATAAAGTCTTTATCTTAGCACTGTCTTGGTATGGCACTGCCGAGGCTGGTGGGGTGCGGATAGGTGCCACAGGGGACTGAGTCTTACCTGGGCACCGTTTGGCACCACACCTGTGTCGGCAACAGTGTTTGCATGTTGGGGCAGGACTTAATTGTTCTATAGTCCAATTGCCTAATATACAGTAGAGTCTTGTTATGGTGGTGTCTTTTTGTAACACTGATAAGGCTGGTGTGGTTGCAGATACTGCAGGTGCAAGTGCTGCAGGGGGACTCTGTTGAGTCTTGCTGAGGCACGGTTAGCACTATACCAACATCAGCCACAGTGATAACTTGGTGGGGCAGTGCTGTGGCGGGACTTTATTGTACTACAGTACACTCCAACTACTGAAAGGCAACCACATCTGAGCCGTTACAATGCATGTAATGGAAAAATGACGTTAAACCAATGTAGGCTATGTATAATTGGGTACCGGTATTAAATAATTTACTTCTTAAATTTCTGTAAAAATGGGTTGAATTCGGACAGGATGAAAATTAATTAAATAAATAATATTATTTAATCTAACTTTATTATAGCAAAATTATAAAAACTTAAAAATGAATAATAATAATGAAAATAACCGGCGTCTTTTCGATGATAACTGTAAATGTAAACTCTGTGTGAATGAATTTGATTTTGAACATCAAACATTTTTTAAAAGTTACATTACCAATACAAATTTTTTGTTTTTAAATTCTTCTGTTAATGTAACATCTCCATGTAAAGTAAAGAATGTTATCTATTTAATAACCTGTGATAAATGTGGTATACAATATGTTGGAAAGACGGAGCAATGTTTAAGAGAAAGAGCCTACGGGCATAGATCAGGAATTAAGAACGGCATCGACTCCAAGATTCTTCTATATAAGCATTTTAACACAGATTGTACTAAATTTGATTGTAAATGCAAAATTATAGAAATTGTTCTAAGTAATCAAAATGTTTTAGATAGAGAAAATTATTGGATTGGAAAATTAATGACCATCTATCCATTTGGACTTCAATCAAATAAAAAATGTAGGCAACATTTTGTATAAAGATTTATTAAAAAACAATTTTAATAACCCATATTTTAACTTCCCTGTTTTAAACAGAAGACCTGGTAGACACGGTAATAGAAGACTAAATACATTTAATAAATAGAAAAACAGGTCTGATATTAAAATTATTGTTAATAATTTATATTCATTATATCGAAATTTCGGAATTAAAACATTAAAAGATTCATTGAAAGGCCTACAAAAGAAAAGTTTTGCTCCTTTTATAGAAAATATTCTAAACAATAAACATAATTTCACAAATAAATTTAAGAATATAGTCTTTGCTTTTATGGGATATATTAGAGCTAATTCTAAGAAATCCAAAGATAACCGTATTAAAGATAAAGTCATGTCCACTTTAAATTATTCCTCTAAAATTTTAGACAAAATTAATGTTAACAGTCTTATTAATTCAAAGAAAGTTAAGTCCATGTTACCAGATGGTTGTAAAGATTTCAAACCATTAATAGTGTATTCATATGAACGACCTGTTGGGTCTATTATTTGTGAAATGCTAGGTTTTTCCAGGTTAAATAGGAATGAAATATCCCCAGGCCCACTTTAGGATCAACCTTTCCTGGTACCTGGCGCGGGGTACGAACCTCTGAAGGGAATTTAACCCTCCTAAAAACCCACAGGTTTTGAGATGCCTTGGGTGGGGTTCGAACCCTGGTTAGTGATGCACCACCATCACCACCAGGCCCGCGCGCTAACCCACTGTACTACCACGGACGTACTAAAAGTATAGCAACCTTAGTCAGATTTTTAAGAACCAGGTGATAGTCTTGTGGTGTTTTCACGTGATGAGTTTATTGGACTTACCATCTACGACTATTTTACGCTATACCTGACGTCAACTCGGGTAGTACATTATTGTGGTTGCGGGACATTTTCGAGGGCATTACACCACATTCCTTTTTAGTTAGGCTAGTCCCTAGCCTCGTAAGGTCGTAAGGTATCGTAGCCTTTTTACCTTAGCAATCTCAATTCTCTTGGTATAGGGTTCGCGTGACGGGTTGCTCCCCGTAGCTACCAGGTCACGTTCCCTTACTGCCACCAATGAAATGCTAGGTTTTTCCAGGTTAAATAGGAATGAAATATCCCCAGGCCCACTTTAGGATCAACCTTTCCTGGTACCTGGCGCGGGGTACGAACCTCTGAAGGGAATTTAACCCTCCTAAAAACCCACAGGTTTTGAGATGCCTTGGGTTGGGATCGAACCCTGGTTAGTGACGCACCACCATCACCACCAGGCCCGCGCGCTAACCCACTGTACTACCACGGACGTACTAAAAGTATAGCAACCTTACTCCGATTTTTAAGAACCAGGTGATAGTCTCGTGGTGTTTTCACGTGATTTTATTGGACTTACCATCTACGACTATTTTACGCTATACCTGACGTCAACTCGGGTAGTACATTATTGTGGTTGCGGGACATTTTCGAGGGCATTACAATTTGTAATTATAATAAAGTTTTAGGAAATCTTTCAGATAATGATATTTTCAATAATAATAAATGCGTGTGTGAAAGAGTCATGGATATGCCAGCTAGCAGACGTGATGCACTAGCAAAGTTCATTTATAGTCCGATATGTCACATATTAACAGGTGATGTAGAACTAGTTAAACATTTTGCAAACGACAAATTAGCGGAGCTATGTCGTAAAGGGTTTAAATTTAGAATAGGGAGTAATAAAGTAACATGGGACATAATTTTAAAAGATATTGTTTTTTCAGTCAATAAATTAAAAGATAAATTGTTAAAAATTGCGTGGTGCGATGCGAGAGAACTAGAAGCATGGTCTAAATTATTAATTAAGTTAATTAGAAATAAAAATGTCTCGCTTAAAAATGAATTTAATCTTTCAGATTGTATAGACTATAATTATAATAAGCTTAAAGCTGATTTAATAAATTTACATAAACATTTTGTAATCACTACAGTAGATAAAGCCAGCAATAATTATAGCTTCACATGTAAGAAATTTTATCTTGAAAACATGAAAAAAGAATTAGGTATTAAGGGTAACATAGGCCTATTACGTAAAAATATTTGCGGTAATTCTGTTTATGAAATTCAAAATAATCTGAATATTGATAACTTAATCGATGAACATACCAAGAAAAATATAACATTTGATATTAAACTTTCTGATAAGAACAAGTGCATTGCAAAATTATACATGTTACCTAAATTTCATAAAAGACCTTATAAATATCGCTTTATTGCCGGAGCAAAATTTGCTACCACTAAAACTCTATCAGAACAAGTCGTAAATTGCTTAAAATACATTAAAAGTACTCATAAAAGATATTGTAATACCATCATGAGAAGAACTGGCAGTAACTATTATTGGAGTGTTGACAATTCGTTAGAAGTTATTGATAAAATAAATACCATGCCGAAAGTTACCTCGGTACATAGCTTCGACTTTTCAACTTTGTATACCAATTTGCCTTTAGATTTAGTATATTCAGAGCTTTGCTTTATTATAGATTTGCACTTTGACAGGTTCGATTGGGATGGTAATTATTTCATAAATGTTTATACATATTTTAATAATGCATCACTTAGCTCTACTCCCACTAGTTCTGTATATTTTGATAGAACTAAACTTAAAGATGCCCTTAAATTCCTCCTTTTCAATACTTATGTTAGATTCGGGCCGTACATTTTCAAACAAATATTAGTAATTCCTATGGGTGGAAATGCTAGCCCTTTAATTGCAGACTTATTCTTGCTTGCTTTAGAATTTAAATATATAAAAGACTTAGTTGACAGTAGCAAGAAAAATAAAATCCCAGAAAAATTAGCACTTGCTAAACTGTTAAGTAATAATAGTAGATATATTGATGATATTCTTGTTTGCAATTTGTTAAATTTTAATCAAGTTGCTAAACTTATTTACCCTAATTCTATTCCCCTCACACAATGTAACGTAAATTATAAAGTTGAAATTTTCTTGATATAAATATAGAGATTGTTAACCCGGGAGCTGCGGGGAGACTCTTAAGAGTTCCCCCGGCGCACTGCGGGGAGACTCTTAAGAGTCAGAGAAAACAAAAATCAACTTTTGACATCGAAAAAAAAAAAAAAATTTATATTTTTTTTTTTTTTTATTTTATTTTTTTTTTTTGGCCCCTGGGCCATGCAAAATCTCAGTCCTCTACCTCCCCTCCTTCCCCACTTTCCTCCTCTCCTTCAGTTATCACCTATTTTCCCTGTTATTCCCTTATTCTGAGGTATATTTTCGTGCTAACATTAGAAATCCGATTGGAGGGTGTGGTCATCACTGATAGCAAGCGAGTGCAAGAGAGAGAGAGAGAGTATCGATCGACTGTGTCTCAGTGGCCTTGGGGAAATTGGCGGGAAAGCAGATTGCCTCACCCATACATTACAACTCGCGGGCTATATCTCCGATTTGACCATCCAAACGCTGTTTTCACTCGTTTTATTGTTGTTTCAGGTTAATACCTTTATAATCAACCCATAATAGGTGCATATGGATAAGTATTAATGCTATTAATGGCACAATGAATATTTTAGTGACGGAAACACCTCAAATACGTCAGCACAGGGGGACGTTTCCAATTACCCCCATGCGCACTTCAGAGGTTAATGAACAGTGCATACTTAAAGTATATCACAAAGTTGATGATTTTAATTTTAACGTAATAAACTTTCCTTTCCCTAGTAGTAATATTGATAGTAAAATAACTTATAATTGTTTTTATTCCCAATTAATAAGATTTTGTAAAATCTGCACTAAAGTAGATGACTTTTGGGCTAGAGCTAGGTTACTATACAGACTCTTAGTGGACAGAGGTTTTGAGGCAAGTAAATTGTTCCATAAATTTAATCTTTTTAGGGTCAATTATTGTGACTGTATTCTAAATTAAAATGTAAAACTTGCAAACTAAACAAACCAAAATTGGGACAAGGACAATATAAAGTCAAATTAAATTATCAAAATCGCTATGTGGAAACAACGCTTACTAAAATGAAAATTATTAAATAAAAGAACACAATCCACCACATAGGGTGTACATTACTACATGAGCAAGTTAATCTGTTTCCAAAGCAAACTAATCGCACATATAACAACGCACTATCGTCACGTTAAAGGAAGTAGTCAAGTTTGGGAAGTCCGGGACGTTCTGGCAAATTTTACTAAACTCTGCATGAATAAAGAAACTAAATGTTAAATGTCAAAATATTATTTAAAATCAAATTTGCAACATGACAAGACATTAACAATAGTACAAAATACAAATATTGATAAGATATCTATACTATTACAAATAATATATAAAATACAGTACAGCACTCACTAACGATAGTGCTATCGGGTAGGTACCTGTAAGCATAGCATGCCTCAAGTGACCCCTATCAATAACTACCCTACAAATAACCTACATTTATAGCACAAATAAACTAAGGAAATCGCAAAAGTAAGCAATTGATACTATCGACAATGAATACATATAATATAAAGACAAATAATTGCAAAATATGAAGTAACAACAGATTTAAACAAAGAGTACTCTTTTAACAAGAACAATAAATTTAAAAAATCATCAATATTAATATTAATAATAGAAAAAGAAAAAGATAAAATAATACAGACAAAAACAATAAATACAGACAAAGTAAGCAGAGGTTATACAAGAAACTTCAAGTTAAAAATGCTTGATTAAAATTATTGATGTCAAATTTTAGAATAGTCACAATAATTGACCCTAAAAAGATTAAATTTATGGAACAATTTACTTGCCTCAAAACCTCTGTCCACTAAGAGTCTGTACAGTAACCTAGCTCTAGCCCAAAAGTCATCTACTTTAGTGCAGATTTTACAAAATCTTATTAATTGGGAATAAAAACAATTATAAGTTATTTTACTATCGATATTACTACTAGGGAAAGGAAAGTTTATTACGTTAAAATTAAAATCATCAACTTTGTGATATACTTTAAGTATGCACTGTTCATTAACAATCTCTATATTTATATCAAGAAAATTTTAAACTTTATACTTTACGTTACATTGTGTGAGGGGAATAGAATTAGGGTAAATAAGTTTAGCAACTTGATTAAAATTTAACAAATTGCAAACAAGAATATCATCAATATATCTACTATTATTACTTAACAGTTTAGCAAGTGCTAATTTTTCTGGGATTTTATTTTTCTTGCTACTGTCAACTAAGTCTTTTATATATTTAAATTCTAAAGCAAGCAAGAATAAGTCTGCAATTAAAGGGCTAGCATTTCCACCCATAGGAATTCCTAATATTTGTTTGAAAATGTACGGCCCGAATCTAACATAAGTATTGAAAAGGAGGAATTTAAGGGCATCTTTAAGTTTAGTTCTATCTAAATATACAGAACTAGTGGGAATAGAGCTAAGTGATGCATTATTAAAATATGTATAAACATTTATGAAATAATTACCATTCCTAACGAACCTGTCAAAGTGCAAATCTATAATAAAGCAAAGCTCTGAATATACTAAATCTAAAGGCAAATTGGTATACAAAGTTGAAAAGTCGAAGCTATGTACCGAGGTAACTTTCGGCATGGTATTTATTTTATCAATAACTTCTAACGAATTGTCAACACTCCAATAATAGTTAATGCCAGTTCTTCTCATGATGGTATTACAATATCTTTTATGAGTACTTTTAATGTATTTTAAGCAATTTACGACTTGTTCTGATAGAGTTTTAGTGGTAGCAAATTTTGCTCCGGCAATAAAGCGATATTTATAAGGTCTTTTATGAAATTTAGGTAACATGTATAATTTTGCAATGCACTTGTTCTTATCAGAAAGTTTAATATCAAATGTTATATTTTTCCTGGTATGTTCATCGATTAACCCGTTGAGCCCCGGCTAGTTATAATATTTTGTTCACCCCAGTCCCAAGCCATTTTCACTTCTTTTTTTTGTTTGCTAAAATGGAAGACAAGGATGAGAAATGAAAAAAAAAAAAGAAAAAAAAAATCATCTCTGAATTTTTTTTTTGGGGGGGGGCCGGGGGGGGGGGGGGGAGCCTCAACAAAATGTGTTGAGCCAAAATGGAAGAGAATGGTGAGAAATGAATAAAAAAATAAAAAAAACTCATTTCGGTCATTTGGGGGTCGGTGGGGGGGGGGGTCGAAAGTTGGTCTCCCCCGCATGACCTCCCGCCCGGGAGCACTAGGGTAAAAACTGAGTATGGCATTGTACGGCATACATCCTAAGGAGTGTCTCACATAAATCTCAAGCCTCTAGCTCCCATACGACCGGAGTAATGAAGGTTCAAAGTGGCGGTGAACTAAGGGTGTAAAGTATCCCCACTAAGCCCACCACCACCAGCCGCGCGGCTGTCTCGGCCCGCTCACACCTACTGGCCCGGCTCCCACACACACTACGGTACTTCCCCCTCCTATTCTCCCGCCATTTCCTACCTTACGAGCCACGTAAGTGTTTTTTATATGTTGGACGCACGTGATGCATCGCTGGGAGTTGGTGATCAAACACTGCCGACGCATCACGTGCGACGCTGGGTCTCACTGGGTTAAGTTATCAATATTCAGATTATTTTGAATTTCATAAACAGAATTACCGCAAATATTTTTACGTAATATGTTACCCTTAATACCTAATTCTTTTTTCATGTTTTCAAGATAAAATTTCTTACATGTGAAGCTATAATTATTGCTGGCTTTATCTACTGTAGTGATTACAAAATGTTTATGTAAATTTATTAAATCAGCTTTAAGCTTATTATAATTATAGTCTATAAAATCTGAAAGATTAAATTCATTTTTAAGCGAGAAAATTTTATTTCTAATTACCTTAATTAATAATTTAGACCATGCTTCTAGTTCTCTCGCATCGCAGCACGCAATTTTTAACAATTTATCTTTTAATTTATTGACTGAAAAAACAATATATTTTAAAATTATGTCCCATGTTACTTTATTACTCCCTATTCTAAATTTGGTAATCTGGAAACAGATTAACTTGCTCATGTAGTAATGTACACCCTATGTGGTGGATTGTGTTCTTTTATTTAATAATTTTCATTTTAGTAAACGTTGTTTCCACATAGCGATTTTGATAATTTCTATCTATCTATCTATTGCCTGACGCCGCGATCCCCGAAGGGGTGGCCACGAACGAACCGCCCCCATGCACCTCTGTCCCCAGTCAGTCGACGCCCCTCCCCCCAACCAGCACCGCCTTCGTTCATGTAGTTCCTCACTCCATCCTTCCACCTCATATTCGGTCTACCTCTCCCCCTCTGTCCCTCCACCTCGCTCTCGTACACCCTCTTAGTCATTCTCTCACTTTCCATACGTTCCATATGGCCGAACCATCTCAAGTTGTTCCTTTTCACACTTTCCAGCACATCTACCTCCACACCACACCTCCTTCTTACTTCCTCATTAGTCTGTCTATCCCTCCATGTAACTCCGCACGCACTCCTTAAGTAATTCATTTCCACTGCTCTCACTCTTGGTCTGAGTCTCTCAACCAACGTCCATGCTTCGCTTCCGTAAGTCAGTGTCGGGATTACCACACTGTCATGCAAGGACTTCTTCACTTCCATACTGACCACCCTATTTCTTGTTACTGCTTTTAGCGTTCCTACAACCCTCTTCCCCTGTTGTACCCTCTCCCGCACCTCTTCATCCATAGTCCCATCTTTACTCAACACACTGCCCAGATACTTAAAAGAGTTGACGATCTCCATAGCCTGACCGTTCAGCTTCACCTCACACTCTGTGACTTCACCCCTTTCGAAGACCATAACCTTGCTCTTCCCCGTATTTACCTTCAAATTCCGTTTTTCGCACACTGTTCCAAATTCATTTACCAGACCCTGCAACTCCCATTCATTATCACTCATCAGAACTGTATCATCCGCAAACAGCAGTATAGGTAGCTTCCACTCAATTCCCGCCCTTTTCAGCGATACACCAACATCCACTGCTCTTGATAGTATTTCTTTCATAACTCCATCCATATATACAGTAAACAACCACGGGGACATCACACACCCCTGTTTCAAACCAACATTCAGGTCAAAGAACTCGCTCTGCTCACTCTCCACACGTACTGCCGCCTTTGCACCCTCATACATGCTCTTCACTGCTTTCAGCAACTTGCCCTCTACTCCGTATATTCTAAGTACTTTCCACAAACCTTCTCTATCCCACTCTGTCATAGGCCTTCTCCAAGTCCATAAAGGCAACATACACCTTTTGTTTCTTCTCCAGATACTTCTCCACAACACAATTCAGGGTAAAAATCTGATCTTCACATCCTCTTCCCTTCCTAAAACCTCCCTGCTCGTCGCCTATCCATTTCTCCGTTCTCACTCTCACTCTCTCAATCACTACCCTACTGTATACCTTCCCTACTACGCTTAGAAGACATATTCCTCGGTGGTTACCACACACTCCTCTTTCCCCTTTGCCCTTATATAGGGGGACTATTATGCCAGTCTTCCAGTCATCGGGTGCACTGCCCTTCTCCCATGCTAGTTTGCACATTTTCCATACCCATTCTATATCACTATCTCACCACCATACCTCAACATCACCCCACACACACCATCTGTTCCTGGTGCTTTCCACAACTTCACTCTTTTCATGGCTTCCCACACTTCTGACCTCCTGATCCCCACCTCCTCCTCCACTACTTCTCTTCTTCTCCCTCCCATACAATATCCAGCTATGTTTGCTGGCTCTTCATTCCTTTCATTTAGCAACTCACTGAAGTACTCCCTCCATCTTTCGACTCTCTCTTGCTTCTCGGCTAGCATTCTCCCATTCTTATCTTTCACACCCTTACTGTTTCCCTTGCTACCTTCCCTAACTTTCTTGACTTCTTTCCAGAACAGTTTCTTACTCTCCCTCCATTTTACACTCAGATTCCTTCCAAATTCCTCATCTACTCTTCTCTTACTTTCCTTCACTACTCTCTTCACCACCCTCTTACTCTCCACGTACCTCGCTCGTTTCTGTCTCTCGGAATCTTCATTCCCTCTACTACCCAACCACTCTCTATATGCTTTCTTCTTTTCTTCCACAGCTATTCTTACCTCTTCTGTCCACCAGGCTGTACCTTTCACTCCCCTCCCTCTTCTCCTCACTCCACACACCTCCTCACATGCTGCACAGATCTCATCCTTAAACACCTTGCTCATCTCCTCCACTTCCTCCATAACTTCCAGGTCGAACCCACCTAGTCGTCTTTCCACTGCTCTCCTGTACTCCTCCCTGACTTCCTCCTCCTGCAACCTCTCCACCCTCCTCACCATTCCACCCTCCTCTCGCCTCCCTCCCGCTCTCCTCACCCACTTCTTTTGTATCCTAACCTTAGCTAACCACTACATAATGATCAGACAGACCCCCTCCAATACCCCTATACACCCTAGCATCCATCACAGATTTTCTTCATTCGTTCATCCACACATACATAATCAATCAATGACTTTCGTTCCACCACTGTCTTATCCTTCATCGTCAACATCCGTTTCCACGTGTACCTGTGGATCATTCTGTGTCGGAAGAAGGTGTTGGCTATCCACAGCCTCCTCCCCACACATACGTCCACAAGTGCACTACCATTCCCATTCACCTCTGATGGTACCCCCCACCCTCCCACCACTCCCTCAACTTTCCTATCACCCACCTTACCATTCATATCCCCAATCAGAAATATTCTTTCGTTCTTGTCAAACTTCTCCAGGCATGCCTCCACATTCATCCAGAACTCCTCTTTCTTTCTTTCAAGTATATCCTCTGTCGGGGCATACACGCATACAATCACCCACGTTTGTATTCCTACTTTCATTCTCACCCACACAATCCTTGAACCCACAGACCCATACTCTCTCACACATTCCTTCCATTTGCTACTTACAAACAAACATGCACCTTCTCTCGCTGTTCCTTCACTCACTCCAGCACACACACCCATTCCACACTCCCACTCTCTCACATCTGAACCTTTCCATTTGGTCTCTGTCATTCCACATACATCCAGCCTGGCATTCACTAACACTTCCAGAACCTCTCTCTCTTTTGTGCCATCATTCATGCCACTAACATTCCACGTAGCCATTCTCAGAATGTCCAAAGGCATGTCCTTAGTCGGTCGTGGTTCGTCAACGTTGGTTCCGTCCGCATCCGAGGCTGTTCGTTCGTTTTTCCTTGCTTAGATATTTTTTCCGGGTGGGGGTCGCAAGCCCACCGACCCAACCTCTTTAGTCGCCTCTTACGACACGCAGAAGGCACGTGGGGCATATTCTATTCCCTAACCCCCAGGGGGGATAATTTAATTTGACTTATATTACTGTCCAATTTTTGGTTTGTTTAGTTTGCAAGTTTTACAATTTAATTTAAACCCTTTACGACATAGCTCCGCTAATTTGTCGTTTGCAAAATGTTTAACTAGTTCTACATCACCTGTGACATCACCTGTGAAAATTTGACATAAATAATTTTAATCAAGCATTTTTAACATGAAGTTTCTTGTATAACCTCTGCTTACTTTTTGTCTGTATTTATTGTTTTTTGTCTGTATTTATTGTTTATCTTTTTCTTTTTCTTTTTCTATTATTAACCCAGTGAGACCCATCGTCGCACGTGCGTCGGCAGTGTTGATCACCAACTCCAGCGACGCATCACGTGCGTCCGACATATAAAAAACACTTACGTGGCTCGTAAGGTAGGAAATGGCGGGATATGAGTACCGTGTGTGTGGGAGCCTAGTGAGGGGCCAAGACAGCGCGGCTGGTGGGCTTAGTGGGGATACTTTACCCCCTTAGTTTACCGCCACTTTGAACCTTCATTACTCCGTATGGGAGCTAGAGGCTTGAGATTTATTAGGACACTCCTTAGGATAGCCGTACATTGCCATACCGTTTTCATTGGCTCCCGGCGGGTGTCCGCTGGGAGACGAACTTTTGACAATGTATTTTTTTTTTATTTTTTTTTCTCATTTCTTACCATTGCTTCCATTTGGCTCAACACATTTTTTGAGGGCCCCCCCCCAAAACAAAAATAAGTGATTTTTTTTTTTTTTTTTGCATTTATCATCCTTGTATTCCATTTTAGCAAACAAAAAAAAAGAAGTGAAATGGCTTGGGACTGGGGTGAACAAATATATAACTACCGGGCTCAACGGGGTTAATATAATATTGATGTTTTTTAAATTTATGGCTGTAAAAGAGTACTCTTTGTAATGTTGTTACTTCATATTGCAAATTTGTCTTTATTAATGTATTCATGGTCGATAGTATCCAATTGCTTACTTTGCGATTTCTATTTTGTTGCTATAAATGTAGGTTATTTGTAGTTTGATAGGGTCACTGAGGCATGCTAGCTTACATGGTACCTACCTAGCACTACGTTAGTGAGTGCTGTACTGTATTTATATTAAATAAGATATCTATCATATTTATCTATGTAATCTTGTCATGTTGCAAATTTGATTTTAAAAATATTTTGACATTTAACAGTATTCTTATTCATGCAGAGTTAGTACAATTTGCCAAACGTCCCGGACCCAAACGACTACTTCCTTAACGGACGATAGTGCGTTATATGTGCGATTCTGGGAACAGATAACTTGCTAGAATGTACACCCTATGAGGTGGATGGTTCTTTTATTAAGAATTTTCATTGTCGTAAACGTGTTTCCACATAGCGATTTGATAATTTAATTGACTTTATACCTCCCAATTTTGGTTGTTTCGTTTGCAAGTTTACAATAATTAAACCCTTTAGCTCCGCTAAGTTGTGTTTGCAAAAGGTTTAACTAGTACATCACCTGTTGATACACCTGTGAAAATTTGACAAATTCTCAAGCATTTAACAGGAAGTTTCATAACCTGCTTACTTTTTGTCTGATAGTCAGTATTGTTCTCTGTCTATTACCCAGTGAGACCATCGTGCACGTGACGGCAGTGTTTGACAACTCCCAGCGACGCATCAGTCCGACATATAAAAAACACTTACGGGCTCGTGGTAGGAAATGGCGGGAGAATAGCAGGGGGAGGTACCGTAGTGTGTTGTGGGGGCCAGTAGGTGTGAGCGGGCCAAGACAGCCGCGCACTGTAGTGGGCTTAGTGGGATACTTTACACCCTTAGTTTACCGCCACTTTGAACCTTCATTACTGGTCGTATGGGAGCTAGAGGCTTGAGATTTATGTGAGACTCCTTAGGATGTATCGTACATTTAGCTCAGTTTTCACCCTAGTGCTCCGCGGGTGGTCATGTAGACAACTTGACCACCCCCCCCCAAAATGGTTATTTTTTTTTATTTTTTTTCTCATTTCTACCATTCTCTTCCATTTGGCTCAACACATTTTTTGAGGCCCCCCGCCCCCAAAAACAAAAATCCTAGTGATTTTTTTTTTTTTTTTTTTTTTTTCATTTCTCATCCTTGTCTTCCATTTTAGCAACACAAAAAAGAAGTGAAAATGGCTTGGGACTGGGGTGAACAAAATATTATAACTAGCCGGGCCTCCCGTTAATTATATTGATGATTTTTAAATTTATGTTCTTGTTAAAAGAGTACTCTTTGTTAAATCTGTTGTTACTTCATATTTTGCAATTATGTCTTTATATTATATGTATTCATGTCGATAGTATCAATTGCTTACTTTTGCGATTTCCTTAGTGTATTTGTGCTATAAATGTAGGTTATTTTTAGGGGAGTTATTGATAGGGGTCACTTGAGGCATGCTATGCTTACAGTACCTACCCGATAGCACTATCGTTAGTGAGCTGTACTGTATTTATATATTATTTGTAATAGTATAGATATCTTATCATATTTGTATTTTGTACTATTGTTAATGTCTTGTCATGTTGCAAATTTGATTTTAAATATATTTTGACATTTAACTGTAGTTTCTTTATTCATGCAGAGTTTAGTAAAATTTGCCAGAACGTCCCGGACTTCCAAACTTGACTACTTCCTTTAACGTGACGATAGTGCGTTGTTATATGTGCGATTAGTTTGCTTGGGAAAACAGATTAACTTGCTCATTAGTAATGTACACCCTATGTGTGGATTGTGTTCTTTTATTTATAATTTCATTTTAGTAAGCGCTGTTTCCACATAGCGATTTGATAATTAATTTGACTTTATATTGTCCTTGTCCCAATTTGGTTTGTTTAGTTTGCAAGTTTTACATTTTAATTTAGTTATAACCTGTCCTATTCGGATATTGAGTACTGTAATGGGTTTATAGTTGTCATATTATTATTTTTTACATTGTAGGGTCATACTGCTACCAGTGTATAGTCAATAAATCCAGATACAGTATGTCCGAAATTGCCCCAAAAGTGTCGTATCTTACCTATGGTAGTATGGTCTTTACGTTTCAGGGAGTGTGATCACCTTTTAAAATGTTCAAAGATGTCCCACCTGGGAAAGGTCCGAATCTATACTGGGATCAATCGGTTAGTCCTATGAATGTTTTAAATCCATGTCGGAATTCAGGCTAGGTGTCCAAAATTGCCCCAAATCATGTCCGAATTCGGACACCTTTAATATATTTATAATAAATATATGCAATGTATTTTAATGTCTTTAATGCTATAGAGAGTGGTTGGGTAGTAGAGGGAATGAAGATTTCGAGAGACAGAAACAGCGAGGTACGTGGAGTAAGAGGGTGGTGAAGAGAGTAGTGAAGGAAAGTAAGAGAAGAGTAGATGAGGAATTTGGAAGGAATCTGAGTGTAAAATGGAGGGAGAGTAAGAAACTGTTCTGGAAAGAAGTCAAGAAAGTTAGGGAAGGTAGCAAGGGAAACAGTAAGGGTGTGAAAGATAGAATGGGAGAATGCTAGCCGAGAAGCAAGGAGAGTCGACAGATGGAGGGAGTACTTCAATGAGTTGCTAAATGTAAGGAATGAAGAGCCAGCAAACATAGCTGGATATGGTATGGGAGGGAGAAGAGAAGTAGTGGAGGAGGAGGTGGGGATCAGGAGGTCAGAAGTGTGGGAAGCCATGAAAAGAGTGATGTTGGGGAAAGCATCCGGAACAGATGGAGTGTGTGGGGAAATGTTGAGGTATGGTGGTGAGATAGTGATAGAATAGGTATGGAAAATGTGCAAACTAACAGGCGAGGAGTGGAGTGCACCCGATCAATGGCACACTGGCATAATATGCTCCCCTTTTAAGGATAAAGGGGAAAGAGGATTGTGTGGTAACCACCGAGGAATATGTCTTCTAAGCGTAGTAGGGAAGGTATACAGTAGGGTAGTGATTGAGGAGAGTGAGAACGGCGAAAAACGGCGAAATGGATAGGCGACGAGCAGGGAGGTTTTAGGAAGGGAAAGGATGTGTAGATCAGATTTTTACCCTGAATTGTGTTGTGAAGAAATGTCTGGAGAAGAAACAAAAGGTGTATGTTGCCTTTATGGACTTGGAGAAGGCCTATGACAGAGTGGATAGAGAAGGTTTGTGGAAAGTACTTAGAATATACGGAGTAGATGGCAAGTTGCTGAAAGCAGTGAAGAGCATGTATGAGGGTGCAAAGGCGGCAGTATGTGTGGAGAGTGAGCAGAGCGAGTTCTTTGACCTGAATGTTGGTTTGAAACAGGGGTGTGTGATGTCCCCATGGTTGTTTACTGTACTGTATATATGGATGGAGTCATGAAAGAAATACTATCAAGAGCAGTGGATGTTGGTGTATCGCTGAAAAGGGAGGGAATTGAGTGGAAGCTGCTGAAGAATACTGCTGTTTGCGGATGATACAGTTCTGATGAGTGATAATGAATGGGAGTTGCAGGGTCTGGTAAATAAGTTTGGAACAGTGTGCGAAAAACGGAATTTGAAGGTAAATGTGGGGAAGAGCAAGGTTATGGTCTCCGAAAGGGGTGAAGTCACAGAGTGTGAGGTGAAGCTGACGGTCAGGCTATGGAGATCGTCAACTCTTTTAAGTATCTGGGCAGTGTTGAGTAAAGATGGACTATGGATGAAGAAGTGCGGGGTGAGGGTACAACAGGGAAGAGGGTTGTAGAACGCTGAAAGCAGTAACAAGAAATAGGGTGGTCAGTATGGAAGTGAAGAAGTCCTTGCATGACAGTGTGGTAATCCCGACACTGACTTACGGAAGCGAAGCATGGACGTTGGTTGAGAGACTCAGACCAAGAGTGAGAGCAGTGGAAATGAATTACTTAAGGAGTGCGTGCGGGGTTACATGGAGGGATAGACAGACTAATGAGGAATTAAGAAGGAGGTGTGGTGTGGAGGTAGATGTGCTGGAAGTGTGAAAAGGAACAACTTGAGATGGTTCGGTCATATGGAACGTATGGAAAGCGAGAGAATGACTAAGAGGGTGTACAAGAGCGAGGTGGAGGGACAGAGAGGGAGAGGTAGACCGAATGAGAGGTGGAAGGATGGAGTGAGGAAGTACATGAACGAAGGCGGTGCTGGTTGGGGGGAGGGCGTCGACTGACTGGGGACAGAGGTGCATGGGGGCGGTTCGTTCGTGGCCACCCCTTCGGGGATCACGGCGTCAGGCAATAGATAGATAGAATGCTATGATTGTATACCCCAATGTACCAGCTACACATACAATACTTAAGATCTTACCTTGAGATAAAAACAAGACTACATGCTACGGAAATATGCAAAATCGCAGAATTCGCCCCAGTTGACGGTACAGTATTAAAATGGTACGCACCTTTGACAGTCTGGCGTAACTGGTTGATCTCTTCATCAGTGAGTGAGAAGTCCTGGTTCCTCAAGTCTGTGAGCATGGACTGTGTGGTCTTACCCAGTGCCACCACTCCTCTGATACCCTCCACCAGCTGCACCGGCTGCAACACAAATTCACATTAGTACCGTACACAACCAGAAACTAGTGGCACCGGCTTCAACACCAATTCACATTATATGTAGTGCCAACGAACTTGACAATAATCTTGACCCTTTAACTTCTTATAAACTAGAAA
>CM064521.1:2603556-2706591 GCA_032716605.1 Paralithodes platypus
CGCCACCACAAGAGACACCTGACGAACGGGGGAGTCTGCCAGGCCAAAAGTTACGCGAGAGATAATACCATAACCCTTATCATAATAAACCACATACTCATTAAATCCAGGCATTATTCGCTAGTCTGCCCCCATTGGTTTTGCTAAATGTACCAAACCCCCACTGGAACCAGTTTGTCGGCTCACACTCCATAAACCCTTTTATTAAACCTCTAAAATAGGGCGCCAACAAACCAGTCAAGAGACTCTTGCCCAACAAGAACCCACCGGGTATTAAATTTTGGTCAGTTAGATATTATGTACTTCGTTAGCTGACGATTTTCAAGTCGAGATGATAGTGGTACATTTTACAAGTTTTCTCTGAAAGCTTGTGAGTTGATTTACTTGTTAATCTAGGATAGAGATGACATATCTCGTATGACTTTGATTACGTATGCCTTTTTTTGTTTTATATACAGTAGTCGGTTCACCGTATTTTAGAAAGCTGGTGTTCACACGAGCGCGTTTCCCTGCATTTTTTGGAAGCAAACATATTTATTAAATTATTTATTATATAATGTAATGTAGAGGGAGGGATGGCAGGTTTTTGCAGGCCATTTTTGTTTAGATCTGTCTTGATAGTGTAATGGTTAGAGCGTGTAAGTGCTGTATGTGGTATCCGGGGTTCGAAACCAGGGAGGATCACATTCTTTCATTATTTCCCTTTGGGTGTGTGTGTGTGTGTGTGCGTGTGGGTGGGGGGGGGGGGGGGTTAGTGATGTTAAGAACAATGTTAAACACAAAATATTCTGGTGTGATTTGTGATCCCGAAAGTACGACCTTGTAAGTGAATGAAAAAATATGACTAGTTCAATAGAGAAATTTTGAGTGTGAAAGATATACGTATTAGATGTAAAGAAGTAAATAATTAACTGTGTGTGTGTGTGTGTGTGTGTGTGTGTGTGTGTGTGTGTGTTTACGGTGTTGCATAAGCATGGATTAATTAATCTAATCAATAAGTGCTATGCAGTGTTCTTGTGGAGCCCGTGGTATAGTTTAGTATATAACCAATTTAAATATGATATATTTGTGTGCCTGTACTTCATTTGTGTTGCACGTCTGTTGAATACTGTATTCATTTTAGGTCATATGGAAAGAGTGTACAGTCACGCTTATAAGTCAGCTGTCATTACGTTTGGCTTGCTCTGTATTAATGTCTGTCTGATGTTGAATAGGGTGGGTAAGTGTAGGAAAATGATTGTATATTTCACTCGATATGAAGAAATGAAGCTTAGATATTGCTGATGCCCATTATTGATCAAAACCTAGTTAGTGCCGAGACCTCACTTATTAGCGCGACTGTACGGTATCACTTACCATTGTAGATTTGGTGCCCGCGCAATTAAAACTGTTCGTCGGTTTGAAACGATCAGATAGTTACTAAAGTTGATATTGTTGTGTCTGATGGTGCAGCTATTATTGAGGGGGGTCATCTGTATTTGTTCTCTCCTCTCTCTCTCTCTGTCTCTGTCTCTATTCCACATCTTAGCTCTCCGTCTCTCTCTTACTACTCTCTCATTCTCTCCTTCTCTTCTCTCTCTCTCTCATTCTCTCTCTCTCTCTCTCTCTCTCTCTACTCATCTCTCTACCTCTCTCCTCTCTGCTCCTCTCTCTCCTCTCTACTACTACTCTCTTCTCTCTTCTCCTCTCTAATCTACTCCTCCTCTCTCTCTCAGTCCGCTCTCTCAGTCTCCTCTCTCTCTCTCTCTTCTCCTCTCTCGCTTACTCTCACATCTCTCATCTCTCTCTCTTACTCCTCTTCTCTCTCTCGCTTGTATCCATTCGGACCCATCCAGCCTACTGTTTTAAGACGTGCATCCCCATTCAGGTTTTGATTTCTTTCTGGCGAGTGATAGCGAGCCAGTATTTTATGGAGATATCCGGCTTCGCCAGAGAAATTTTTCTATCGCAAAATTTGCAAATGTAGCCTGCTGTCAATATTGTTTTTAATATATGCTGGCTCGCTACCGCTATTCAGGAAAAAATCGACACCTGGATGGGGATAAACATCTTAAAACAGAAGGCTGAATGGGGCCGAATGGATACAACCCAGTGAGAGAGAAAAATAAAAGCGAGGTGGGCCCCTTAAAGTTACTTTCTATCATATTCTGCTTTTGATTTATGTTTCCTTGTCTTCTAGCATATATAGTACTCTAACTGTAATCAACAAAGGTTAATTGACCGCTAGCGAGTTTCAGGCTGTATGGAAGTTGGAGCTGTAAACGTCAATATTTGGCAGAATTACCAGCTGAAATACGGTTGTAGTACATTGATGAATACATAAAGGCACAATTCAACATACTCTCTATCCATCAGAAACCTACATCATTATTGTATTTCTGTTTAACCCCTTCAGCACCATGACGTCATCTTCATCATATCCTGGTTACCATTAAGCCGGTATCACACGAGAGCTTTTATAGTCAACATTCGATGATCAACATTTTTATGGCAACATTTCTGGAATATTTTGCACTGGTATCGGAAGCTAGACTGATGATATATGAATTTGGGCAAAAGAAATATTATACATGTTGACTTCATAAGCTGCCAGACCAGTGTTGAGGGTACATGTTGAGGGAAAAAGCGCTCGTGTGATACCAGCTTTATCCGATTTTCTTTAGCTTATAATCTACCTCTAGGATTCAAAGGGGTAAATATGATACCAATACATTTTCTGAATAGGATAAGACTTCTTGAACTTCACATAGGTAAAATGGCGGTATCATAGGTAAAAAGGCGTCATCGTGCATGCTGAAGGGTTATTGGCGATATTTACGGCTCCAACTTCCTTATAGCTTGAAACTGGCCAGTGATCAATTGACCACTTGCGAGTTTCGTTCTATAAGGAAGTTGGAGCTGTAGACATCGATATTTAGTAGAATTACCAGCAACAAAAATGCGGTTGTAGTACATTTATAACATACGGTACATAAAAACAATTCAATATACATTTTAACAAACATAAACTTACATTATTATTGCTTTTGTATTATTATATCGATGTTTACAGCTCCAACTTCCTTATAGCCTGAAACTGGCAAGTGGTCAATTAGGCTTTCCCAATGTAATCTGGTCAGTCATGTAACTAATGGGATTACTGATTATAAAGTCTTGTCTTTCCCCATTAGTGTTTATTCTTAAGCCGCTGTCACACGAGCGCTTTTTCCGTCAATTTTCCATGAGCAAGTTTTTTCTCGTGTAATTTCGGGATATTTTCGTACTGATATCGGTAACTAGCCTGAAGGTAGATTATGTTAGGCGGCTGAATTCTGATAAAGTGTAGTTTTTGAAGCTTCCAGGCCATAATTGCCCGTAAAGATTGCTCGAAAAATGGCTCGTGTGACTCCGGCTTTATTGAATGAAATTGCTGTCTCGTTCAAGCACGGGGGATAAGCTGTACTATAAAGGCTCCTGAAAAGATCGCTCGCCTACTTCTGATATCATTATATTGCTTTAGAGAATTAAGGGGAGGAAGATCGTTTTTCTGGACCCCCTTCTCCCTCGTGTTTAGCCCCATTAGTTTTGAAGCTTTAAGACGTTAGGCCCAATAGTTTGACGATTTTAACACCTTTCGCCTCATTTCGTTGTCAAGTTTAAGACCTTTCGTGCCATTTAGGTGTCGATTTGTTTCCTGGCGAGCGATAGCGAGCCTGTAATTTTAAGAGGAACCGGCCTTTGGCCGGGAAAGCTGTGGTGGTCGAGTGGTGAGCACGCTCGTGCGTGAATCTGCAAGACCCGAGATCGAATCCCCGCCACGGCGGACATTTAGTGGGTGTGGTAGTACGTCCTAGCATGTTTCACATGCTTGCACCCAGTCAGGGGACATCCTGACGACGTAATACAGACTAAAACACACATAACAAAGCCACTCCAACACCTTCCTCTCTCTCCAACACCCCTTCTCCCCTCTCAACACACTTATCTGAGCTAGTGCCTGTATAAAATCGTAAGATTCAGAGTCGTAAATATTCCAGGACGAGCTCAATAACGGCGGATCTCCAGATTGGCCGTGGTGATTGCACCTAAACACCTACAAAAGTTACCGAAAAATGTATACATTTATCTTGAAGGGGGGTCTAAGGGGTGTTTTTCTAAGCTTGATGGAGGTCTAGCGAAGACCCTAAGAAATAAAGGAATACATTAATTAATAGACCAAGAAAGCAGCCACTGTCCCCTTAATGCTTATTCTAATTGAATGAACTTGTTGTCTGGTTCAAGCACGGGGATAAGCCGTACTATAAGGCTCCTCAAAAGACCGTTTGTCCACTTCTGATAACATTATATTATGCTTTAGAGAGTTAATGGGAGGTATTTAGTTTGTCAGCCAGAGTGGACAGAAGGGTGCTGAGCTGGTATGGTCATGTTGAACGAATGGGAGATGAAAGGCTTACAAAGAGAATATGTGAGTCAGGTACAAGGGGAGATAGAAGGGCAGGAAGACCCCCATTGAGATGGAGAGACTGTGTAAGAAAGGCTTTGGATGATAGAGGAATGACTATAGTGGCAGGGGAAGTGGTGGTGGACAGGAGTGAATGGAGAATGCTTGTGAATAGTTGAGTGAACACATGGTCATTTGGAGTAAGGGGTCGGGCGCAAGTTCGACTAGATAATAGTCCATCAGGCGCCTGGCCCGGGGGGACGATTAATATGAAGGGTGTGCCTGGAATTGTGGTGCGAGGGCTTGTGGCTTTGGCTCCGCTGCATGTCTGCCTGCCGAGATCGGAACCTCTCCGGGTGGTCAGGGGCCGGGGGAGTGCTGGAGCGACCTTGGTAACCCTGGTCTCTGGGTCTTCTCCTGGGTGACCTGGATGTGTGTGAGTTTGTGTTTTTTATCTGTGTTTATTTTTTGTTTTATGTTGTTTTTGTGTTTCCCTGTTCTTGCTCTGTCTTGAGTCGGCTACCCCCAAAATGGGGATTGGGCCTGAGCATATAGATAGATAGATAGATTTAGTTTGTTCCCTAGGCCTCCATCAAGCTTAAAATTACACCCCCTTGAGTCCCTTTCAAGATAAATTTGTACATTTTTCGGTAGACAAATTTCCCGGCCAAAGGCCGGTTCCTCTTAAATTACAGGCTCGCTATCGCTCGCCAGGATAAAATCGACACCTGAATTGCACGAAAGGTCTTAATATGGGGTGAAAGTTCTTAAAATCGCTAAACTAATGGGGCAAACGTTTTATAATATCAAAAGCAATGGGGCTAAACATGAGGGAGAAAGGGGTCAAGAAAAAAATCCCTCAAGTGGAGATCTCCCCTTAATGGTTCGTGAAGATGTTGATATGCCGCTGATAGGTTGTTAAACTGGTATCACACGAGAGCCTTCATAGTCAACATTCGATCATCAGCATTTTTCTGGCAACATTTCTGGATTATTTTACACCGGTATCGGAAACTAGACTGACGATAGATGAATTTAGGTGACAGAAATATTATAAATGTTGACCTCCTAAGCTGCCAGACCAGTGTTGAGGATAAATGTTGAGGGCAAAAGCGCTCCTCGTGTGATACCGGCTTTAGATTGGTCGAATATTGCATGTATCTGGGTCAAAGGGACAGTTAAGGGGAGATTTGTGTATATATCTTAATTTACTTATATATATATTTTCAGTTTCCTCCCAAGACCTCCATCAAGCTTAAAGAAATATCCCCAAGAGAAATCAAGGTAAATTTGGTATATTTTATTTGTTTAAGGGGGAATGGTTCACTTTTTGGGCGATTTTTGCATGTATTTATTATGTTTCTAGTTTCCTCCCTAGACCTCCATCAAATTTAAAAATAAACATCCATTAGATATCCCTTCTAGATTAATTTGTACATTTTTCGGTAGAAGAATTTCCCGGCCGAAGGCCGGTTCTTCCAACATTACAGGCTCACTATCGTTCGCCAGGGAAAAAATCGACACCTAAATAGCACGAAAGGTCTAAATATTGACGAAGAAATGGGGCGAAAGGTCTTAAAATTGAGTAACTAATGGGGCAAACATCTTAACATCTGAAAACTAATGGGGCTAAACATGAGGGAGAAAATGGTCCAGAAAACCGGCCCGCACAACCCATTGGAAACTTGGAATCTTAAGGGGAGATGGGTAGTTTTTTCTGGGCCCCCTTCTACTTCATGTTTAGCCCCATTAGTTTTAAAATTTCCAGACGTTCGGACCATTAGTTTGGCGATTTTAAGACCTTTCGCCCCATTTCATGGCAATATTAAAACTTCGTGTCACTGAGGTGTCGATTTTTTCCTGGCGAGCGATAGCGAGCCTGTAATTTAAGAGGAACCGGCCTTCGGCTGGGACATTTTTTCTATCGAAAAATTTACAAATTTATCTTGGAGGGTCCTTGGATGGTTGTTGTTAAGCTTGAAGGAGGTCTTGGGAGGAAACTAGAAAACAAAAATAAAAAATACATGACCCAATAAATATGGCCATCCCCTCGTAAAGCCAAGCCTCTGGGATATAACAGAACATTGGATTGTCTCGCTTGGGTTCGATACTGACGATTCAAACGGGTGTGCAGGTATTGTGGCTCGTGACTGTACTTGGCCTTTGAATGGGAATTTTAGACCTTGTTTACAATGTCTGTCATATGTAAACTTTAATTTTTTTAGGTATACATAAATGTTGATCCATACATTTTCGAAGCTGTCTCGGGCTGAATTGAATCTCCTTACTATTTCTTTACCAGATATTTAAATTTCGGATGCCCGTTTAAGGGGAGGTTTTTAGTGTGTTCCCTAGACTTCCAGCAAGCTTAAAATTACACCCCCTAGACCCCCTTTCAAGATAAATGTGTACATTTTTCGGTAGAAAAATGTCTCGGCCGAAGGCCGGTTCCTCTTAAAATACAGGCTCGCTATCGCTCGCCAGGAAAAAGTCGACACCTAAATGGCACAAAAAGGCTTAAAATTGACAGAAATGGGGCGACAGTTCTTAAAATCGCCAAACTAATGGGGTGAACGTCTTAAAATCTCAAAAGCAATGGGGCTAAACGTGAGGGAGAAAGGTGTCCCAGAAAAAAATAACTCAAGTGGAAATCTCCCCACATTGCATCTCGAAAGGGGGTCTTGAGTGTATTTTTAATGGATTTTTTTAGCTGGCTCCCTAGACCTCCATCAAACTTTAAAAAAACACCTCCAAGACTCCCCTTTAAGATATATTTGTACATTTTTCGATAGAAAAATGTCCCGGCCGAAGGCCGATTCCTCCTAACTTACAGGCTCGCTATCGCTTGCCAGGAAAAAATCGACACCTAAATGGCACGAAAGATCTTAAGGGGAGATCTCCACTCGAGGGATTTTTTTCTTGACCCATTTCTCCCTCATGTTTAGCCCCATTGCTTTTGATATTATAAAACGTTTGCCCCATTAGTTTAGCGATTTTAAGAACTGTCACCCTATATTAAGATCTTTCGTGCCATTCAGGTGTCAAGTTAATCCTGGCGAGCGATAGCGAGCCTGTAATTTAAGAGGAACCGGCCTTCGGCCGAGACATTTTTCTACCGAAAAATGTACAAATTTATCTTGAAAGGGACTCCAGGGGGTGTAATTTTAAGCTTGATTGACAAGAATGGTGCGAAATGTCTTAAAATCATCAAACAAATTGGGCGAATGTCTTAAAATCTCGAAGCAAATGGGCTAAACATGAGGCAGAAGGGGCTCCAGCTTGATGGAGGTCTAGGGAGGGGGCAGAAATTCTCCCCTTAAACCGAGTGTACAATCTACACACGTATCTTCCGACCTTGTAATATACATAATTGTGTGCCGAAAGTGTTCTTGATATGCTTCTGTAATGCCGATATTGATTATATATTAAACAAAAATCACCATTGTCTTTTACGGTCACATTTATGTTTTGTGAAGGTTGTTATAGTGTTAGGTGTTGGTCTCTGGGTATTCTCCTGGGTGACCTAGATGTGTGTGTGTGTGTGTGTGAATTTTGTGTTTGTTCGCTGTTTTGTCTTGTGTTTTCCTGTTCTTGCTCTGTCTTGAGTCGGCCACCCCCCCCCCCCCAAGAAAATCCAATTTTTTTTTTTTTTTAAATAAAATAGAGTAAGATAAAAAAAAAAAAAAAAGGAAAAGTGGGGATTGGGCCTGAGCATATAGATAGATAGATAGATAGTTAGTTTTAGATGACTTTCAATATACATAATTTGTTCTTGAGTTGTTCTTGTCCACCTGCTTCCTATAAGACCGACATTTTGTATTCAGTTTTGTTCATTATTTGAGTGTAGAGTTACATTACATAATAGCCTGTAGTCCATTCATTATAGTTAGGCCATAATCTTGACCACTAATCTACAGTATATAATGAAAACAAAAAATCGAGCAAATAATGTCTTATCATTTGGGAAGGGTCAGCCAGGGAATAGATGTAAAAATGTACTGTCTATTTGTTTTAACCCTTTATGAGTTAGCCTATAGAGTTTTGGGTTTTTTATTTCTAGCATAGTTGAAATGAATAAATAATGAATGAATGAATATATACTGTATACCGGTATATAATTAATTATATGAATAAAATGAGAGCTGCCCTCTTGAATAGCCTGCTGCATCAAACACTGACAGCAAACATACTCGGGGGGAGCAGCTCTCGCCGAGGCCACTGAAGGATGGCCGAAGCAATTCAAGGTAGACTCACGGTAGATAGTCTATACACTTTATATCTGAATTGGACTCAAATCAGATGAGACTGTTCTTTGACATCCCTATTGTATAATGTTTTGGCTTTAAGTTTGTTTTTATCTGAACCCCCTTCTTCCTCAGGTTTAGCCCCATTAGGTTTGAGGTTTTAAGACGTTCGCCCCATTTATTTGGTGATTTTAAGACCTTGCCCCCAATTTCTTTGTCAATTTTAAGACTTTTCGTACCATATTCTGTAGGTATCTTATTTATTTTTGCCGGCGAGCCTGCAATTTAAGAGGAACCGGTCATTGGCCGGGGTATTTTTCTACCGAGACATGCAAAAGGTTATCTCGAAGGTGGGGTGGGGGTGGGGGGAAGGGGGGGGGGGTTAAGGGGGTTATTTTTAAAAGTCTCTGCCGTCTCTCTAAAAAAAAAGTCTCTCTCTAAACAGTAGTAAAATTGTGAGGTGCCAGGGCTCAATTTTTGGCACACTTTCATTATACTTTCTTGTCAATTATTATTTTACGGGTACTTGTTTTTTCATTCCAAATTCCAAATTTATATACCGGTAGCTTATATATATTTATATATCAACTCCCTAGACCTTCATCAAGCTTAAAACAACACCCCCAAAACCCCCCTTCTAAATATATTTGTACATTTGTGCATTACAAGCTCGCTATCGCTCGCCAGGTATAAATCGACGCCAAAATGGTACGAAACTTCTTAAAAGTGCCAAGGAAATGGGGCGAATGGTCTTAATATAGCCAAGCTAATTGGCCGTGCTCTTGAAACCTCAAAACTTTGGGGTTAAACATAAGGGAGAAGGGAATTAAGATAAACATCCCCTCAAGCTTTCGGTTCAGAATCGTGTAAGGAAGCAATTCTGTAATGTGAAGTGTCAGTTACAGCAGATAATCAATATACATTTTTTGTACAGTTTTTTCTCCAGTACCATTTTTTGTAGGGCTTGTGTACTGTGATAGTGTGTGTGTGTGTGTGTGTGTGTGTGTGTGTGTGTGTGTGTGTGTGTGTGTGTGTGTGTGTGTGCTATAAGGTGTCAGTTATAGCAGTCAATATACCTTTTGCTTACAGTTTCTTCTTGCCCTCCTGTGTGTGTGTGTTTTTTTTTTTTTTTTTTTTTTTTGTTACATGCCGACTTGTGTACTGTGGTATTTGTGTGCTATAAGGTGTCAGTTTGGGCACGTCAATCCCGTGAAAAGTGTTGCACGATATCTCTTTAAGTACATGGTAGTTGTCCAGGGTATACTTCCTATTAACCCCTTTTGTACCGGCGACGTCTTTTTAATTATTTTATTCTAGCTATATTTAAACGATTTTGTGCAGTTTAAGAGGGGTCTGTGGTAGTTCGAAGCCTGATAATTGCTGGAAACCCTTTTAAAACCGAATGAAAACGTTTAATAGTAGCCAGAATAAAGTTTAAAAAGACGTCGCTGGTACAGAAGGGCTGGGGCTGGACAAGTACTGCTAGACATTTTATTCTATGCAACCCAGTTCAGACTATTTGTATATATAACAACACCGATTCTATCGCCAAATTTATAGGGCGGATGTCTTAAAAAATCAAAACTAATGGGGCTAAAGATGAGGGCGAAGGGGGTCTAGATAAACCCAATAGGTTACGTCGGGTTAAGTTACCTTCGGCTGAGTTTTCCCAACATCCGATTTATTTTGCTTTCTCTCATATTTATAGACTCATTATATATATTTAAATAAAGTGAATACGAGCATGTTTATGTGTATGTATGGAATCATTCAGTTTAGAGACGTTGATACCATGTTCGGGGAATTGGCTTGCGATAAATAAACTCGATACGTGTACCGCCGCTGTCTCTTAAGGGGGGTCACCGGCTTTTTTTATTATCTTTCTCTCCTTTTCTCTCTTTCCCGGGCTTGTATCCATTCGGCCCCATTCAGCCAACTGTTTTAAGACGTTTATCCCCATCCAGGTGTTGATTTCTTCCTGGCGAGCGATAGCGAGCCAGCCTTGTATGGAGAAATCCGGCTTTGCCGGAGAAATTTTTCTATCGAAAAATGTACAAATTTAGCTTGCTGTCAACACATTATATATATGCTGGCTCGCTACCGCTCGCCAGGAAAATATTGACATCTGGATGGGGGTAAACGCCTTAAAACAGTAGACTGAATGGGGCCGAATGGATACAAGCCAAAGAGAGAGGAAGAGAAAGAGAAAAAATGCGAGGTGGGCTCCCTTAAAGACCCGGTGCTTGACTTTGATCTCATCACGCAGGGTGTAGGTAGTAGATATTAAGGTAGATTAGTAAATATATACAGTAGATGGGTAGATTGATAGGTAGAGCTGGGCTAGATGCTGGTGGATAACTGTAGATGTATAGATAGGTCGATGGATAAAGAGGAGATATACTTTAACCGGTGGATATAGATAGATGGCTACCAATAAATATCGTATGGGTAGTTAACCATATGAATATCCGCATGGATAAACGAGAAGATCAATGGATAATTGTATAACTGGTGCTGTACATTGCAAATTATATATAATAGGAAAAGGTGTTTAAACAACCGATTTAAGAAATAACAATATACATTTATATATACAGTATATATATATATATATATATATATATATATATATATATATATATATATATATATATATATATATAGAGAGAGAGAGAGAGAGAGAGAGAGAGAGAGAAGGAAAGAAAGCAGGGTATGTAGGAGTTTTTTGTACCATTTTTTTTTTCTTCTTTTTTTTTGTCGGTAGGTGTTCCTGCTTCTCATGTAGGTCCTGGGTACATTATTTTTTTTTCTTACTACGATGGCTTAGGTACGGTACGTTCTTGATTGATACCTTGACATTAATTTAATACTATAGGGGCCGGAAAATGACCACTTGGAATTTCAAGCTATAAGGAAGTTGGAGTTGTAGACATTTATATTTAGTGTTCCATTGCTCTTTAATAAATCCTTACAGTCTGGGACTATGCCTGATCAGAGGAAGCTTGCCAACGTAACACCGATATTAAAAAAAAAGGCAGCAAATCCTTACCTAGTAAATATCGTTCACTTTTTGGGCGATTTTTGCATGTATTCGTTATTTTTCTAGTTTCATCCCTAGACCTCCATCAAATTTAAACAAAACATCCATTAGATCCCCCTTCTAGATTATATTAATTTGTAAATTTTTCGGTAGAAAAATTTACCGGCCCAAGGCCGGTTCTTCCAACATTACAGGCTCACTGTCGTTCGCCAGGGAAAATATCGACACCTAAATAGCACGACAGGTCTAAATATTGACGAAAAAATGGGGCAAAAGGTCTTAAAATCGACTAACTAATGGGGCAAACATCTTAGCGTCTGAAAACTAATGGGGCTAAGCATGAGCGAGAAAATGGTCCAGAAAACCGGCCCATCCCCCCTTAACCTCAGTTGTATGTAAAATGCTAGAAACGCTCGTAAGATACACAATGGTAAATCATTTAGAGGAAAGCAACAGCAATCGAACAAATTGATAGAGCGAACTCTCTTGCAAGTTCGCATACAAGTCATGTCCAGAGTGTGAAGTAAGAGTATCTGGTTAAGACTTTCTTTGATAACAAATAAAACTATTTATCTATCTATCTATCTATATGCTCAGGCCCAATCCCCATTTTTTCCTATTTTTATTTTCTATTTTATTCTATTTTATTCTATTTTATTCTATTTTATTATTATGTTTTCCTTTTTTCTTGGGGGTGGCCGACTCAAGACAGAGCAAGAACAGGGAAAACACAAAAACATCATAAAACAACGAACAAACACAGATAAAACACAAATTCACACACATCTAGGTCATCCAGGAGAAGACCCAGAGAACAAGGTCACCACCTGGTGCTTTTCTCAAACATTAAATTTCTCAAACATTACATAACATTACATGACCGGGAAGTGAATACTCTGCTAAAAAGTCTCTTGTCTTCTGATGACGTAGCTATAACGTAGTAGTGACGACGTAGCTATAACATAGTAGTGATGACGTAGTAGTGATGACGTAGCTATAATATAGTAGTGATGACGTAGCTATAACATAGTAGTGGTGACGTAGCTATAACGTAGTAGTGATGACGTAGCTATAACATAGTAGTGATGACATAGCTATAACATAGTAGTGATGACGTAGCTATAACGTAGTAGTGATGACGTAGCTATAACATAGTGATGACGTAGTAGTGGTGACGTAGCTATAACGTAGTAGTATGACGTAGCTATAACGCAGTAGTGGTGACGTAGCTATAACGTAGTAGTGATGACGTAGCTATAACGTAGTAGTGATGACGTAGCTATAACGTAGTAGTGATGACGTAGCTATAACGTAGTAGTGATGACGTAGCTATAACGTAGTAGTGATGACGTAGCTATAACGTAGTAGTGATGACGTAGCTATAACGTAGTAGTGATGACGTAGCTATAACGTAGTAGTGATGACGTAGCTATAACGTAGTAGTGATGACGTAGCTATAACGTAGTAGTGATGACGTAGCTATAACGTAGTAGTGACGACGTAGCTATAACGTAGTAGTGATGACGTAGCAATAACGTAGTAGTGATGACGTAGCTTTAACGTAGTAGTGATGACGTAGCTATAACGTAGTAGTGACGTAGCTATAACGTAGTAGTGATGACGTAGCTATAACGTAGTAGTGATGACGTAGCTATAACATAGTAGTGATGACGTAGCTATAACGTAGTAGTGACGACGTAGCTATAACATAGTAGTGATGACGTAGTTATAACGTAGTAGTGACGACGTAGCTATAACATAGTAGTGATGATGTAGCTATAACGTAGTAGTGATGATGTAGCTATAACGTAGTAGTGGTGACGTCGCTATAACGTAGTAGTGATGACGTAGCTATAACGTAGTAGTGATGACGTAGCTATAACGTAGTAGTGGTGACGTCGCTATAACGTAGTAGTGATGACGTAGCTATAACGTAGTAGTGGTGACGTAGCTATAACGTAGTAGTGATGACGTAGCTATAACGTAGTAGTGATGACGTAGCTATAACGTAGTAGTGATGATGTAGCTATAACGTAGTAGTGGTGACGTCGCTATAACGTAGTAGTGATGACGTAGCTATAACGTAGTAGTGATGACGTAGCTATAACGTAGTAGTGATAATGTAGCTATAACGTAGTAGTGGTGACGTAGCTATAACGTAGTAGTGATGACGTAGCTATAACGTAGTAGTGATGACGTAGCTATAATGTAGTAGTGATGATGTAGCTATAACGTAGTAGTGGTGACGTTGCTATAACGTAGTAGTGATGACGTAGCTATAACGTAGTAGTGACGACGTAGCTATAACATAGTAGTGGTGACGTCGCTATAACGTAGTAGTGATGACGTAGCTATAACGTAGTAGTGATGACGTAGCTATAACGTAGTAGTGATGATGTAGCTATAATGTAGTCGTGATGACGTAGCTATAACGTAGTAGTGATGATGTAGCTATAACGTAGTAGTGGTGACGTAGCTATAACGTAGTAGTGATGACGTAGCTATAACGTAGTAGTGATGACGTAGCTATAACGTAGTAGTGATGACGTAGCTATAACGTAGTAGTGATGATGTAGCTATAACGTAGTAGTGGTGACGTAGCTATAACGTAGTGATGACGTAGCTATAACGTAGTAGTGATGACGTAGCTATAACGTAGTAGTGATGATGTAGCTATAACGTAGTGATGACGTAGCTATAACGTAGTAGTGATGACGTAGCTATAACATAGTAGTGATGACGTAGCTATAACGTAGTAGTGATGACGTAGCTATAACGTAGTAGTGATGACGTAGCTATAACGTAGTAGTGATGACGTAGCTATAACATAGTAGTGATGACGTAGCTATAACGTAGTAGTGATGACGTAGCTATAACGTAGTAGTGATGACGTAGCTATAACGTAGTAGTGATGATGTAGCTATAACGTAGTAGTGATGACGTAGCTATAACGTAGTAGTGGTGACGTAGCTATAACGTAGTAGTGATGACGTAGCTATAATGTAGTAGCTATAACGTAGTAGTGATGATGTAGCTATAACGTAGTAGTGATGATGTAGCTATAACGTAGTAGTGATGACGTAGCTATAACGTAGTAGTGATGACGGGTCTTCAGCCGGGTAATTTTTCTTCCGAAAAGTGCAAAAATTTATCTGGAAGGGTGGTGTTTAGAGTTATATTTTAAAGCTTGATGGAGGTCTAGGGAGGATACTAAGAGAAATTGAACAAGTAAATAAATAAATACATACAGTAAATATATAGTATTATAGTATAAAATTATATATATATATATATATATATATATATATATATATATATATATACTGTATATGTATTATCCCTCCTAAATATTATAATACTGTGTCATTGTTGTGAGAAGCTATATACCGGTAATGATAAAAGCCACATTTATCTGAATTGTCTGATAGTAAGGAGATAAATATAGGTTCACTGTATACTTTGATTTGATGTAGTACGGTATACAATTATAGTATATGAAGGTATGTCCATTGTTCATTTATTATACATGAATAAGATGTATTTCTTAACCCTTTCAGTTTACCATAACGCATTCATTCATTCATTCATATTATTCTGGCTAGTATTAGATGTTATTCAGTTTAGAGCGTATCTGTGGGAATGAAACAGTTAATCGAGATTGAGCTTGCCCCTTTGACTGCTAGAGATCCTTCCTAAGCTGTATAAATCGTCGAGTGTCAATAAGGATGCAATGGAAAAAGATGCCGTGTTAAGGGGGGTTATCTGTTTTTTGTTATTTCTGTCCTTTTCTCTCTTTCTCTGGCTTTTATCCATTCGGCCCCATTCAGCCAACTATTTTAAGACGTTTATCCCCATCTAGGTGTCGATTTCTTCCTGGCGAGCGATAGCGAGCCAGCATTATATAAAGAAATCCGGCTTCGCCGGAGAAATTTTTCTATCGAAAAATGTACAAATTTAGCCTGCTGCCAAACAAAAATAAAAAATATGCTGGCTCGCTACCGCTCACCAGTAAAATATTGACACCTGGATGGAGATAAACGTCTTAAAACAGTAGGCTGAATGGGGCCAAATGGATACAAGCCAGAGAAAAATAGAAAAGGACAGAACCAAAACAGGTCACCCCCGTTAATGGAAGTGATGACGTAGTGATATCGTCTAATTTTAGCCACAATAATATGAAAACTACAATAATTCAGATGGGGCTCAACCTACATTTTGCTGTTGTTGTCTTACTTTAGAAGGTTACTTATCATATTGCTATTCTCAAAAAATGGAGGAAAGAGCTAGTTGGAAAGAAGGAAAGAAAATAATAAAAAATATAAGGATAATAACGTGAATTTGCGGTTGTAATAACAGGCCACAGTGTGTCTGTATCCATTACTCTGTGGGCCCCAAATTATAAGGGGTATTTTGAGAGAGAGAGAGAGAGAGAGAGAGAGAGAGAGAGAGAGAGAGAGAGAGAGAGAGAGAGAGAGAGAGAGAGAGAGAGAGAGAGAGAGAGAGAGAGAGAGAGAGAGAGAGAGAGAGAGAGAGAGAGAGAGATTACCAGGAGTTACGAGGATCGGTTATTTACTCAAAGACTTCGCAATTGATTCGAAGTGTATGATCTACATAAATAGAGAATTACATAGTGCAGGGCACTTTCTGCAAATAGTTGAACATACTATGTACTTTATTACTTTGCTGTATTGAATGACTAATAACTACCTCAAAATTAAATTGGCTCCAGGTAGAGTGGAACAAAACTTCTATATATATGATAGTTAGTCATTTTCCAGTTCCAGTCATAGTTGCGTCTTGTATTGGTATTACCGGTAAGGGGGGATGATTCACGTTTTGGGCGATTTTTGCATGTGTTCCTTATTTTTCTAGTTTCCTCCCTAGACCTCCATGAAAAAAAAAAAAACATCCAATAGATCCCCCTTCTAGATTAATTTGTACATTTTTCGGTAGAAAAATTTCCCGGCCGAAGGCCGGTTCTTCCAACATTACAGGCTCACTATCGTTCACCAGGGAAAAAATCGACACCTAAATAGCACGAAAGGTCTAAATATTGACGAAGAAATGGGGCGAAAGGTCTTAAAATCGACTAACTAATGGGGCAAACATCTTAACATCTGAAAACTAATGGGGCTAAACACGAGGGAGAAATGGGTCCAGAAAAGCGACCTATCCCCCCTTAAAGCTAAGGATTTTGTAATTATTTACATTTTCGAACCCATTTAGTATTTTAGATGAGTTGGTATCGCAGTCTTATGAGTTTCCAAGTGCTCAACCGTTTCTTCTAGTTTTACTCTTCAAATCGAGAGAGAGAGAGAGAGAGAGAGTGAGAGTGAGAGTGAGTGAGTGAGTGAGTGAGTGAGTGAGTGAGTGAGTGAGAGAGAGAGAGAGAGTGAGAGTGAGTGAGTGAGTGAGTGAGTGAGTGAGTGAGTGAGTGAGTGAGTGAGTGAGTGAGTGAGTGAGTGAGTGAGTGAGAGAGAACATAAATGAATATATGTGAGTTATATATCTTGTCATCAACATGGGAGAGTAATATTAGGGTATGGCCTTCACGTTGAAAGGGAATTCCGAACAAAAACTCTCTGTAGGGGGAGGGAGTGGATTAAAGGAAGGGTTAGGGTGGCGGGCTGAACTCTGACAAATCCCCGGTGTTGTTAATTAAAGGGAGTGTATTGCATGGAGGGTTATAAAAGGATGGATATTTCTGAACACGGTGCTTTAATTATACCGACTTTTTGCAGAATAGCTCAAATGTGCCTTAAGGGGAGGCAGACCGTTTTTCTGGACCCCCTTCTCCCTAATGTTTAGCCCCACTAGTTTTGAGATTATAAGACGGTCGGCCCATTAGTTTGGCGATTTTAACACCTTTCGTCCCATTTCGTTGTCAATTTGAAGACCTTTCGTGCCATTTAGGTGTCGATTATTTCCTGGCGGGCGGTAGCGAGCCTGCAATTTTAAGAGGAAACGGCCTTAGGCCGGGACATTTTTCTACCGATTTTTTTATAAATTTATCTTGAAGGGGGGTCTAGGGGGTGTTTTTCTAAGCTTGATGGAGGTCTAGCGAAGAAACTAAACAAAGGTATGAATAAATTAATGAATAGACCAAACAAACGGTCAGTCTCCCCTTAAATATAGAATCATTGCGTACGGCACCCCATCAATGTACAATAAGAGCTACCGTTACCTTATGTTGTCTTCATTAACATAGCAATATGATAATGGAATAAATTAACCCTCTGACGATTGTGACGCATTTTGACAGTTTATTCTGGCTACCATTAGAGGAGTTTATACAGCTTGAGAACGATCTGTTGGCGTTTATAAGGGTAAAGACTATATCAATTGCCGACTTGCGAGTTTCGTTCTATAAGGAAGTTGGAGCTGTAGCCATCGATATTTAACAGAATGTACAGCTGAAATACGGTCGTAGTCCATATATAAATACATAAAACCCAATTCAACAAACCATTTATCCATCAGAAACCCACATTATTATTGCATTTCTGTTTAATATCGATGTTCACGGCTCCAACTTCCTTATAGCCTGAAACTCGCAAGTGGTCAATTAACCCTCTGACTTCCATATACCCTTCCTCATCTGAATAAAATCGTCTAATAATAGCCGGAAAACAGAACAGAAATGCGCATTGGCTCTTGAAAGAGTTAATTTCCTAAAGTTTTATTAACCTCTTCATTAACGATGCCGTCCCTTTAGCTATATTCTGGCTACTACTAGACGATTGTGTTCAGGTTAAAAAGGGCCTCCGACAACCAACAGGCACCCAACTATCTCACTTAACCCTTTTTACTACCACAGATCCTTTTATTCAGTTTAAAAAGGGCCTCCGACAACCAACAGGCAGCCAACTATCTCACTTAACCCTTTTTACTACCACAGATCCTTTTATTCAGTTTAAAAAGGGCCTCCGACAACCAACAGGCAACCAACTATCTCACTTAACCCTTTTTACTACCACACATCCTTTTATTCAGTTTAAAAAGGGCCTCCGACAACCAACAGGCAATCTCACTTAACCCTTTTTACTACCACAGATCCTTCTTAAGCTGCACAAAAAACTACTGAATTTAGCTAGAATATTATAAAGAAACGTCGCCGGTACAGAAGGGGTTAACGGTACCGATAATTTCTCAAGGGTAGAGTAACGTATCTCTCCTTTTGGTATACTGCTTGTTAGATGTTGCATGTACCGTAATTATCACGCGATAGTCCTGTGAATATTGCATGTAATTAATTTCATACCCTCCTGGAATAATAATAATACCAACAACAACAATAATAATAATAATAATAATAATAATAATAATAATAATAATAGTAATAATATAAATAACAATAATAATAATTATAATAATAATAATAATAATAATAATAATAATAATAATACTAACAGTAATAGTAATAATAAAGATAACAACGACAACAAAAACAATACAAATAATAACGACACCAAAAATAATATAAATAATGATATCAATAATAATGTTAATGATTACAATAATACATAATTGTACTAGTCCATAACGGTGCAAGACGTTTATTAAGACAGTATATTATTGTCTTAAGGAAGTCGTGGTAAAAGTTAACTTTATTGGTTACTCAATCAAGCAGACACACACACACACACACACACACACACACCTCTCTCTCTGTAGGTCCTGTAGGTAGTAGTTGCAGGCAGTGTTGTCCGCCCGTGGTCACGCTGATGCGCCACCACTAGTACATTCCATCTGCCCGTCTCTGCGCCAGCTGGTCCATGATGCTGTTGCTAGCGGCGCGGAGGTGGTAGTGGGGCAGTTTGGGTTGATCAGGTAGTGTCCAGAGAAATTTGTCCAGTTGATTTTTAAATTTCTCGAGACTTGGTTCAGTTGAGTCACGCAGATATCTGGGTAGGGCGTTAAAGAGAAGAGGTCCTCGTGTCGCAAAGGCGTTCTCCTTGAGCGTCTTAACTCTGGTGGCTGCTCTGGGGTGTACCCGCTGTATGTGGCAGAGACGGCCCAGTCGTTGATGGATGTGAAAACCTATATTAAGGTTTGTTGGTTGTGATGCCAATCAATATTTTGTAGACATATAAGATGGCATATCTGTCCCTGCGTCTTTCTAATGAGAAAAGCTTGAGAGTTTCCAACCTCCCCCAGTAGTCTAGGTGTTGGACGGCAGAGATTTTATTGGTGAATGAGCGTTAAACTGCTTCGAGTAATTGCTTCTCTCCCACCTTCCATGGGCTCCATAGCTGACAGCAATATTCCAACAGTGGAATGACCAGTGACTTGTAGAGTGTCAGCATGGGGATCATGTCACGTGTTCGGAAGGTTCGTAGGATCCATCCAGCTTGGTTACGAGCATTCTTTGCCACATTGGTTATATGCATTCCAAATGTACCATCTCGACTGAGTGTAATACCAAGATCTTTTACATAATCATTAGTATCAATGCAAGAGCCGTCATCTGCTGTGTATGTGTGGATATCCATATTTCGGTCTGCACTGTAGTTCATGTGTTCAAATTTGTTATTATTAAAGTACATGTTGTTTTGCTCTGCCCATGAGTAAATTGTAGTGAGATCTGCCTGAAGTAAATCAGCATCTGTTGTAGAAGACACTTCCTTTAATACACGAGTGTCGTCAGCAAAGGAGGCGACAGACGAATGCATGACATGTTTATTTATGTCTGATATGTGCAGCAAGAAAAGTATAGGTCCAAGAACTGACCCTTGTGGCACCCCACTAGTGACGATGGATGGCTTGGACACTGCACCACCAACCGCGACAGCTTGTTCCCTGTCAGTGAGGAAACAGTGCAGCCACACCCCAAGTTTTCCTGAGATTCCTGAGTCTCGTATCTTGTGGAGGAGTATGCCGTGGTCTACCTTGTCAAATGCTTTTGCAAAATCAAGGTAGACCACGTCGATAGCATTTTTATTTTCTAGCCCTTCTATAATTTTTTCATGGTGAGCTAACAGTTGCGAGAGGCACGAGTGGCGCTTCCGAAACCCATGCTGGTCCTTGTTTATTATGTTGTTTTCTTCAAGGTATATGGACATATTTTTAACTATTAGCTTTTCGAGGATTTTGATGACATGCGAAGTTAAAGCAATAGGTCTATAATTTTTTGCTTCACCCCTCGAACCCCCTTTGTGGACTGGTGTAATTTTAGCACATTTTAACTGTTGTGGTATAATTCCAGAGTCGAGAGAGTTTTCTATAAAAAATCTGTAGAGGAGCACTAAGGTCTGCTGCGCAATTCTTGAGAAGTGCGGCCGGGAATTGATCCGGGCCTGCTGCTGCATTGATACCAATTTCCTTTATAGCATTTACTATATCATTTGTGGTAAATTTAATGTCCGTTAGATTTGGCATGGATACTTTGTGGAAGAAGTCGGTCGGTGAGTCAATTATTTTATCACCTCGAGGGTGGCTAAAGACGCCCTCGTACTGTAGCCGTAGTATATCGACAATCGCCTCAGGTTCGTTCTTGGTTTGGCCGTTCGCATCTGTCAGTGGACCAACACCCACCCTTACATTTGATTTGTTTGCAGCATACTTATAATAGTATTTTGGGTTAGTTTTAATGCAGGACACGGCTTGGAATTCTTTTCTGCGATTTTCTATTTCTACTGAAGTCTTGAGTTTTTCTTCAATGGAGGTAACGTTGGCTTCAATTTGTTGTTTATTTAGTATGCTCGTACTACGCTTCAGCTTCTTGCGTAGGTTCGTTCGCTTGCGCATCAGTATCCTACGATCACGTGGTATATTTTTCTGTGGTGACGATTTTCTAAGGGGTACATATTTTTCAGAAATTTTGAGACATATTTCCAGTAATTTGTTATATTGGGCCTCGGGACCAGATTCCTTAAACACACACACACACACACACACACACACACACACGCACACACACACACACACACACGCACGCACGCACGCACGCACACACATTTTCATTACATTGAGCGTATATTGATATTGATTTGGTATTGATAAATACGCTCAATGTAATAGCCTAGTAGGTAGAGCTCTCGTCTCACACACGAGGGGTCGGGGGTTCAATCCCCCGGCCGGGCGGAGACAAATTGGGCTTGTCTCCTTTCATGTGTTAGCCTCAGTTCACCTAGCTGTAAATAGGTACCTGGAATAAGTGGACGACGTTGTGACGTCCCATCTGGGGTTGGCAAAAATGGTACAAGGCGATATGGGTATCATATGGTTCACCTAAGCTGATGGCTACCTAAGCCTTCGTGCGAGACGGTACCGTCTATAGTGAGAATGGTACCATACAGATCCACCCTAAGCCTTCGTTTCCGATGTCGCCAATTGGCTAAATACAGACTACACACACATCCACAGCCATTCCAACAGTACATAAAACACTTAACATGCATTTCACGCAATACATTCCCAGTTAAGGAGGCGCGATAATAATGAGCTTAGCTCGCATTGCGTGGATTCCCCTTGACGAACAAGTAACTGAGTAACACACACAGACAGACAGACAGACAGACAGACAGACAGACAGACAGACAGACAGACAGACACGAGAGAGGGCATGCAGGATCATCCTGGGTGGCACATATCCAGGGTACGAGGAAGCTCTCACCACCCTTAGCATACCTGCACTTTCAACCCACCACTACAACACACTCAAACAGTTTGCATCTAAGCTGCTTGTTCACCCACGACACAGAAAGTTACTTCCACCAGACGCCCCTAGACCAACACGTGCAGCTCGTCATTTCAACACACTCCAACCAATAAGAGCAAGAACTGACAGATATAAAAATAGTCCTATCCCAACCATTGTTAATATTATTAATAATGTGTAATAACGGCCTGTCACACCATATATACGCGCCCACCTTTAATAATATATGCATAAGTGTGTGTGCGTGTGTGTATTAGAATATAATTATGTATGTATTTGCTTGAGTTTGTTTATGAATATGTGTATATATGTATATGTGTATATGTGTATCTATGTATGTACAGTATATGTGTATGTATGTGTGCGTATATGTGTATGTATGTATGCGTTATTTATGTATATATATATGTGTCTATAGTGTATACTGTTTGTGGTTCGAGCTGAGAGTATCAGGTGGATAAGAGAAGAGCATATATGCATGTAATGTGCATATGTATATGTATGTCTGTGTATGTGCTGTCAATGGTTCGAGCCTGGTTGAGAATATAAGGTATATAATATATATATGTACTGTACGTGTATTTATATGGTCATATGCACATATGTATGTAAATATACGTACATATGAGCGAGAACATATTGCTCACTAGCGCAACTTCTGATTATAAATCTATGCATAAGCATTATCTATTATTAAGTGTTCGCGTATCTTCATCCATGTATTTCCACCCTTAACAATAGAACGCCCAGCTTTTCCACATTTCGCCTTCTATCACACACACACACACACACACACACACACACACACACACACACACACACACACACACACACACACACACACACACACACACACACACACCTACACTACCGAGGATTAACCTCCCATTGTAGTAGGCTTTACCTGACCCTACCTGTACGGACTTGAATGCTGCACCCTCTTTACCCTTTACCTCTTTACCCTGACCCTACCAAAACAGTTTTTATATGTATGTATGTTTGTGTGCATACGTGAGCGTATGTGTATACGGACATGTGCACACTTACTGCATGTTCTTATGTTCTTATATATGTATGTATATGTATGTGCGTACGTACGTGTATATACGTATGTTATGTATATGAGTAAGTAAAATAAATGTGTATATGTACTGTATATCACTTACTCTCATGGTTATTTTATCATAATTTGTATTCTGCACCTGCATCATTATTGTATTTTGTATTTATTTATTTATTTTTTATTTTTTGTAAACTGAGCTTACCATCTTCATATCTGTACATCTCATGTTCATCCACTAAATTGTAAAATGTGTATTTTCAGCTCATGAGGCTGCCATTCTTTAATAAACCGTTTATTATTATTATTATTATTATTATTATTATTACACACACACACACACACCTACCTAATCACCTTCAAACGATTCGATTAATCATAGGAAGGTCGTTGTACAGTAGGATAAATTAATTAAAACTGAACCCCCCCAAGCCGCCTCACTGTTACTTTCAATCATGAGTCACAGAAAAGGGCAAACGATATCTCGGTAATTAATAAAAAAAATAAAAAATGAAAAATAAAATGGTATATAGATGAAAGATAATGGCCTAGGTGGGTATATTTATTGGCTAGAAGAAGTATAGAGTGAGTTGATGGTCAATTTGTCTTATCAGGGTGTTTCGCTTACACTGGAGTCAATTTATACGAACTCTGAAGTCGGGTAGGTTAGGTTAGGGTAGGTTAGTTTAGACTGGTTCCGGTGTGGGTAAGTTAGATTATGGTGTTAGTTTAGACTGGTTCCGGTGTACGTAGGTTAGATTTAGTAAAGTTAGATTAGGGTGATTAGTTTAGACTGTTTCTGTCGTAGGTAAGTTAGATTCAGTGAGGTTAGATTAGGGTAGGTTAGTTTAGACTGTTTCTGGTGTAGGTAGGTTAGGTTCAGTTAAGTAAGATTGTGGTGTTAGTTTAGACTGTTTCTAGTGTGGGTCGGTTAGGTTCAGTAAAGTTAGATTAGGGTAGGTTAGTTTAGACTGTTTCCGGTGTGGATAGGTTAGGTTGAGTGGAGTTACTGTAGATTAGGGTAGGTTAGTTTAGTCTGGTTCCGATGTAGGTCGGTTAGGTTCAGTAAAGTTAGGTTAGGGAAGGTTAGACCATTGTTGCTGTTCCTTAATGTTTATTACAAAAAAACTCAAGATTATTTTCAGCGATAAGACACAAATATATGGTATGGATGAATTGTGTGGGTAATTAATTAAACAAAGTTCAGTGAAGTTAGATCAGGGTTTAAGGTATTGTTGTTAAACTTAAATAACAATATTCATTTGAGCTATTAGACAAATAAAATGGTATGGATAAACGGTGTCTCTAATGAAGTATACAGGTAGGATCGAGTCGGTATACTTCTGAAGGTAATGGGCTGGGTGGATATATGTACTATTGACCACTAGAGAGAGAGAGAGTGTGAGAGTGAGTGAGTGAGTTATTTAATTAGTTGATAGGATTACTCATCTGTTGTCCCGACTTAGTGGCTTTATACACAGTGTGAAGTAGCGAAAGATAGGTTAGACTTGTTTCAGTTAGGGTAAGTTAGATTAAGTAAAATTTGGTTTGTGTCAGTTAAGCCCTTCAGCACGATGACGCCTTTAAATTTTTGATAATGGCTAAAATTAGACGATGCTATGCAGTTTCAGAAGGACCTATGTTATTCTGAGGGTTTGTTGAGATCGTATCTACCCCCTTTGAGTCCTAGAAATATATTATAAATTAAAGAAACTCGCCTAATGGTAACCAGAAGAAGACGATAAATACGTCATTGTGCTGAAGGGGTTAAGGTACAAAGGAGTATGGACAATTTGTATTAGTAATAAAGTAAGTAAGGTGGAAGTGGTGTATAGATGGGAGATAATAGACTGGGTGGACAAATTTATTAACTGGTAGAGGAGGTTGCTGGTTGATTCGTCTACGAGGCTGTTTTTCCACACTAGAGTTGGTTTGTATACACTTAGAAATCGCTTTGGTTAAGTATGGCTTGTTGAGTTAACGCTTGGTCTAAATAAGAGTTAGGTTAAGGGTAAAATTAAGTAGGATAGAAGATAGGGTTTGTTTAGGTTAGGGTAGGTTAGGTAAAGTATGTTAAGCATCGGTTCGGCCCGTGCTTGAAGATGCGATTTAAAAACTATAAATCTCAAGAATGCCAAATTAAAAATGAAATAAAAAATAAAACACAATTTTGTGTAAGTCTGCTTGGTGAATGCGAGATGAATTAATACTGGTGAAGAGACTTGATGACGAAAATACTGTAAGCCATAGAAGGATTATGCCAGACCAGTTCCATATATGCCCCGACCACGCCATTCCCTTGTTACCTTGCCAATAAGACCCCCACAACTCATAATGTCCGAGTGATCTATATTTACCTTTCTCATTATAGGTAGTCCAGATATCGCGACCCCAACCTCTCATAGCTCCAAAATTACTATAGCCTGTTCCAAATAAGTTGGCCAAGACACTTGAACATTAGCCTCTATGCCTCACAAACGACCAGAGTAATGTCTAACACCAAGGACTAGGTGTGAACACTTACTGATCATTTGCCCTAGCTCTTTTTAAGTTACAGAGGATAGAGTTCACGATTTCTGACCTGCCTACTTGAAACACCTCAGAGTCCAGAGAAAGAACAGGGTATCGAGTAATCGAGCTACTATTTCTACCATTTGGTAAGAGTCAGCCTAGGAATAGGCTTGGAAATTTAAATTCCATTTGTTATAGCCATTTTTGAGTTACAGAGGTTAGGGGTCAGGATTTCTAGCCGACATATAGTGAATGGACTAAGTACCGTGTTCAGTCAAGGACGGTAATGACCTTTTGTGAGTCATTATTACTCCATCTGTACTGTACAACACTCAATAACTGTATTAACCCCTTGAAGCTCTGACGCGTTTTAGCAGTTTATTTTGGCTATCATTAGACGATTTTATGCAGCTTAGGAAAGATCTGTGGGTATTAAAACGGTAAAGACTATCTCAATCAACCCTCTGACTTCCATATACCCTTCTTAATCTTAATAAAATTGTCTAATAAATACCAGAAAACATAAAAGAAATGCGTCTTGGAGCTTGAAAGGGTTAATATCATATGGAGGTATAGTCTATTCATTGTAATAAGGCCAGAATTCATGACCCCAAATTTCTATAACTCAGAAAGGGCTTGAGCAAATGGTTGCAAATTTCAACGCCTATTCCCTGGTTAACAATTTCCTAATGGTAAAAATATTGGATCGATTGCTCTAGCCTTAATTTTAGTAATAGACTTTACTGGTTAAGTTGGTGGCCTAATCATAATGAATAGACTGTAGATGCAATATAATATATGATGCAGTACTTGTCTAATTTTGATTTGATAGACGTCTCATTCCATAATAGACTTATACTCTTTACATAATGCATCTCGTATGATTTCATTAACCACTTACGTGTTTTGGGCTATAAGGAAGTTGAAGCAAAAAACGTTTTCTGGATTGGGTTTAATGTATATATATATGCATTACAATTGTATTTTAGCTGGAAATTCTGCTAAATATTGAAGTCTGTAGCTCCAACTTCCTTATAGACCGAAACTCGCAAGTGGTCAATTAAGAATATGGAAGTCCCATTGTATGAAGCAGTTAACTGTATTACAATTACGTAGGCAACCATATGAACCCGATCAGAAATTCGATACAGGCTTGTTGTAATCGAGACTATCATGCATTCATTATATTAAGTCTAGAATTGTAACCCCCTAGTCTCCTTTAGCTCAGGGAGGGCTGGAGAAAACGGGCAAATTTTACACCAATTTACTGTTTAACTATTACCAAATGGTATAAATATATTCTCGATTGTTAGTGTCATGTTGAGTTATGAAAGGTTGGGGATCGATATGTCTAAACTCGTAATTAATAATAAAGTAAAGTCGGCATATCAGTTTATCTGAAATTTATGCTTATTACTCTACACATTTTGATCAACAAAATTGGTACATACCTCTAACCGATAAGTTTTTTTTTTTTTTTTTCTATTATTAATTTTTGAATAGAGGGTATTGAACTAAAATTACTGAGGCTAACTGAAATTATTTAATCGTGATAGCTTAATGATATTGTAAGATCCATTACTTAAGTAAAACGCCGCAAACACCCGGACAATGTTGTCACTTTATGATTTTGTATCATCGAAATATATACACAAATTAATTATATAATAGTGCAAACACAAATCATAATTATTACCGGTACTATAGTGATGCTTGGTCAAACACAACTATAAATATCGGTTTGAGAATGTGTGATGACGTGACGTAGTAAAATGTAATGTCTAACTTCTTGTTTTTCCTCACTGCCTAGCCGGTATCACACGAGCGCTTTTTCCTTCAACATTTATCCTCAACACTGGTTTGGCAGTTTATGAGGTAAACATTGTAAATACTTCTTTCGCCTACATAAATCAACCGTTAGTCTAGTTTCTGATACCAGTGCAAACAACCTAGAAATGTTGATCGAATATTGACTATAAAAGCTCTCGTGTGATACCAGCTTAAGAGAAAGCTGAGTCGGAAGTAGGAAGGCTTATCCAGATTCCTGAATTCCTCGTTAAATAATAAAAGGAGTAACCTATTTCTGTCCGTGTTATTTTGACTTCTACACCCCTTGCGGAGGAAAAGGTTAGCTATCAGCTGAGCGGAGGAGGAAAAAGTTGGGAGAGGCCTTTTGTTTTGGGCGATAGCGTTGTTAATGGGATTTGTGGTCCTTTCGCTCTCAGTCACTTCGCCCGCAGTCACTAAAATTAACAGTAATATTGACAGTTAAAATACCCTAAAATGCCACTATCGAAAACCTTGAGCAGTACTACGTTTTTTTTTAGCTGTATATTGATAAGCCAATTCATGACCTACTTTAATAGTATTGTTAATGGGATATATGGTCTTTTCGCACTCAATCACTTTGCCCAGTCACTCAAACAAACAGTATAATTAACAGTAAAATACCCTAACATGCCACCATCGAAAACCAAAGTCAGGTGTCACAAAAATAAACATTAAGGGGAGATCTCCACTTGAGGGATTTTTTTCTTGACCCCTTTCTCCCTCATGTTTAGCCCCATTGCTTTTGATATTATAAAACGTTTACCCCATTAGTTTAGCGATTTAAGAACTTTCACCCCATATTAAGACCTTTCGTGCAATTCAGGTGTCAATTTTATCCAGGCGAGCGATAGTGAGCCTGTAATTTAAGAGGAACCGGCCTTTGGCCGGGACATTTTTCTACCGAAAAATTTACAAATTTATCTTGAAAGGGACTCAAGGGGGTGTAATTTTAAGCTTGATGGAGGTCTAGGGAACAAACTAAATACCTCCCCTTAAGCCTTAACCTAACGGTCCTAACCTAATCTAAACGTTGCCTAACCTAACCCAAACATCGTCTAATCTAAACATAAACGTTACCATCGCCTATATTAACCTAACCTAATTTAACCTAACCTAACCTAACCCCAACCTAACTTAACATTGTCTAATAATTATCCACGGGTGAAGCAACTCTAATGTGGGCGAATAATCTAGCGAATGAAATCACCGCGAACCATTGATGTTGGCTGTGTTTGTTGGGTATGGAAGGGTGGGAGCCAAGGGTCGCCTGTTGTTGTTGACTTAATTAATGGTCACCGTAGAGGCCACCAGGGGGATTAATAGCGTTTGTATCATTTCTAACGAGACTTTAAAGAGGGGGGGGGGGGCGTATTTGTTTGTTCATTTATGTATCTTTTAAAGGGGGGGGGGGGGGGGCCGGGGGGCGTATTTGTTTTTTCATTTATGTATCTTTTAAAAGGGGGGGCTGGGGGGCATATTTGTTTGTTCATTTCTGTATCTTTTAAAAGGGGGGGCCGGGGGGCGTATTTGTTTGTTCATTTATGTATCTTTAAAGGGGGGGGGGGCCGGGGGGGCGTATTTGTTTGTTCTTATGTATCTTTTAAAGGGGGGGGGGGGGCCGGGGGGCGTATTTGCTTGTTCATTTATGTATCTTTTAAAGGGGGGGGGGGGGGGGGGGGGGGGGGCCGGGGGGCGTATTTGCTTGTTCATTTATGTATCTTTGTTTATTATGGTTTTAGTTTCCTCCCTAGACCTCCATCAAGCATAACATTTTACCCCTTGACCCCCTTTCAAGATAAATGTGTACATTTTTCGGTAGACAATTGTCCCGGAAGGTCTGTTCCTCTTAAATTACAGGCTCGCTTGCGCTCGCCAGAAAAAAATCGACACCTAAATGACATGAAAGGTCTTCAAATTGACAGAAATGGGGCGAAAGTTCTTAAAATCGCCAAACTATTAGGGCGAACGTCTTAAAATCTCAAAAGCAATGGGGCTAAACACGAGGCAGAGAGGGGTCAAGAAAAAAAAAATCCCTCGCGTGTAAATCTCCCCTTAATTAATGGGCCAGAGGAAATAGTGGTTATATAAGGTATAATTTATAACGAGACATTAACCCCTTCTGCACGATGACGCCTTGATTCCGGATAAAGATATACCCCTTTGAGTCCTAGAGGTAGATTATATGCTTAATACAGTTGTCTAATGGTAACCAGAATATGATTAAGGGGAGGTATTTAGTTTGTTCCCTAGACCTCCATCAAGCTTAAAATTACACCCCCTTGAGTCCCTTTCAAGATATATTTGTACATTTTTCGGTAGAAAAATTTCCCGGCCGAAGGCCGGTTCCTCTTAAATTACAGGCTCGCTATCGCTCGCCAGGATAAAATTGACACCTGAATGGCACAAAAGGTCTTAATATGGGTTGAAAGTTCTTAAAATCGCTAAACTAATGGGGCAAACGTTTTATAATATCAAAAGCAATGGGGCTAAACATGAGGGAGAAAGGGGTCAAGAAAAAAATCCCTGAAGTGGAGATCTCCCCTTAACCCCTTCAACACGATGACGTAATATTCATCGTATTCTGGTCACCATTAGAGGATTTTCATTAGCTTATAATCTACCTCTAGGACTCAAAGGGGTCAACATAATCTCAATAAACCCTCTGAATAACACAGGTCCTTCTTAACCCTTTCACGCATTTATGACGCAGAGGTTGCCAGATTAGCAAGAAGAAATAGAGTTCTCTCACTCTTATAATTACCTCTCCAAAATTAGTTTTCTGCCCACAGCTAACTCAAAGACAACTGCAGAGGTTGAAGTAACTAAACTAAAGGTTTCTAAATACCCATGATGGTAACAAAGGCTTTAAAATATCCCCAATAGGCTCAAAATCGCGTCATATGTCGGAGAGGGTTAAACTGCATACATTCGTCTAACATTACCCAGAATAAAGGATAAAAAGACGTCATCGTGCTGAGGGGGTTAAAATTACGTTAATGTTTATTATATAGACGTGTATTTCCTTTCATTATAGGTGTTATATGCCGGTACTCACATTCACTATCACCCCTTTCTATCAGATGGCACACAATTGGTTTTAATCTCGCTACCTGCTGACGATCTTGTTCAGCTTAGGAAGGAGCTCTAGGTATCAAAAGATTAAGGGGAGAGGGGCTTATTTATTGGCTCATTTATGTATCTATATTATTTTTCTAGTTTCCTCCCTAGACCTCCATCAAACTTGAAACAACATCCATTAGATCCCCCTTCTAGATTAATTTGTACATTTTTCGATAGACAAATGTCCCCGGCCAAAGGCCGGTTCTTCCAAAATTACAGGCTCACTATCGTTCGCCAGGGAAAAAATCGACACCTAAATAGAACGAAAGGTCTTAATATTGACAAATAAATGAGGCGAAAGGACTTAAAATCGCCAAACTAATGCAATGAACGTCTTAATATCTGAAAACTGATGGGGCTAAGCATGACGGAGAAGGGAGACCAGAAAAACGACCCATCTCCCCTTAATATGTAGGTCAACTAACCCTGTAACTCTGACATGTTTTTCCTTAGTTGAAAACACAATCGTCAGAAGATAGCTAGCACAAATATAGCACACACTGGCGTCATGTAAAGTCGGTATCACACGAGCACTTTTTCCCTCAACATTTATCCTCAACACTGGTCTGGCAGCTTATGGGGTTACAAATTTAAACATATATCGGTCATCTATGTTCATCTATCACCAGTCTAGTTTCCGATACCAGTGTCAAATATTCCAGAAATGTTGCCAGAAAATTGTTGATCATCGAAAATTGACTATAAAAGCTCTCGTGTGATACCGGCTTTAGTAAAAGGTTATTGTTATGTATAATTAATAGCTATATAATTGTGTACAGTACATCTAATTATCAGTTTGTACAATCGCGCCGCAAGTCATAAGCTACTTCTCCAAAATCAATTATACTCTACTCCTGAAGTTTAATAGGAATTGACTCCTTAAGGGGGATTGGTATACTTTGAGAGAGAGAGAGAGAGAGAGAGAGAGAGAGAGAGAGAGAGAGAGAGAGAGAGAGAGAGAGAGAGCTAGCTAGCTAGCTAGCTAGCTTTGTATGGAATTCCCTTTAAACTAGATACAATTTTGTGGCTGAGATGTTTAAAAATTGGAAATAAATATCTTATATTATTTCTCCTCCAAAATATATTACTAATTGCGCTTTGAAAACAGTAAGCAAAATGGATTCTTCTGCTGAAATTGACCACTATCGAGTTTCAGGGTATAAGGAAGTTGGAGCAGCACACATCAAAATATAAAACAGAACTGCAATAATAATGTAGATTTCTGATGGGTAGAAAGTATGAACGTATGATGAATTTGGTTTTATGTGTTTGTAAATGTACTACAACCGTGTTTTAGATGGTAATTCGGTTAAATATTGACGTCTACAGCTCCAACTTCCTTATAGCCTGAAACTCGTAAGTGGTCAATTCGCTCTATTGTGGGTAACTATTGAGACGTAAAGAAAGGCAATAAACAACTCGAACGTTGTATTATAGTCCTTTTTTTAATGTAGATTATGATTTGGTTTAAGGGGGGATGGTTGTTTTTTCTGGCCCCCCATTCTTCCTCATGTTTATCTCCATTAGTATTCAGATTTTAAGACGGTCGGTCCATTAGTTTGGTGATTTTATGACCTTTCGCCTCATTTCTTTCTCAACATTAAAACGTTTCGTGCCATTTAGGTGTCCATTATATCCTGTCGAGTGATAACCAGCCTGTAATTTAAGAGGAATCGGTCTTCGGCCTGGACAATTGTCTACCGAAATATGTACACATTTTTTAGAAGGGGGATCTTGGGGATTTTTTAAAAAGTTTGATGGAGGTCTAGGGAGGAACTAAAAACAAAAAGCAAAATAAACAAATGAATATATGGACCATAGAATATAGGCTACCCTTCCCCCCTTAACCCGTACAGTACCGGTGACGTCCTTTTCATTACATTCTGGAGACTATTAGGCGATATTATTCAGCTTAGGAAGGACCTCAAACAAAAATAAGGTCTCAACCAAACCTTTCAACTACCACAGATCCTTCCTAAGCTGCATACTATCGCATACATGATATAGCTAGAATGAATTATAACACACGTCGCTGGTACTCAATGGCTTAAACAGTCCATTGTGTTGAACTACTGATACATATACAGTATAATGGGACCAGTTGGTAATTATTATCTGGTCGGAGTGTACGAGTGGGTAAGTTATAGCCACAGCCTTTATAATGAATCCTGCAAGTTATGGGGACAGATTAGGATCACCCCCTCCTACGGTGAGGTTTGTTTGTGGTCTAGGCCATTCACTTTACCTCTTCAATGGAATAGTGTCATTGTTTATATTTTGGCTAGGATGCGACGATTTATAGAAGTTTTTGAGGTACTTACTTTCCCTCAATCGTCTCCCCCCGATTCTGTTTGATGTCAGTGCTTGATGAAACAGACCATTCGAGTGAGCAGCTCTTACAACGCAGGGATTACAGCGATGTAAATCATTCGTTGCATCGTGATTTTATACGTTTCATATTCAATAAGAAAAGCTGACGGAAATTCAATGGCAGAGAAGGTGCAATTTGTCTGAACCTTATTTGTAATTGAAGGGACCAGCACCATAATTATAGGCTACTGTTTTACCCCCCCCCCCATTCCTCAGTGTATTGATGTCGGTATAATGTAGGGGTTGAATTATGAACACTTTTTTTGGTTGGGATACCTTAGGAGATATAGAGGAGAGAGAGAGAGAGAGAGAGAGAGAGAGAGAGAGAGAGAGAGAGAGAGAGAGAGAGAGAGAGAGAGCTACATAGATACACAGACCACACAGACCTCAAGGTCCTTACTAGGCAGTCTGGCCTTACAAACTATAATATGCATATATGCATATATACACATACACACATACACATACATACATATACATATATATATATACATATATATATACACATACATATACACATACATACATACACACATATATATACAGTATATATATACATACTGTACAGTGCACACACATACATATATATATATATATAGAGAGAGAGAGAGAGAGAGAGAGAGAGAGAGAGAGAGAGAGAGAGAGAGAGAGAGAGAGTCCTTACTGTAGTAGTACTATATTTATCAGGCTTTTTTAGTACTAATTTATGGGGAGACGTTAAGTCAATGAGTTGTAGGGTGGAATTGCCTATTGGAGGAAGTTTTTGAAATAGGGTAGTATAGTGGATTACCTTTGAGCTTAGTTCCTCTCTCTCTCTCTCTCTCTCTCTCTCTCTCTCTCTCTCTCTCTCTCTCTCTCTCTCTCTCTCTCTCTCTCTCCTTTTTTTTGGTCGTCGTCCTATTCTTCCTCCTATTTTTCTATCTCCTCATTCTCATTCTCCTTTTCACCCTCATCAACTTATCATCCTCACCATTGTCATCTAGGTATATGTGTTTATTATTGTTCTTGTTTTTTTGTTTTTTATCGTTGTTGTCCTTATCTAGCTTCCTGGCCACTCCTCCTTTATGCATTATTATTATAGGGAGAGTTTTACCATCTCTATCATTTTAGCCGCCATTTTGTATACCCACTGAGCTCCACTACGAGATTCTGGTTGGCTCATCGTTCGCATGGCGCTATGTAAACAGTTGACCACTTGCGAGTTTCAGGTTATTAGGAAGTTGGAGCCGTAAGCATCGATATAAAGCAGAATTGCAATATTAATGTACCTTTTCTTATGGATAGAATTTATGAAGACTTCGGTTTTATGTATTTCTAAATGTACTACAACCGTATTGTTGCCAGTAATTTTGCTTAATATCGATGTCTACAGCTCCAGCTTCCTTATAGCGTCAAACTCGCAAGTGATCAATTGAAGTCACCGGATACCAATTAGGAGTGGTATATACATTCTTAATATTGATTATATATATATTATATATTTATAAACACTTAATTACTGAAAGATATACGTTCACAACATTTAACCCGTCTGTTTTTGCAGTGAAACGGCACGCATGTTCCTATCAATTTATCTATTGCGTGACCCCCGAAGGGTTGGCCACGAACGAAATGCCCCCATGCACCTCTGTCCCCAGTCAGTCGACGCCCCTCCTCCCAACCAGCAACCCCTTCACTCATATACTTCTTCACTCCATCCTTCCATCTCTCTCGGTTTACCTCTCTCTCTCTGTCCTTCCACCTCGCTCTCGTACACCCTCTTTGTCATTCTCTCGCTTCCCGCATGTTTCATCAATGCAAAATTTAATAGAGCGACCTTTCTGCTCCCTGTGCATTTCCATTGAGGGAAGAAGTGTTTGCAATGGATTCAAATAACGTTAGTTACAAACCATCCAGTTAGTTTTAGAGATCAACGCTATTGACCCCTGCAAAAAGTTTCCTTTAGCCGATCACATATCTTGATTTTATAGCTATATTATAAGGCATAGGCTACAGTAGATCTGGACTGGACACGAAAATGCATCGGAGAACGAACCCCCAAGTTCGAATCTCGAAACCGCGAAAATGTGATATTTTCGCGGTTTCGAGGTTCGAACTTGGGGGTTCGTTCTCCGATTTTGTGTACAGTACCTTACTGCAAAGTTCCATTTTCGTGTCCAGTCCAGATCTACTGTAGTCTATCTATAAGGTTATGTTCTTTAGCAGCGGGACCCCCTCTTGTCATGCTAGAGACGTGCGCCGTCACCGCTTTGCTCACAGCTACTAATAAATCAGGTTTGAGATAAGTGGGATTACTATGCTCTATATAAGGGAGGCAGGCCTGAGGGAAACACCGTTTTTTTTTTTTTTAGCAAGGTGTAGATATTTTTCGCAGAGCTATTTAATTTTCCGGAAGTTGCTTATATTTGGGAATTATCATTTGTTATTGTATACCGATATTTAATAGAGATTATTATGTATATTTGTGTGTGAAGAATGGATATGTGGGGGTAAATGAAAAAATAAGGTAACTATTGTAGAGCTGAGGAGGCGGTTAGGTAAAAGGAGTATCTGTGATAAAATGCGTATATACAAGCTTAGTTGATTTGGACACGTAGAAAAGGTGGATGTTAAAAATAAGGTGAAGAGACGCAAGTCAGTGAACGTGGAGGGAGCTGAACGGAGGGGTAGATCTAGAAAGACGTTGAATCAGGTTCTACGATCTAATTTCAAATTTACGGAAATGACAAGTGAAGCAGCCCTGAACAGGGCTTTCTGGAACGCAGCTATGAGGACATGAGCCTGAAACCACACATATTGAGAATCACTTTATAGTGTATTTATGTATGTAGTTATGGCTACTAGAAATATGGTTGTTTTAGTTTACGTAAAAATTCTAGATTTTCGTGGATGGTATCCATTTCGTAACTTATAATTAGGAAAGGTTCATGGTTACTTGTAAGATCAGGTAATATGCAATAACTCTGAGGTCAACACGGTTCTCGTATTAGGGGTTAAAGGGAAAGTGAGAACAAAAACTTACGATGATACTATATGATACTCGTTGCTCATTATCGCTGACGATATAATACCCGCAGCAACAATACAGTACAAATCACATCTGACGGTATGTAACTCACGATTAAGTTGGATTTACACGAGTGTTTTATTTCGCAATTTCTTTATCCACAACTTTTGGGGGCAATGTTTTGATACAGAAAATATATTATTAACCCATTATGTGAAGGCAACGTAATTTTAGTTTAATTGTAGCTGTATTTAGTCGATTTTGTGCAGTTTAAGAAGGATCTGTCGTACTAGAAAGGGTTAAATGAGATAGTTCGAAGCCTGTTGATTGCTCGAGACCCCTTTAAAATTGAATACAATCGTCTATTAGTTGTCAGAATATTATGAAAAGGATGTCTCCGGTACTGAGTGGGTTAAAAGAGAAACGTTTGATTAGAATATGTTTCGGAAGCTGCCAGTTGAGAGTTACGGATAAAAGTTGCAGGAATAAGTCCGCGTGTGAATTCGGGTTTAGACAGAAAAGGGATCTGCCGAGTGTAGGGCAATCACTCAATCAGCTTTATGTAAGTTTACAAATTATGTTTGTTGCGTCGCAATTGTAATCAGCTTGAAAGGGACGGCTAATAAGAGATGTGTCATTCTATTTCCTTGTGTTGATCTCCAATGTGTGTACCGGTATTAAGAAAATGGTAGTTTGTGTCCCGCTGCAGTGAATTCGAAAGAGCCAGTATATATATATATATATATATATATATATATATATATATATATATATACAGTATATACAGTATATATATATTGAGAAAATGAATTGAAAAAGTAAATCATTGATAAGAAATAGATAGCCTACCATTTGTGTCTGAGTCATTTAAGAAAGTGGATGCCAAAGTTAATTATTTGATATAATTTGTTTACTATTTATCGTCATATTAGTTAACCATAAAATATTTCCCCTCATAAATGTACAAGTAGCCTGACGAGCCTTTCATTAAGATAATTTCTTAATTATTACTTATGGATTCTAATAATCCGTGTTATCTATTGATATTTCCCAAAATACTATAATCATTCTAATATAATCATTATCTATTATCAATTTACATAGGTATTCTACATTTTTGAGAAAAAGAAAAGGGAGCGGCCCTCTTAAAAAATCTTAAATAAACTATTATCCTTGTAGAGTTCACTGTAACAAAATATACGACAACAAATACCTCGATAGTCTATTCCCACGAAGGTACCCCTCCTCCTAAAGTCCTAAACAAATAAATAAACATATAAATAAATTCAAAATAATAATATAATAAATAAATATATAATACAATAATAGTAATATTTAATAATAATACAACTATATACTAGTGAGAGTGAGTGAGAGCACAGTGAGAGCACACGGGTCGGTTGAGCTCCTCAAAAGAGGGGATTTTCGGAGGGGTATCGTGGGACTGAGTGACCCATATACGTATCAGAAGATCGGCGATGATACGGTGTTTCGGCACATAGTAAACAGAACTGGTTTCTTGTTTAAACATCGCCCACAAAGCATATTTAGTTTAATCTTGAGAGTGTTATTACCAGTATCAGTGAGGGGACAAGGAGCCGTCAGGCACTAGCCCAGCCCTGCCCAGGCACCATAAACCTCCAGCAGTGACCACAAGGTGAGTGAGGTGACCGTTTATAGGGCAGGCAGTTTCACCCTTATGGTTCCCCACCATAGGCCTCATCTTCCATCTGACCCTCGGTCCTTCAACTTCTCAAACAATTCTAACCTTTATGAAGTATTTGCTATAAGGTCCATTTTCATTTCCCTCTCTCTAACCATTTAGGAATACTTGCTACAAGGTCCATTTTCATTTATCTCTCTCTCTCTCTCTCTCTCTCTCTCTCTCTCTCTCTCTCTCTCTCTCTCTCTCTCTCTCTCTCTCTCTCTCTCTCTCTCTCTCTCTCTCTCTCTCTCTCTCTCTCTCTCTCTCTCTCTCTCTCTCTCTCTCCTTTTTATCCTTAACATCTTTCCATCCACTTTCAATCACCGCACTTAACCGCCTCATTGCTATTATTTTTTTGGTTATCTATAACTTCAGATCGCTTTTTATCATTTTAGTTATTTGTTTTCCTCTAACATCTTTCATACCCAACCAGGCCAGCCCCCTCTCCAGCTCTCTCTCTCTCTCTCTCTCTCTCCTTTTTATCCTTAACATCTTTCCATCCACTTTCAATCACCGCACTTAACCGCCTCATTGTCATTAGGTTATCTATAACTTCAGATCGCTTTTTACCATTTTAGTTATTTGTTTTCCTCTAACATCTTTCATACCCAACCAGGCCAGCCCCCTCTCCAGCTCGCTTTCTTTCTCCCTCGCCCCCGCCCCTGCTCTCTCTCTCTCTCTCTCTCTCTCTCTTAACATTTTGTACAATTTAATAATTTTTCCATAACTGCTGCCCTAGATCCGGTTACCCACTCAGATCCTGGCTCTCGCTCACTCTCTGGCTCTCTCCCTATCTTGATGTTGACAGCATTATTAATATCCTAAGCATTCATTAATACTCAACATCAGGTGGCGTCGCCAGTGTAAGTAATCATAGGATATAATTGGCGTGCTTCCTTTCAATCAGTTAGATCTTTTAGTTGTACCGTTGCCCAATGCCGAGGATTTATACATTTAACCACTTAGCTTTAGGAGAAGCAGGCCAATTGCCCATCAGAAAGGTTGACTATGATATGTGATGTTTTTTTGTTTTGTTTTTGTTTTTTACATATCCCATCAGAAAGGTCGACTATGATAAGTGAATTGTTATGCATCCAGCCAATTATACATTAATAACAACAGCAATAATCTAGATATGTGCCAGGAGAGATTTCCCGGGGTTTCTGAAACAAGGGAGACATGGTAGAGATGGAAGCACCACGGGAAGATCAGGAGGACGGCTTGGTAGAGGCAGAGGAACGGATAATCTTGGAAGACTATGGCCTAGCAGATACTAAGTGTCTTAAGTGCGGAACAACCAATGCAAGAAAGAATTCGCGAAAATGTTCCGGCTGTCTTAGATCTATTCATTTATCTTGTGCTAAGCTGACAAAGAAAACATCAGGAGAACAACCAAACTGGAAATGTCTCGCATGCCCAGGGCCCACTGCAGAGCCAACCGGGGCAACACCGGCAACACCGGTCGCCGACTTGACCCAACTGGTGACCAAATGGAAAGCGCGGATCCAGGTCCTTGCCCGGGTACCTAAAGGAGCCAGAATCCAAGTGGCGGAGGCCCTTACAACCATCATAAAGCAGGCCCTACAGCTCAAGACACCCCTCGCATGGGCACGGCTCCTGGGTTTCTCCTATGGGGCCCTCCGAAAACCACCCAGAACCAACATACAAGACCATCTTCAGGTTTCACTAGCCACCAGAGTGAAACGTCAAGTAGCACAGTATATGGATGGAAACAAACTGGTGGAACCCCCCGAACAGCAACCAAACAGGGCCCAGAAGCACCAGGAGAAGGAAGAGGAAGAAGCTGAACAGCTACGTAAGAGGGTCGCTGCGAAGCTGGCGGATAGTGACATCAAAGGGGCCGTCAGACTGTTGTCCTCTTCAGAAGGTTTTGCTGGTCAAGGCACCGAAGTTGTTGAAGCCCTACAAGAAAAGCACCCACCTACACCTAGGGACCTAAACCTCCCCCCTGCCCCAAATGACCAGATGCGCCAACCTTTAGTTGTCACGAAGGAGCAGGTGGTCGCCGCAGTGACTTCATTCCCAGCAGGCTCAGCCGCGGGCCCAGATGGTATCCGACCCGCCCACCTCAAAGGCCTCTTGGGTCAGGGATCAGGAGCTGCTGGAGAGGCACTCTTGGAAACCCTCTCCAAATTCATCAACATGGTTTTAAGAGGGGAAGTACCCGACTGTGCCACACCCCTATTTTTTGGGGCATCACTCTGTGCACTGGCAAAAAAAGATGGCGGCGTGCGCCCAATAGCAGTAGGGAACACCTTCCGCCGCCTTGCCACAAAGGTGGGTTTGAAACCACTCTCGAATGGCCTAGGTCAACACTTAAGACCAGTTCAACTAGGTTTCGGAACTCCAGGGGGGTGTGAAGCTGCTGTACACGCAACCCGCACCTACCTCAGCCAAGCCCAAGAAAAACGAGTGCTTCTAAAGATTGACATGCGGAACGCATTCAACAGCATTCGCAGGGATGTCTTCCTCCGTGCAGCTCAAGAACACATCCCCACTCTGTACCCCCTACTTTGGCAGGCTTATTCCAAACCTTCAATCCTGATTTTTGGCGAGACGGTAATCCCATCAGAGACCGGGTTACAGCAGGGAGATCCAGGTGGTCCTGCTCTTTTCTCAATAGGGGTGGATGCAGCAGCTAACAAAGTAAGGTCAGAGCTGAATGTATGGTACCTGGACGATGCAACCTTGGGTGGGTCAGTAGAGAACGTTCTAACCGACCTAAATAACATCATAACTGACCTCGGCCAGGCCGGGCTAGTGATAAATGACACCAAATGTGAACTTGTTCTCCTCAACCACACACGTGAACAAGGAGAAGAGACTCAGGCCCTGTTCCGAAACATATTGCCAGATGTAAAGATCCTTCAGGAGCACCAGCAAACCCTATTAGGTTCCCCACTAACTCTGGCAGCAATCCCACCAGCACTTCAAGTTAAAAAGGAGGAGCTTCAACGTCTCGTGAGTCGCCTGATACACATCGATGCCCACTCAGCTCTGGCCCTGCTCAAGAACTGTTTCTCCATCCCAAAACTCCAATACCTCCTGCGCACATCGATGACTTACACGAACAATGGCGGCCTCCAAGAATTAGACAGCATAATCCGAGAAGCAGTGACCAGCATCACCAACGTGGAATTTAAAGAACGGGCCTGGACACAAGCCACCCTTCCTGTCCGCCTCGGGGGCTTGGGCATACGGAGAGCCTCGGATATTGCCTCCCCAGCCTTTATCTCTTCCCTCATCGCGACCAACGACCTCGTATTGTCCATCCTTTATTCTAAACCCGGAATGACACTTAATGGGGACGTAACAGCAGCGATTAACACCTGGAAGGGAAGTACAGGAGTAGAGGAGGAGCCTCAGGGTACCTCCAGGAGCAAGCAGAAAGCGTGGGATACCATCTCGGCGAAGAAAACTCAAGAAAATCTCCTAACCAATGCAGACCAGGTTGCAAAAGCACGCCTCCAGGCAGCCGCCCGTTCGGAGAGTGGCTTGTGGTTACACGCCATCCCCATCCCACCTCTTGGAACTCACTTGGATGCTGAAGCGCTCCGGGTCGCCATCGCGCTCAGAGTGGGTGCGGCAGTTTGTCACCCACACACTTGCAAGTGTGATGGGAGGATGGATGCTCAAGGTCACCATGCCTTGTCATGTAATTACAACGCAGGCCGCCTGCCAAGACACTCTGCACTAAATAATGTCATAAAACGGGCCCTGCAGAGTGCTAACTGTGCATCAATCCTCGAACCACATGGACTTCACAGAGAAGACGGCAAACGGCCAGATGGGATGACCACTTTCCCTTACAAGAATGGCCGGTGCCTCGTGTGGGATGCCACATGTGTTGACACTTTCTCCACAACCAACGCCGCCAGAACGCCGACGAAGCAGGTGAAGCCGCCCGGATAGCAGAAAATAAAAAGCGAGAAAAATATCAAGCCATCGCCAGAATTCATCAGTTCGAGCCCCTGGCATTCGAAACTTCAGGAGTCTTCGGCCCCACCACCCTTAAGATGGTGAATGAAATAGGCCGTAAAATCAGAGAAGTTTCAGGAGAACCCCGGGAAACCCTCTGGCTCAAGCAAAGACTAGGGATGGCTATCCTCCGGGGCAATGCCACCAGTGTCATGAGCTCAGTTCGACAGGACTGAGTCATGCCACTGCGTGAGGCCCCGGCAGGAGTGGTGTATCCGTAGTCTTTCCACAGTAGGGTAAAACAAAACATAAACCTTATTTGTATGTAACATGTGTGATGCACATTAATAAAAGGGGATGTGTCGGATGGTTGAAAGCCACAGTTGCTCGCGCGTTTGGGGCTAGCAACACGTATTATGAAAAACATGCATCCTCCTTCATTCACTGTCCCCCCCCTTCACTCACTCAACCCCACAATTTGCCGGAGGATAACAGGTTTTTCACAATACGTAGACGGAGGTCTTTTAAAAAAAAAAAAAAAAAAACTATATACTGTATATATGCAAATAAATAAATATATATATACCGAGAAAAGGAATGGAACAAGTAAATATTTGATAAGAAATAGTTAGCCTCAGCATCCACATCCTAAGGTGACTCGCTACCTGCATACTAAGTGTCAGTGTTTGAGAGATAGGTAGGCAGGTGGGTAGATAGGTAGGTAGGTAGGTAGGTAGGTAGGTAGGTAGGTAAGTAAGTAAGTAGGTAGGTGGGTGGGTAGATTGATAGATAGATATATAGATATATAGATAGATAGATAGATAGATAGATAGATAGATAGATAGATAGGAAGGAAGGTGGATGGGGTTAGGTAGAAAGATAGTAATGTAAGCAAATGTCGCTCTTCTGTAAATCATAAATGGCTTATTTAAGAATGGGAAAGGGTTGAGACCTTCCAGTAAGAGATACAAATTGATGAATATATATATATAAGGTAGATAGGTTGGTAGGTAGGCAAGTAGGTAGGTTGGTAGGTAGATAGATAGATAGATAGATAGGTAGATAGGCAGGCAGGTAGGTAGGTGGGTAGGTAGGTAGGTAGGAAGGTAGGTAGGTAGGCCCCGAGACATGATGTAGTTTCACCTGACTGGCTTATTAACCCACGTACAGGTAAATCATCACCATTTGACATACCTCACTGCTAGACTAATATTAATGTGGTCTTGATTTAATGGGTGAATGCTAAAGAGAGGGAGATGGAGATACGTGTTCTCTCTCTCTCTCTCTATATATATATATATATATATATTATATAATATATATATATATATATATATATATATACCGGTATATATATATATATATATAATTTATATACCGGTATATATATACAGTATATAGTATATAATATATAATATTATTCCGAAAATATATGATAATCATCTTTGGCACAATACAGTTCTGAGGAAATTGTAATATAGTCTAGTCTAGATGTAGAAGCGGCATGTAACAATAAGCCGACCTAGATTTTTTTTTTTTTTTTTTAACTAAGCCATTCCATTTGTTACTCTTTTATCACACGAACAGGTAAATAATCACCTGACATACTGAAGTCCTCGGAAGGGTTTAATGTGGTCTTCATCATTTATAGGCTAAACGTTGATAAGATATAGCTGGCATTTACAGAGTATTATTCTACGTCAAAAAATATCATAATCATTTAAATATCACATGTACACCATTTATATATCACATGTACACCATTTATATATCACATGTACACCATTTATATATCACATGTACACCATTTATATATCACATGTACACCATTTATATATCACATGTACACCATTTATATATCACATGTACACCATTTATATATCACATGTACACCATTTATATATCACATGTACACCATTTATATATCACATGTACACCATTTATATATCACATGTACACCATTTATATATCACATGTACACCATTTGACATACTCCAGTACTGATGAAATATTAATGTACTCATGATTTAAGCCTGAATATTAATACAAAGCCAACCTTTTGCAATTTTATTAAGCCCCCAATGTGTGTTTTTGTTAGCACACGCATAAATAAATCATCAACACCTGGCACAATGCGGAGGTGTTGAAATGTTATTGTTTTGACGATTTAGAGGGTGAATGTTATAATAGGACTGGTATTTAGAGAAGGATTTTTATATATTTAGTTAATTATATATTTATTTATTTATTGTCAATTTTAAGACCTTTCGTGCCATTTACTGTAGATGTCGATTGTTTCCCTGGCGAGCGATAACGAGCCTGAAATTTATGAGGAACCAGCCTTTGGCCGCGGCGTTTTTTAACCGAAAAACAAAATAAAATGCACAAATTTATCTCGAAGGAGTTCTTGGGGGTATTATGTTTGTGCTTGATTGACAAAGAAATAGGGAGAAAGGTCTTAAAATCGCCAAATTAATGGGGCTCACTTCTTAAAATCTGAAAACGTATGGGGCTAAACATGAGGAAGAAAGGGGACCAGAAGAACGACCCAGCTCCCCTTAATTACATCATTTGATATACTCCAGTTCCGATAATATATTAATGGGCTCATGATTTAAACCTGAATATTAAAACAGAGCTGATCTTTTGAAGTTTTTTGTTTTTCTATTTATTAACACACACACACACACACACACACACACACACACACACACACACACACAGCTCGTAGCCTAGTAGGTAGAGCTCTCGTCTCACAGACGAGGGGTCGGGGGTTCAATTCCGCCGGGCGGAGACAAATTGGGCTTGTCTCCTTTCATGTGTTAGCCTCAGTTCACCTAGCTGTAAATAGGTACCTGGAATAAGTGGACGACGTTGTGACGTCCCATCTGGGGTTGGCAAAAATGGTACAAGGCGAGATGGGTATCATATGGTTCACCTAAGCTGATGGCTACCTAAGCCTTCGGGCGAGACGGTACCGTCTATAGTGAGAATGGTACCATACAGATCCACCCTAAGCCTTCGTTTCCGATGTCGCCAATTGGCTAAAAATACAGACTACACACACATCCACAGCCATTCCAACGATACATATAACACCTACACATATAGGAGGCGGGAAATAACGAGCATGCTCACTCCCGCAATACAACTAGAGTAAGTACAACTAGAGTAAGTACATATACTGTACAGGGTGTTTCATAAATACCTTTCATAAATTTCAGAATGAATAGACCTAGCAATAATAAATATACTTTACTATGTGACGGTTTTGGAAATTTCTCATATTTACCGGGATATTACACATTTTAGTTTAAATAGGAAAGTCTAGGGGATGAACACAATCAGTAGATTACCATCACCTCAATTACTTTATTTTGTCATAAATGTTTGAACATTTAAATTTAAATAAATTTCTTAAATTTCTTAAATTTAAGAATAATTTATTCTTAAATTTAAGAAATTTATTCTTAAATTTAAGAAATTTATTCTTAAACTTAAGAAATTTATTCTTAAATTTAAGACATTTATTCTTAAATTTAAGACATTTATTCTTAAATTTAAGACATTTATTCTTAAATTTAAGAAATTTATTCTTAAATTTAAGAAATTTATTCTTAAATTTAAGAAATTTAAGAAATTTATTTAAATTTAAGAATAAATTTCTTAAATTTAAATGTTCAAACATTTATGACAAAATAATCTACTGATTGTGTTCATCCCCTAGACTTTCCTATTTAAACTAAAATGTGTAATATCCCGGTAAATATGAGAAATTTCCAAAACCGTCACATAGTAAAGTATATTTATTATTGCTAGGTCTATTCATTCTGAAATTTATGAAAGGTATTTATGAAACACCCTGTATATATATATAATTATATATATTCATCATCATCACTTGATTTAACTGCAGCGTTGTTGAAATGTTAATGTGTTGATAATTAATATTTTAGAGGGTGAATATGTAATTAGCGATGGAGTTATTTATATATTTTATATTATGTTATATTTATTTTTACTAAACCTCAAAATATGTTACCGTACCGTACTTTATTATCACCCAGGTAAATCAGCAGTACTCATCAAAGGTGCTGGAGCTATTTTGCTGTGCTGGAGATAGTTGATTGTGCTGATGATATGTAGGGTGAATGTGATGATAAGACTTGGCCTTTTGAGGGCATGTGTTTGTTGTACTCCGCAGAAACTAACATGATTGTTTTCGGCTATCAGGTATTGCTTTGTTAAGGGGGGGATAGGCGTATATATTTGCATATTTATGTATCTTTATTATTATGGTTTTAGTTTCCTCCCTAGACCTCCATCAAGCTTAAAAAAAACACCCTCAAGACCCTTCTTCAAGAACAATTTGTGCATTTTTCGATTGAAAAATGTCCCGGCCAAAGACCGATTTCTCTTGAATTACAGGCTCGCTCTCACTCGCCAGGAAAAAATCGACACCTAAATGAAGAAAAAAGTCTAAATATTGACAGAGAAATGTCCACGAAAAATATAATTACTTAAATTCGTAGGGTCATTAATCCCGTAAATTCGAAGGTGTTATTTGCGTTGTGTTGTGGCTAACATTAGAAGATTTGTTTTAGAATAAGAAGAACCTCAAAGAACCAATAGAGGTGTACTGCTATCTCAGTTAACCTTCAGACCTCAACATAGAAGTTAAATAAAATTGTCTAATGATAAACATAATAAGATATGAAAAGGCTTCTTCGTACTGATAGTCGATGAGCCAGATTAAAAAATCACGCGAATCAGTACCATCCAAAGGGTCAGACTTTCAACATAACCTCCACTAAATGTCTATTATGGTGCTTCTTTTATGTGTACTTTAGTTTGCTCCCTAGTCATATATCAAGCTTTAACAAAAAAACAAAACAAAAAAACAAAAACAAATCTATCTATTGCCGGACGCCTTACTCCCCTTAATGAGGGTGGCCATACACAGAATGCCCCCAAGCGGACCTACTCCCTGTAAGAGGGACAATCCGAGCCAGTTTACTGAAGGACTTACAGGTTTGACCACTCAATTCAGGATCCGTCCGACTTCGAGGCCCTCTGTGTATCTTGTTAGCACTATTTTTCTACAGTGGAATTCGGCTATTCCATCCACTAACCTGCCTTACCCTTAGGTAAGCAGTACGGCTTTGTATCAGGTTTACTCCCCTAGACAGGTTGCCGACCAAGGCTGACGAGTCCCATTCACCCGGATTTTTATAAGGTTGTCTCCCCTAGATGGGTTGCCAACTAAGGCTAACGAGTCCCATCCATATATATATATATACGGTATATATATATATACACACAGTATATTCTTACCGGAATATGCACAAACTTAATCTCGAAGGGGGGTCTTGAGCGTATTTTGAAAGCTTGATGGAGGTCTAGAAAGGAAACTAAACAATAATAAATTAATATATATAAACAAATAAATGAAAATCTTCCTTTAAGCCTAGAAGGTAGCTTATACAATAGTGCAAGGTTCACCAGCGATCCATGATAAGTATGCTTATTTTAATCTGTGTCGAACACAAACGAGATAATACAATGCTTCAGATTAGGTGTAAAGGTTCAGAAATTCAAATGGGAGTATACTTACAGGTATTATGATAAATACAAACTCCGAAAAGTTGACAAAATGAATATTAACGCCAAATGAGGAGGACAATGTTTTGCATTTTGCTTCATTTGTCCTGATGAAGCTGTATAGGAAATGTTGTCATTCCAGTGCTCCGCCTCATGGTGTTTATATTCATGCCTATTATGGCTAATGAGCATACACTGTCAAACCAATAATTATATGTATACGGTCACAGAACAGGCAGGTGTATTACCAACAGAATACCTTCATTTGAACGGTCTTAAGCATTACTTAAGGGGGAGATGGTTCACTTTTGGGGCAATTTTTGCATGTATTTATTATTTTTCTAGTTTCCTCCCTAGACCTCCATCAAATTTAAAAAATCATTCATTAGATCCCCCTTCTAGATTAATTTGTAAATTTTTCGGTAGAAATACGTCCCGGCCGAAGGCCGATTCCTTCAACATTACAGGCTCACTATCGTTCGCCAGGGAAAAAATCGACACCTAAATAGCACGAAAGGTCTAAATATTGACGAAGAAATGGGGCGAAAGGTCTTAAAATAGACTAACTAATGGGGCAAACATCAGATCTTAACATCTGAAAACTAATGGGGCTAAACATGAGGGAGAAAGTGGTCCAGAAAACCGGCCCATCCCCCCTTAAACATTACTAACCCTTTCTGTGCCGGAGACGTCTTTGGAATATTATTTTAGCCATATTTAGAGGCTTTTGTACAGTTTAAGAAGGACTTGTGGTAGTTAAAAGGGTTAAGCGAGATATTTCGAAGCCTGTTAATTGCCGAAGGCCCCTTTGAAACTGAATACAATTGTCTAATAGCCAGACTAGAGTTAAAAAGACGTCGCTGGTACAGAAAGGGTTAATTATTTACTGTCATATTAACATATATTAGAGGTGCCGGTGTAATGCAGTAAGAAACAGTGATGTTGTATACGGTTTTCGATAATTTTACAATGTATTCACGTATTTATTATGTTCTCTCCACTAACCAACTTTACTCCTAAACTCGATTAATGAAATCAACAAACACATGTGGCAGTCCGGGGATTCGAACCCAGGATGCTCACACCGAAATTCTACACACTTATGCATTGCACCACGAAGACAGTTAAAGAATGCTGCACAAGCCACGATTTATTATGCAGTTTCGAATCCTGCATACCAATCTTAGCATGTACAATCATTCCAACTGCGCTATCGGAGGCTATGCACATGTGAATGGAAATAGTCATTAATGGGGCGCTTAACCCTAAGGAAGCCCTCTCGATAAACTACTACTGAACCAGAATTATTTATTATGTTCTCTCCACTAACCAACTTTACTCCTAAACTCGATTAATGAAATTATTTGTTAAATTTCCGCATATTTGTTTACAAAGTACCAAATTAAACTCGAAATTGTGCCGGTGTATTAACTTGTTAAACCCAACTGGTGGTCTCCATAACCACGTATATTGCCCCTGGTGTTGGGGCCAGGCATCACCATCTCTGGGTAGTAGTAATAATGTTAAGGGGAGTCACCGGCTTTTTTTTTTTTATCTTGCTCTCCTTTTCTTTTTTTCCCTGGCTTTTATCCATTCGGCCCCATTCAGCCAACTGTTTTAAGACGTTTATCCCCATCCAGGTGTCGATTTCTTCCTGGCGAGCGATAGCGAGCCAGCATTGTATGGAGAAATTCGGCTTCGCCGGAGAAATTTTTCTATCGAAAAATGTACAAATTTAGTTTGCTGTCAAAATTAAAATATGTATATACTGGCTCGCTACTACTCGCCAGGATAATATTGACGCCTGGATGGGGGTAAACGTCTTAAAACAGTAGGCTGAATGGGGCCGAATGGATACAAGCCAAAGAGAGAGGGAGAGAAAGATAAAAAAGCGAGGTGGGCTCCCTTAAGGACAGAGGGTGCTCGCTGGACCCTATAATCACTGTTCTTCATTACAAATACTGTGAGGGTAAAGGGGGAGGGGTGTTCATACTCTGCTGAAGTTATAATGAATAGGATTATATTCAGTGTATATATACCGTATATATATATATATATACCGTATATATATATATATATATATATATATATATATATATATATATATATATATATATATACAGTATATATATATATTGAGAATATATCACAAATACACGTGAGCCACTCAAATGTTTCTAGTCTCTCAGTGGGGATCGAACCATCGACCATCAGGATGATAGCCGACGCTTTAATCAATTACACCACGGCAGTCTAAAAGACACTCAGCCTTCTATCTTATTTATGTTAGGGAGAAGGGAAACCCACTAGGCGAATATATTTCAATTCAAACCTAGTTGTAGGATCCATATTTCCAGAATACCATACACGGATTTTTGAGTGTCCCGACGCAACTCGGGTAGAAATTGATTTCATTTAATTCTAACCCACAAAGCATGAGGGTTAGAATTAAATTAAATCAATTTCAGATTTCAGACTAGAAACATATATATATATATATATATATATATATATATATATGTATATATATATATATATTAGTAGGGCAATGAGAAGAAATACGTTGTGGAACATCATGATTTATTCTAATTTTCGGCGAAGTCACGCAGCCATCCTCAGGAAAGGGTTACCAACAGATCCTAAAAATTGAGTATAACTCTGTATATATTGCTAAAACAGCATCACTAAAATGTAATGCATTGTTAAACACGTGGCAATTTGCCTATCTAAAAAACAATTAAACAACATAATTTTGGCCAACTAGGCAAGGTTTGAATATAAAATAAATCTACGGCTAGACACCATCAAATTCAAAATTGCTAAATCTCAATGCAACAAAAGAAATCAAAACGCATAAGATATCAAATTTATATTATCATTTCTTTTTCAATTCAAATATTATTCTGAACTGTAAAGGCTAAAATCTATTAAACAAAATTTAACCTACCGCTAAACAGCGTCCAAAGTATTATGCTAATATCCAACCATGTGAGGACAAGACTTAGCAAAAGCAATCATAATAAACGAGAATATTAAAATGAAGGGTAAACCTGACTTTGTGGACCGACAGCGATTTCAGTAAGTTTTATTTTGTTTTTTGTAATTTTTCCTTCAGATATAGTGTTGTTTTATACTAAAGAGGAGCGGAAATGAGTATTTACCCATTATCCAACAATCTAAAAACACGCTCCCCACTAGTGGGGAGGGCTATGAAGTTCAGGGAAAATGAGGGGTTAAAAGCGTAAAAATACAATAATATAGCGTTTTGTATCAAAACTTGGCTCGGGTTTTCCCAAATTGCAAACCCATACAACCCAATGTTGTGAATACCCGAGCCAATTTTTGACAAAAGCTGGCTCGGATTTCACGGGGTGGAGTGGGTAGCCTAATATTTCATGTTATAAAAATAGTCAACTTTGGGAAGACATTAGCCTAACTAACCCAACAACCTTACCTAACCTATCCTAGTATTATGGGTGGTGGCTGCCGCCCCCACACCCCCGCTGGTTGAGATAGACTATTTTTTTTTTTTTTTTTTTTAATGTTCTAGGCTATTAGCCTAACCTAACAACCTTACCTAACCTAACCTAGTATATGGGTGGGGGCTGCCGCCCCCACACCCCCGCTGGTAGTTTTGTTTTTTGTTTTTTGCTATGTGCTATTAGCCTAACTTAACAACCTAACCTAACCTAGCCTAGCCTAGTATATGGGTGGGGGCTGCGGCCCCCACACCCCTGCTGGTTGGGTACTGGCTGAAAACACTTTTTTTGTACTAGGCCTAGGCCTATACATGTATTTTAGCTTTTTTTTTTTCTTCTCCCTTATAATACAATTCAGCTCTTAATGCCATACATAGCAATGATTTTTATGCTCTACCGGACCTATTAGGCCTAAACAGATCGATGGGCTAACTGTCGGTCCAAAACATCAGTATAACCAAATGAAGGACTTTACAAAACATTTCAAATTATCTAGTAAAATTAGAAGCAAATCATAGTAATCCTAATCACATCGAACCGCAACATAAAGCAAAAAAGTACATTTGAATTACTTGACTCTAAGAAACAAAATATAAATGTTGAAAATTCACATAAAGGAAAATTGTCACAAACAAATCGGAACTCACCATGATACCACCAGTCTCCAATGAAAGACGATGAGGGACTGATTAACTGAACACATTTGAACTCTATATGTAAACTCAATATATGGTGAAAATTAAACGAAATAAAATGAAAACCCAAACTACATGAACACCCAAAAAGCAACCAATTGTACCTAATAATGAACCTTCAACTATTATTGACAATATTTATTTCTGGTTTGTGCTCATTTATCAGCATTTTTTCGCCTATTAAAGCCTCATACGTGCTTCTAAACCTGCCGATGATTTCAAAATCCCTCTCCGAAAAAGGGTGATCTTCATTACGAGAGTGTTCCCTTACTGCAGAAAATGACATACTCCTCAAAAATATTCCAGACCTGAAGCTTTTCCCCAAATGCTCATATATTCTCATTTTGAATGATCTACTCGAACATCCAATGTACCCAGCCTGACAACTGGGACAAGTGAATTTATACACGATATTTGAGCATAGAGAGCCCGGCACCCGATCTTTGAAGTTGAAGAAGGTTCCTATCCTGAATATCGTGTATAAATTCACTTGTCCCAGTTGTCAGGCTGGGTACATTGGATGTCTATCACCAGTCTAGTTTCCCATACCAGTGCAAAATATTTCATAAATGTTGCCAGAAAAATGTTGATCATCGAATGTTGACTATAAAAGCTCTCATGTGATACCAGCTTTAGGAAAGTATATAGATCAGATAACGATGGGTCAGATTATTGATGGGTATTGAAACACGCTCAGGGAAGTAGGTCAGATTGTGATAAATAGTGTAGTTTTTGCGTTGGTTTCGATGGGGCTAGTGGCTTGCAAAGTGATTAGTCATGCGTAGATAGTTTGAACCCTTTCAGTGCCGTGACGTCTCTTTTATGTTACTTCAGCTACATTTAGACGATTTTATGAAACTTAGGAAAGGGAATCAATTGAGATAGTCTGTAGACTTTTACTTGGTTGACGACCTTCCTAAGCTGCATAGTATCGTCTAATAGTTACCAGAATATTATGAAAAGGACGTCACCGGTACTAATGGGTTAAGGGCTTTCTCGCCCGCTTAATAAAAATTGACTATAATTTTTATTTTTATTATATTGTAACTGTGGTTGTAAATTGATGTGGAATATTAGTTGTTTAATCACCTATGGCTTATAATGTATTCATGTTTATATGTTAATGATTGCCTTTTCGACAACAAAAAGCCTATCTTCTGTTTTCGTATATGATAGTATTTGTATTTACGTATTGAGTATTTTCTTCTTCCTTTTCTTTTCCTTACTTTTCTTCAGCTTACTTTTCTTCTTCCTGTTCTTCAGCTTACTTTTCTTCTTCCTTTTCTTCAGCTTACTTTTCTTCTTCCTTTTCTTCAGCTTACTTTTCTTCAGCTTACTTTTCTTCTTCCTTTTCTTCAGCTTACTTTTCTTCTTCCTTTCCTTCAGCTTACTTTTCTTCTTCCTTTTTTTCAGCTTACTTTTCTTCTTCCTTTTCTACTTCGTCTTTGTCTTCTTCCTCTTCCTTCTCTCTCTCTCTCTCTCTCTCTCTCTCTCTCTCTCTCTCTCTCTCTCTCTCTCTCTCTCTCTCTCTTATAAAGTAGCCAGAATGATAATGTCCCCAAGTATATGACACCTCACTATACCTGTTTAACACTATCTGTGGGTTGTGTCAGCCGATAACACACATCACCATCACAACTGTCCTGGCTCTATGGACACCTCGGGATTATATCGGCAATTCAGATCTGGCAGCATTTTAAAGAAGGCTTGATAAGACTTGGCGAAGGGATGTGGCGATCCCATTGCCCGTCACTTTTGTGGCGCAAATAGCCCCTGGAGGTTGGGACTGGGAATCCCACCTCCAGAATTTACTCCCACTTATGGATGAGTAAGCCTTTTCTTGCTGATCCTCCCTACCCCTTTAAGGGTGTGCGGGTTTGGGTACTGACTTGACACATTCTAAACCGTGGTACCGGTATACGATTTTACCGAAATGGGAACTTAAACTCGAACAGGTAACAAAAATAAAAAATAAATAAAAATAAAACAGAGAAGCATAATAAGTTAACTATTTAACAAATCGCATATCGCGGGATATTAGTAGTGACGTTATTGAGGAAGAAACTCTCATGCAACCATCAATAGTGTAAATTCGGACCGGGGATAAGAGAGACAGGAAGTGGTTAGGGCTGTGATGATTTTGTTTCATAAGTTTATCGAAAGTGTTACTTAAAGTTTAAACCAAAGCCAGTGTTAATGATTGGAAGCTCGAACAAGTCCTAACCACAAAACAGTGACCCCCCCCCCCCCCCCCCCCCCCTCTCTCTCTCTCTCTAGCCCCTTTCCCTCCCCTGCGTCGTTACATACAAGAAAGTCGAGTAAAATATTCTTATAGTGTTAGATATGAATACCAATGACGTTTGCAGTATCTGTAGGGACAGAGTGAGAGACAAACATGGCACAAAATGCCAAATATGCAAAGACAAGTTTCATTGGTGCTGCATAGGACTTTCACCACCGATAAACATGGCTTATAATAATAAGGGGAAGAACTTTCATTTTTGCAACAGCTGTGCCGAGTTCACAATGCAAATCATCCAGACTGTGGAAAAAACAGAGGTACAAGATAGACCTAAATATAGCCAAGAGGCTGTGTTATTCCAACAAAATTGGGGAAACACACCAAGAATTTCCCCTCATACATCCCTGACCACAACCGTATCGAATTCAAGTACTCCTATTTCGTCACACCCAAAACAACCAACAACACCTCCCTCTGAACAAACACCACACACAACTCCTCCCACACAAAAACTCATCAGCCCCCTCCCTACCACCTCGAAACACCGCGACGTCACCAAATACCACACCGCCGCCGCCTCCCGCCTCCCCACATGACCTCCACACCTCCCCCTCCACACCTCTGCCATCTGCCTACTTACGCCCGGCAGATCATGACACCCAGCCCCCCTCTACACCACCTCATAACACCACACCATCCCTAAACCACACCACTATTTCCCCCAACTACCAGACCTCCCCCTCCCAGACCCAACTAGCCCTGCAGCATAGCTCACCACCTGCCCACCTACAACCGGCACGTAACTCCATCCCCCTGCAGGCCTCACCCACCCATACACCATGCCCACTATCAACCACAACCACACTTAGCTCACCACATAACCCCTCGCAGCCCCAGCCACACCTACTGGGGTTGTCTACACCAGTGTGCAGATATTATCTGGAAAGAAGGTGCTACTTTGGTCAAAAGGGCCAATATAATGGGAAGTCATGTAGATTTGCTCATCCCAAAATTTGCAACAACATAACCAGTCATGGAAAATGTAGATTTGGTGAAACCTGCAAATACCACCACCCATCCCTTTGCAAGACATCACTTGAGAACAAGACCTGCTACAATATGAAATGCCCAGCTTTTCATATTAAAGGGACTTGGAGATATGCTAGACCTAACACGAATGGTAGCCCAAAAAACTCTCTAGCTATGCGAGGACGAGACAGAGGAAAAAGGCAAGGAGGGAAAGGGCAGACGAAGATGAAGAGACTGAGGGAGATGGAAGAGCACATAGAACACCTCGAGCACCTCCTGGCCTCCCAAGAGTGGCAAATACATCCCGAAGACTATTAGGTACACATAGTACTCCAAACAATCTCTCCCCAATCTTGTTTGCAAATATCCAAGGCCTAAAAAATAGAACCACGAACAAAGTACCATTTATTAGGGTCCTGCTAGAAGAAGGAAACGCTATATTTGCGGCTCTCACAGAAACTCACATTAAAGATCAGGAAGATAGTGAGGTATGGATTCCTGGTTACAACCTACATAGGGCGGACAGAACGCATAGATCACATGGAGGTGTAGCCTTGTACATCCATGACTCACTGATATGTACTGAATTCTTAAATAACAGTAATGAAGTGGTGGAAATACTTGGAGTTAAAATAGAATCCCTAAATTTAGCAGTTATTGTTACATACAGGCCTCCAGACGCATCCCGAGAAGAATTCAAAACCCAGCTCAACAAAATAAAATCAGAAGTGGAAACCCTGGGGAACCCAACACCAAATATTATATGGCTAGGAGACTTTAACCTACCAAACATTAAATGGAGACAACTAGAAAACCAGTTAGTGGCAAACAACACCGGAGAAGCAAATACGAGAGAGCTTTTTGAACTTTGCGATTTTTTTAGTCTTACCCAACATATTGCTGAACCCACACGGGAAAACAATATCTTAGACCTGGTCTTCACTAACAACGACTCTCTAGTACACAACATTAACATATCGGACACAACATACTCAGATCATAAATTAATTGAGATCAAAACAACCTTAGAAAGTGTACAGACAACCTCAGAATCGAGAAAAAAACCCGGCCCCTTCAGTAAATTTAACTTCAATAACAAAAACATTAGGTGGGAAGAGGTAAATCAAGAAATGGAGGAAATAGACTGGGAAGATTTAATGAATAACCTGACACCAGCAGAATGTCTAGTCTTAATAACAGAAACCATGACCCAAATCTGTAGCCACCATATACCTGCAAGACAAACAAAACAAAGAAGCAAACAAGATCGGGAAAGGAGGAGGCTGTACAGAAGAAGAAAATTACTCGCACAAAGACGCACACATCAAAATCTACAGGATAGGCAAAAGGCCGAAATAGATAGAGGAAAGCTATTGCAGGTATAAAGGAAAATTCCAAATACTTCTTTTCATACGCCAAACAAAAGGCTAAAACAACATCAAACATCGGCCCACTGAGCAAAGGGGACGGCTCTTTCACAGGGGACAAAAAGGAAATGAGCGAACTCTTAAGCAGGCAGTATGAAATGGCATTCAGTGAGCCTGATGAAACAAAAGTCATCAGAGACCAAAATATATTTTTCATGGAAATCTCCCCCACGGAAACCCCTCAGATGCTGGATATTGATTTCGGTCCAAAAGACATAGAAGAGGCCATTTCCAACATGCCATCCCACTCGGCACCAGGCCCGGACTCATGGAATTCGATCCTAATGAAGAAATGTAAGGAAAACCTCTCAAAACCCCTGGCTATAATGTGGAGAAGGAGTCTAGACACTGGTGACATACCAGATAGCTTGAAAAACGCAATAATTGCCCCACTGCATAAAGGAGGGAGTAAAGCACTACCAAAAAACTACCGCCCGGTAGCTCTAATCTCTCACATCATTAAAGTTTTCGAACGAGTCCTGCGAAGAAAAATTTCAACATTCATGGAGACAAATGAACTACACAACACCGGTCAACATGGGTTCAGAGCGGGAAGATCATGTCTCTCACAACTTTTGGAACACTATGACATAATTCTTAAAGTGCTAGAAGAAAAGAAAAACGTGGATGTCATTTACACCGATTTTGCTAAGGCATTTGATAAATGTGACCATGGTATAATAGCCCACAAACTGAAAGCAAAAGGTATAACTGGGAAAATCGGACGGTGGATATACAATTTCCTCGTAAACCGAAAACAATCAGTAGCAGTAAACCAAGTCACATCTGAGCCTTCGGATGTCAAAAGCTCAGTGCCCCAAGGAACAGTGCTAGCGCCCCTTCTGTTCCTCATACTAATTTGTGACATAGATACCAACACCGGACACAGTACGGTGTCGTCTTTTGCTGATGACACAAAATTAAGCAAGATAGTAAACACACAAGAAGACACGGGCCGACTGCAGGAAGACTTGAATGTAGTGTTCCAGTGGACCAGGGAAAACAACATGCAATTCAATGAGGAAAAATTCCAATTAATACGGTACGGAGATAATAATGGTGTTAAAGAAATTACAAATTACTTAACAGAATCTAACCACATAATAGAACGGAAAGACAGTGTGAAAGACCTTGGGGTATTAATGTCTGAAAATATGGGTTTCAAAGTACATAACCAGGTCAAAGTAGCGGCTGCGAAACGTCTAACGGGTTGGATTCTGCGTACTTTTAAAACACGCGGTGAAGTACCTATGATAACGCTCTTCAAATCTCTAGTGCTACCGCGGCTTGAATATTGTAGCGTATTAACATCCCCATACAAAGCAGGTGAAATAAATGACGTAGAGAGTGTACAAAGAAATTTCACTTCGCATATAAGTTCGATAAAACATCTACACTATTGGGAGCGTTTAAGAGCACTGAATCTGTACTCACTGGAACGTAGAAGAGAACGTTACCTAATAATATACACGTGGAAAATCGCAGAGGGTTTAGTACCAAACCTACATACTCCGATAGTCATGAAATTCAGTAATAGGAGAGGCTGGGAATGCGAAATCGCCCGGATGAATAACAGGGGTGCTATGGGCTCTCTGCGAGAGGGCTGGTTATCACACAGAGACCCACGTCTCTTCAACAAACTCCCACGGCGAGTAAGAGACATGAGGGACGTCTCGTTAGACAGCTTCAAGAGAGCCCTGGATGTCGAACTGGAAAAGGTGCCAGACGAGCCCATCCTCGCAAGGGAGCGAGCTGTCGCTTCAAACAGTCTACTGCACCAAATCACCACCCAAAACGAGGGGCGTCGCGCTCCTTGGTGCCGCTAGAAGAGTGGCGAACACATCATAAGGTATCATAAGGTAAGGTAAGGACTGACTTGATAAGAATTCTTTCTGATATAATCGATTTGCATTGAAGCTGCGACGCCATCACAATCAATTATTTTACAATCCATTTATTCCTGGTCTATATTAGACGAGTTTATTCAGCTTCGGAAGGATATCTCATTGTCGTTATTACATTGACACTTCTTAATGTTGAGAGTTCTGTTCAAGAGGGGGTGTGGGGGGGGGGGGCTTGCAAATTATATGATATATGGGAATAAATAACTATATATATATATTATAGTCGGTATGATTGGTGATCTTAAATTGCAGAACTATAGTGCATATTCAGCATTTGGGAACAACGGGAGACAGGGCCTAACTATCCATATGTTTTGTGATCCAGCTGGTTCAATCCTGGTCATGAATACTGGAACATCTGTCAGTGATTCAAAACACACACACACGCACTCACACACTCACTCTCACTCTCTCTCTTTATCTCTCTCTCTCTCTTGCTCAAGAACTTTAACTAGTGAATTCTAGTAAATTAATTCGCGTGTGTCTTAAGTTGTTATCAAATTAATTCACAAGTTTTCTTGTTAATGCCTACAAATATTGACAACAAATTCTTATCCTTGTCTGTATGTAGTCTTCCCTGTATGTAGATCGTGGTCTGTACCTATTGGGTTTGTAGTTTGACTTATGAATCGCCTCCTAAAAATCCGGAATGGGCTGGTTGCTGGTTACAAAACTGCTGTCCGATATACAGTATGTCATTGTAACTTTTTATCTCCTAGCCTTGACACTTGTACGCGGTTATCTTGAGTATCGGTATCACTGTCACCTGTCTATGCTTCACTTATCACAACAACAATCACTATCTTCAAGCACATGGACACTCCTACAGTCTCTTGCCATGCCTGGAAGTGATAAGTAGATGGGTAGATTATAAGAAGAGGGTGGAAAGGTAGAAAGATAAATAGGCACTAGAGATAGATAGATCGATGGATAGAAAGATAGTTTATATATTATAGATAGATGCCCAAGTAGGTAAACATAGATAGAATAGAAGATAGGTAGGTAGGTAGTACACAGACAGACATACGGAAGCGGATATTTACCCATTATGTAGAATGCCATTACGAAAGTTGAACTGAGTTATGATTCAGAATACTGTTACATGTACTCTCTCTCTCTCTCTCTCTCACACACACAAGCCAATACAAAACGCAATACACATCACAAAAGGTCCAATCATCAACCTATTTCCCACCTAGCAATAACTCATATACCTTTTACCACCCCACCCACGGCATTCACACATGCAAATACGATTATACAGTTGTACCATCTATAACATCTCACTCGGGCTTTCATCAATCTCACACCGACATACTTACCAATTAACAGGAGGCTTCATTGTATTGGAGAGAGTGAGAGAGTTTTTTTTATTATTTTTTATTTATTTATTTTTTGTTTTTTTTATTTTTTTGTGGGTGTTTTGTATATCCAACTCTACGTCTTATTCTTTATGTTCCCAATAATATTTTCCTATTGACACATCGGAGTTTGAACCCGGAGTCTCAAGATTACCAGTCCAGTAGCAAGACCACTACACATCCCCTTACATGTGTGTGTGTGTAGCAATATTTTAAATTACATTTACTTCATACTGTTTATTTATTTTTTCTGATAAACAAATTTTCAAGTCTAATCGTATTTTCTTTTTCTCTTTCAGGTAAGACTCCGCGAAAATTTGTTTCCAGACGTGAGTGAATCCCAAGGGCCCAGGTGAGAATTGTTGAACTAGATTGTTTTTCCGTTAATACCACTTTAATTGACTGTACTTTTATTTACTTATATATTTTAATCATTGTTCCTCTCTTTCCGCCACTGTTTATCTCCTCCATCCACGATTTGGTGAGATTTTCTGAACTATATCATTTATTTGTATTACCAAACGATGCCTTCACATTCTTTCTCGCCTTCTTTATTCGTCTTTTTTTTTTTTTTTTTTTTTTTTTTTTTTTTTACATTAATATCTTTTGTTGAAGAGATGAATGAATGATGGCTTGATTAAAGTTGGAATGTAGAAGAGTTTGGAGAGAGGAAGATAAAGTGGAGAAATGCGAAGTAAAGTAGTAGATGAAAAGTTCTCGGGCTCAACCAAGATGCTCCATTGTTTATTTATTTTGAAGTGGCAAGTGTAGTAATTTTGTTAGCTTCTTCTGGGCCGCTACAGAGGGACGTTTTCCTGCTGCTACAGTGTTCTTGATGTCTGCAATCATGTGCCCGATGGTCTCTTCCAGCTCGCTGGCGGTCATCCCAAGGTCTATCGTCTTCTTCCTCCAGCCCCTCCACATCGACGTCTTCTCCCGTGGTGGAATCGGTGAACTCGGACGATGCAGAGGAGTTGGTTGCCACTGGTTCTTCGAGGATGGCAGGTGCTGGTCCGGCAACGTTGACTGGTGTTGGCGGTGGTGGTGGAGGTCTTGAGAGAGGCTTCTGGATGTCCAGTCTCCTTCTCGGTTGGCTTCTTTGCCTCATAACCTGAGTGGGAATGAGGCTGGGTGGTGAAGGTGGTCCAGGAAGAGGTTGGATGATGATGGGAGGGAGGTTGTTTGCCTTCAGGAGTGTAGGAAGATACTCATGAAGCAGCTTGTGATCCCCTTTGCAGAGGGTCACTGCAGTTGTAACAACCTGGACCAAATCCGGTGTTGAACAACTGACTGCTGCTGTGGCTTGGTGGTAGTCCTCCCTCTTACCTCTTCTACCATGCCTGGAACCCTTCAGGATCTCTCCATCAGGGCCCATGTCATTGATGGCCTCATCTCCTCGCCTTCTCCTCTTGATGGTAAATGATACCCTCTCATTGGTGGCAAGAGAGGGCACATGATGGAGAGGATTGGGTTTGGAGATGCCAGTGAAGTGGACAAAAATTTCACCTCCACTGTAGGTGATGAAACCAAAGCCTTTTTTAACATTGAACCACTTAACGTGGCCAGTGAGCTTGGTGGAGGAGATTTAGTGGACTATATATATATTTTTTTAATTTACTGCTGTCTTCTAATTTCGTATGTTCTATTAGCTCCTCTCCTATAGTTACCTCGCTTACAACCATTATAATCCATCTGTCCTGTTTCACTTACCATGTTACTTCCTTCCACTCTTACGCAGCGTACACTCTAAAATGTCTATGTACACTCGGATGCCATAGTCTCTAACCCATCCATGCACATTTGTGGATTCCCTATGTTTTGTATTATGCAATTATAACTATCTGGGTTCATTTTGGGATAGAACTTGCTTTTCAATAAATAGTATACTGTATATAGTTTTGTAGTTGATTTATTGAAAAGGATATTCATACATTTGTTTCCAGAGATATATTTCCATTATAAATAGGTGAAGTCAACGAATAGCTATGAGTGGGTTAGAGACTATGGCTTCCGAGTGTACAATTAATAAACACTGACTAGAAAAAAACTGCTACACATTATATGAACATTAATTTGAATGCATTTCACCGAGCATCACTGATTTGGCATTCATTACAGAACAGTGAATAGAATGTGTTATAAATGCGCTCAAGATGCCTGTAGAAATGTGTTAAATTGATCATGCCAAAACTATCATTCCTCACTGATTATATTTAACCCCTTCTGTACCATCGACATTATTTTTATTTTATTCTTGCTACTACCAATGGATTATATTTAGTTTAGAAAGGATCTCTAGCAATCATAAGGCTAATCTCAATCAACTCTTATAATTACCACAGACCCTTCCAAAGATGCACAAAATCGTCTGAATATAGCTAGAATAAAATATAATAGACGTCGCTGGTACAGAAAGGGTTAACATTCTCGTTCCAGGACATGTGTTATATAATGCGCACACGTCTTTGGCAGTGTTTCTCCCTTACTTTGTATCTTTATCTACTTATATCTATTTTACCTTTACCCTGCCATTACTGCTCGTCCACATATATAATTATTCTTATTATTTTATAACCAAAGATGCTTCCAGTCTCTCTCTCTCTCTCTCTCTTTTATATATATATATATATGTATATATATATATATATATATATATATATATATATATATATATATATATATATATATACAGTATATATAATTGCTTCATTCATTCTCAAACATCATCTCTCTTCCACACTCCATCCCATTCCCTTCCACACCCCATCTCTTCCACCGTAAACCGTATTGTTTAATATTTGTTGTCTCTCTACGTGTGTGTGTGTGTGTGTGTTCAAGTGTTTTAAGCTCTAATCTCGTTAAACATTTTTTTAGCGTCTAGATTGTTCTGATTTTCCCCCTCGTGGACTTTCTGGTTAGGTTAATTTGGGTGATTAGTGGTTTATGTTGGTAATTACACGGGTTTTAAAGAGCCGTTGACGTGGACTAATTTATTTCGTTATATTGTTAATGACCTTATATACCAGGGATTATTAAGACCACACAAGTTTGCCAAACTTTAATTACCATCGTAAACAGTATGTGTATATATTGGAGTGGGAGTGTCTGGTTCTGATTGTGGTGGTGGTAATAATGGAATGGGTGGTGATTGTAGATGGTGGTGATGATATTGGTGGAGGTGGTGATGACAATTGTAGTAGTGGTGGTTAGGATGATAGTGATTGTGGTGTTGAGTGTGATGATGGTGATTGTGGTAATGATGGTGATAGTGGTGGTGGTGATTTTGATTGCTGTTTTATGTTAGTGGTGGTGACTGGTGATTATAATTGATGGTGGTGATATTGAGTGATGATGGTGATTATGGTAGTGATGGTGGTGGTGTTGAGTGTGATGATGGTGATTTTTGGTAATGATGGTGGTTGTGGTATTGAGTGTGATGATGGTGATTGTAGTAGTGTGGTGATTGTGGTGGTGACTGGAATTTGGTCGTTGTGGTGATGGTGATTGTGGTAGTGTTGGTTATAGTGGTGGTGGTGATGGTGTTGCTTGTGATGATGGTGATTGTGGTAGTGATGGTTATAGTGGTAGTGGTGATTGTGGTGTTGCTTGTGATAATGGTGATTGTGGTAGTGATGGTGAAGTGCTGGGGGTGTTGAGTGTGATGATGGTGATTGTGGTAGTGTGGTAATTGTGGTAGTGGTGATTGTGGTGTTGCTTGTGATGATTGTGGTAGTGTGGTGATTGTGGTAGTGTTGGTTATAGTGGTGGTGGTGATGGCATTGCTTGTGATGATGTTGATTGTGATAGTGATGGTTATAGTGGTAGTGGTGATTGTGGTGTTGCTTGTGATGATGGTGATTGAGGTATTGATGGTGAAGTGCTGGGGGTGTTGAGTGTGATGATGGTGATGGTTATAGTGGTGGTGGTGATGGTGTTGCTTGTGATGATAGTGATTGAGGTATTGATGGTGAAGTGCTGGGGGTGTTGAGTGTGATGATGGTGATAGTGATTGTAGTGGTGATACAGGGTTTGCGTAGTGTCATTGTGTGCTGGCCACGTATGTATGTCAGCGCCCGAGTAAGAATAGCAATGGCCATGGATGTTGTTATTCCGTTTGGGGATGTTTACCACTTTTGTATAGGTTATTTTCATTTGCATAGATGTGTGTATCCAGCCGCAGCCAACCTGATGCTATAGGCTAATGCATATGCATCTCAATTTTAAATATATGAAGCAATTTGTACTCTAAACTACTAACCAAATTACAGTAGGTAGTATTAATCCTGGAGGAAAGGAAACCTTATATGTCCAAACTGTGTTCCTTTTTGTCTAAATTATATTTTGTACATAAAGAGAAATGCAAGTATGATTGAAGTTTCATTATCACTTGTAAAACTAGACAAACATATCCTTAACACACACAAGCAAATCCATTTATGTGTTTGTATTCAATCGTATATTAATTTGGGCCAGGATTGATTATTAGCAGATATTTATATATCTATCTATTTGCTCAGACCCATTCCCTATTTTTTATTTATTTTTTATTTTTTTTTTAACTGGGGGTGGCATATAAAGGAAGGAATATAGTGTAAAGTGAAAGTGCGGTGCGGACTTTAGGTGGTGATTGTAGGATAGAGTTGGGCGTACGTGCAGTGTAGGGGAGCTGTAGTGGAGTCGGTACCAGTAGTGGGGTGGGCAGGCATCTATGGGGGAAATACCTCCACTTTATGTTTTGGTCAGGCGCCATAGTTTCGTTCCGGACAGAGGCCATATTGAATCCAGTGGGTTTTATTTACGTTGTGTTTGATGTGCTCTGCTTTTGTTATGTTATTTTACATTATTTGTGTTACTTTATGCACCTTTTATCTACTGTGCCTATTCTCTCTAGCTGTTGTATATTAGTTCATTGTTATGTAGATAAACAAAGAGGAATCAATGAAATGCAGAATCCTAAATTGCAGATTCGCTATCGCTCGCCAGGAAAACTGGACACCTAAATGGCACGCAAGGTATAGCATTGACAAATAAATGGGGTGAATGGTCTTAAAATTGTCAAACTAATGGGGTGAACGTCTTAAAATTTCAAAACTAATGGGGTTTAACCTGAAGAAGGGGCTCCACCAAAAAAAAAATAAAAATAAAAAATAATAATAATAATAATAATAATAATAAATAAAACAAAAAATTAAGTGAAAATATACTGTAGCTTTAACAGTTTAATTTTGCCAGTGTACATTTGTCTAATTTTTGTTTTTAGTGTCCCTGAGTCTGTTGCCTGAAGTGTGTGTGTGTGTGTGTATGTACAGTATGTGTGTGTATGTGTGTGTGTGTGTATGTACAGTATGTGTGTGTATGTGTGTGTGTGTGTGTGTGTGTGTGTGGGGCCTGCGCTGACCTGAATGCAGGTGTTGGTAGAACAAGTAGACCAGAAGGCAAGGGACTAGGGTGGCTTTGGGACAACTATAGCACCTGTCGACATGTTGGTACCTTATCAATGTATAATCTAGTGGTGAAAATCAAATTCCTTGGCAGCTGATTGTTATTTTGCAAGTTTTACATTATAATATTCTTAGTGAAAAAATGTGAAGCTATTATGTTTACAAATTTGTCATAATTTGCTACATATTTAGCTACAATTATAATAGCTGAGTAATCAGATGGAGATATTGCATGTTAACCCCTTCACCACCATGACGTCATTTTCAGCGTATTCTGGTTACCATTAGACAATTTTCTTTAGTTTGTCATCTACCTATACGACTCAAATGAGTAAATACGGTCTCAATAAACCCTCTTAGTAATATAGGTCCTTCTTATACTGCATAAAATAAGCTAAATTTAACCAGAATCTAAGGTAAAAATGTGTCCTGGTGCTGAAGGGGTTAATGTCATCTAAGAAAAAGAAAAGAAAAACAGCCTATAGTATTGTTATTAGAGTCTGGTGTCAGAATAACCTTATACATTACAAAAGGAAGCTAATGATAATAAGAATCGCCATATACAAGAGAACATTGTATTCCATGGATAATAATAAGAATCGCCATATACAAGAGGAGAACATTGTATTCCATGGATAATAATAAGAATCGCCATATACAAGAGGAGAACATTGTATTCCATGGATAATAATAAAAATCGCCATATACGAGAGAACATTGTATTCCATGGATAATAATAAGAATCGCCATATACAAGAGGAGAACATTGTATTCCATGGATAATAATAAGAATCGCCATATACAAGAGAACATTGTATTCCATGGATAATAATAAGAATCGCCATATACAAGAGGAGAACATTGTATTCCATGGATAATAATAAGAATCGCCATATACAAGAGGAGAACATTGTATTCCATGGATAATAATAAGAATCGCCATATACAAGAGGAGAACATTGTATTCCATGGATAATAATAAGAATCGCCATATACAAGAGGAGAACATTGTATTCCATGGATAATTACACTGGAATTGTTCATCAAATTGTTAAAATACGGTCTATTAACCCCTTCTGTACCAACGACGTATTTTCACATTTATTCTAGCAATATTTAGACTATTTTGTGGTGTTTAAGAAGGATCTGTGGTAGTAAATAGGTAAAGTGAGATGGCTCAAGGCCTAATTAAAGCTGTAGGCCCGTTTTAAAGCTGAATACAATGGTCTAAAAGTAGCCAGAATAAAGTTAAGGGCAGGTCTCCACTTGAGGGATTTTTGTCTTGACCCCTTTCTCCCTCATGTTTAGCCCCATTGCTTTTGATACTATAAAACGTTTGCCCCATTAGTTTAGCAATTTTAAGAACTTTCACCCCATATTAAGACCTTTCATGCCATTCAGGTGTCGATTTTATCCTGGCGAGCGATAGCGAGCCTGTAATTTAAGAGGAACCGGCCTTCGGCCGGGAAATTTACAAATTTATCTTGAAAGGGACTCAAGGGGGTGTAATTTTAAGCTTGATGGAAGTCTAGGGAACAAACTAAATACCTCTATAAGAAGCCGTCGCTGGTACAGAAGGGGTTTACACCAAATCAATAATATTCACAATCCAGTATATTATGCATGGTAAAGTGTATCACTATTATGCATGGTAAAGTGTATCACTATTATGCATGGTAAAGTGTATATTATGCATGGTAAAGTGTATCACTATTATGCATGGTAAAGTGTATATTATGCATGGTAAAGTGTATCACTATTATGCATGGTAAAGTGTATCACTATTATGCATGGTAAAGTGTATATTATGCATGGTAAAGTGTATCACTATTATGCATGGTAAAGTGTATATTATGCATGGTAAAGTGTATCACTATTATGCATGGTAAAGTGTATCACTATTGAGAACATGGACACATCTGGCATTGGTGGTGAACGGTGGAGGCCTGCAATTGACCACTTGCGAGTTCCGGTCTATGAGGAAGTTGGAGCTGTAGTCATCGATAATTAACAGCATTATCACCTACATGGCGGTTGTAGTCGCTTGTATAAATACATAAAACCCAATTCAACATACTTTGTATCCATCAGAAACATACATTATTATTGCATTTCCGTTTGGTATCGATGTTTACGGCTCCAACTTCCTTATAGAACGAAACTCGCAAGTGGGCAATTAAGGTGAGGCTGATGGACCGTTGAGGTTAAGGGCAGATGGGTCGTTTTTCTGGTCCCCTTTCTCCCTCGTGTTAAGCCCGGTTTCTGTTGAGATTATAAGACGTTCGGCCCATCAGTTTGTCGATTTTAATACCTTTCGCCCCATTTCGTTGTCAATTTTAAGACCTTTCGTGCTATTTAGGTGTTGATTATTTACCGGCGAGCGATAGCGAGCCTGAAATTTTAAGAGGAATTGCCCTTCGGCCGGGACATTTTTCTACCAAAAAATTTAAACATTTATCTTGAAGGGGGTCTAGGGGGTGTTTTTCAAAATGTGATGGAGGTTAGCGAGGAAACTAAGAAATAAAGGATTTCATTAATAGACCCCCCCCCACAAAAAAGAAAGAAAAGAAAGTTCGTCTCCCCTTAAACCGCCTTAAGGGGAGATTTTCACTTGAGGGATTTTTTTCTTTACCCCGTTCTCCCTCATGTTTAGCCCCATTGCTTTTGAGATTTTAAGACGTTCGCCCTATTAGTTTGGCGATTTTAAGAATTGTCACCCCTTTTATGTCACTTTTAAGACCTTTCGTCCCATTTAGGTGTCGATTTTTTCCTGGCGAGCGATAGCGAGCCTGTAATTTAAGAGGAACCGGCCTTTGGCCGGGAAATTTTTCTACCGAAAAATGTACAAATTTATCTTGAAAGGGGGTCGTGGGGGTGTCATTTCAAGCTTGATGGAAGTCTAGGAAACACACTAAACACCTCCCCTTAAAGTGTCCTCCCCCCTGACCTGGATACAACTGTCTATAATATATTTTCCTATATTTCCTCCCTAGATGGAGTTTATAGGAAGGTGCATTTGACTAGCAAGAATAGATTACTATAATAGAGTTAATTGATCATATGAATAAATACTGCATAAAAATTATCCACTTCTAATTCAATGTTCTTGCTTTCCATGCATGCCTAAAATCATGAAGTATGTAAACTTGTGATCAACTGCCCAGGTTACTTAAGGTGGTAGTGGTTAATTTTAGGTCGACATAGTTATATATATATATATATATATTTTGTGTTATAGTTTCCTCGCTAGACCTCCATCAAACTTAATAACACGCACGCACGCACGCACGCACGCACGCACGCACGCACGCACGCACACACACACACACACACACACACACACACACACACACACACACACACACACACACACACACACACACACACACACACACACACACACCCCATGCGCTCTACCTAGTACCCCTCTAGTTGTTTCATGTTATCCTTTCAATGTAATCCTATTTCCTATTCCTTGATCAATACGTAACTAAATCTCATATTATTACACCCATTTATCATTTTATTTCAAATTAATTTGTCAGTAAATCATTCAATTTTCAATTTGTACATCAAACATCATTCAATTTCATATTATTTCATCAATACATCATTAATTTATCTATTATTTAATCCATTCATCATTCATTTTAGTAGTTTGTCATCAATGCATCATTCAGTTACCTTTTCTATACTCAGTACTGTATTCAATTGCCTACTTTGTATTAATGCATCAATCATTTGTTCTATTATTTCATCACTGCATCATGCAATTGCCTCTTTTGTTGTATCTATACACCATTCAAGTTCCCATTTCTCCTCAATGACTTCCATTGTATGCCCTGATGCAACGTTTTCTTCATTAATACATTTTTAATTACTTTATCCATCGTCAATCGCTTCTCCAAATATCCTCTCATTTCCTTCAAGCTTTACACATCATAATATCACCCAATTTCCGTTGGATAGGGATGCACTCATTTCCCGGAAATAGAATTCAATATGCTGTTCACTGGAATTCATCTTCTTAATAAGGGGAGGCAGACCGTTTTTCTCGACCCGCTTCTCCCTAATGTTTAGCCCCACTAGTTTTGAGATGTTAAGATGTTGCTTCCATTAGTTTGGGGATTTTATGATCTTTCACCCCATTTCTTTGTCAATATTAGGACCCTTCGTGCCACTTAGGTGTCGATTTTTTCCTGGCGAGCGATAGCGAGCCTGTAATTTTAGGAGGAATCGGCCTTTGGCCGGGACATTTTTCTACCGAAAAATGTACAAATCTATCTTGAAGGGGGGGTCTAGGGGTAGTTTTTTTAAGCTTGATGGAGGTCTAGGGAGGAAAAAAAAAATATATATATATATATGAATAAATTAATTAATAGACCAAACAAACAGTGAGTCTCTCCTTAAACAATACGGCATTCATCCCTTTCCATTCATAATTCAATGCCTCCTAACAATACATTTATTCACGTACTTCCAGTAAACCTCCTTTAATACACGACTCACTCTGATGAATACCTCATTCATGTCGGTCTTGTTTATGGATAAATACTACCAAGTCAGTTATTAACTTCTCCCCACACCAAAAATGAAATAAAGAATAAATAAATAAATTATTATATATACAATGTACTGTATATATATATATATATATATATATATATATATATATATATATATATATATATATATATATATATATATATACAGTATATAATTATATACTGTATATATACTGTATATATAGTATATATACAGTATATATACCATTCTCACGAACAAGATCATCTTTTCTCAGATAATGATTTTAGTGTAATAGGTCGCTTTAACAATGAACAAGACACTTTTTTAGCAGAAAAAATCTATATCAAACAAATGAATCCAATACTAAATTTCATGGTTTAATTACTCACGAAGAACAATTGCGTTTCACAATTAATTGCTTCATACTTTCTTTGTTCATTTTGATTACATTCGCTTACGGTAGTGTTGTTTCACAAGAAAAATGTGTCGAGTTAAATTTATCTAACATGTCTGTTCGTTTATGTAAAGTTGTTCATATTGTTTAGATTAGTGATTTGTTTTGTATTAGTGAACATTCCCTGTCCTATCCTCAGTCTTACTCGCGGTTTGCTTGAGGAGGGGTCTAAGGTGGGTCATAGTTTGTATATATCATTTATTATATGTGTACTTAGTAAATGATAGAATAGTTTGTGTTTCCATTTGGATTAGCTTGTTTAGTCTTATTCTTTCTTGTTTTATGTTTAAATCATGTTAGATTATTTTTGTGTTGTAAGTATAATTTTATGGCTTTGAAATAGGATCCTCTTTTAATCAGTAATTTATATTAGATTTCTATTTTTATAGGATCATGTGCTGTACCTGAAGATGGACGCTACGTCAGAGATATTGTGAAAAGGCCCATTGTAAATAAATTGAAAATATGGCGTTCTTTTTGTTTCTTGCCACATTATTTCTACTGAAAATAAGATACCCTGGAGGTCAACTCACCGATGTCATTCTGAATATATATATATATATATATATATATATATATATATATATATATATATATATATATATATATATATATATATATATATATACCCGGTATACCTGTATATATATATATATATATATATATATATATATATATATATATATATATATATATATACCGGTATATATAACATTATACAGATGAAAAGAAAACACAAAACAAATAATCATTAACACAACAATTTAGTATACCATTAACTCGCTTTCCTCTTCTCAATAACTTCACTACTCCAACTTTTCTTGTTAAAGGATCACACACACACACACACACACACACACACAAACACACACACACACACACACACACACACACACACACACACACACACATTAGATGCATTCATGAATGTCCAATAATCATAATTCAATACACCTCGCACTCGCTTTCTTCTGCTCAATAACTACACTATTCCAACTTTCTTTTTTTATTTGTCAGTAAAAACTCTTCATAGAAGGATTCAGAGAGTTAGAAGTGTTCGTGGAAAGGTAGTGGAGGGTCAAACGAATGTTTATTAATACAAAGTATGGAATATAGATTAATTAAAGGTGTGTATGTGACGTGTGTGTGTGTGTGCGAAATTATTGTTTGTTTTATACCGGGAAGCGTCTGAATGTAGTGATTCCATTAAGAGTTTCTTTGCATGTTTTCATTTGCTTTGATGAGTCAGTATAGCACAGCGCTATGGTAAGTGACGTGTGGGAGTGCTTTAACTGTGAGTGCTCTACTGTACGTGAAGGTACTGTGTGGGAGTAGTATGTGAGGATAAAATGAAAAACATTCGGCAGAGAAATGAACATCATGAAAAGCTCACTTACTACTCTGCCTCATGTGCAAGCTTTATAACCAGTGTGTATTACCAACCATTATCTTTGGATCCGAAACTTGGAAACTAACAAAAACAATAGAGATCAAACATATGCATGGACAGAGGTCGATGGAAAGATCAATGTTAGGAGTAACTCTTAGAGATGCGAAGATATCATCTTGGATACAACAGCTAACCAAAGTCAAGGATATTCTAGATATGATAAAAGAGCTGAAGTGGAGATGGGAAGGACATGTAGCAAGAAGAGAGGACTATAGGTGGAGTTAAATATTAACTGACTGGACCCCCAGATAAGGAGAGCGCAACAGGAAAAGACTAGACAAGAGGTGGAGAGATGAGAGAGGCAAAACTGGAGGGGTAACATGGCAAAGATTGGCAAAGTCTCGTGGGTTATGGAAAAGGTTAAGGGAGGCCTTTGTCTAGCAATAGAATCCTAATGGCTGACGCTGATGATGAAGATGTCTGTTGGTACTAAGTGAAGATACTATATGTTGGTACCGTTTCAGGGTTGACTGTATACGTGTGGTGGTAATGTGTTAAGGTACTGTAAGTATCTTGGTACTAAATGCTGGTACTGTACCATATATATAACAGTGATGGGTGAAGGTACTGTGCGTATCTGGGTACTAAATGCTGGTACTGTACCGTATATAGAACGGTGATGAGTGACGGTACTGTACGTCTCTGGTTCTAAATACTGGTACTGTACCGTATATATGATGCCAGTGATGAGTGACGGTACTGTACGTATCTTGGTACTAAATGTTGGTACTGTACCGTATATACAACAGTCGGTACTGTACGCCTCTTGGTACTAAATGCTGGTACTGTACCGTATATATATAACAGTGATAAGTGACGGTACAGTAGGCTACGTTTCTTGGTACTAAATGGTGGTACTGTACCGTATAATATAACCGTGATAAGTAACGGTACTGTACGTCTATTGGTACTGTACCGTATAATATGCTAGTGATGAGTGACGTTAAGTGTGTCCCTGTGATGACTTATGCATGGCTGGCTTGTAATATACGTAACCCCTCCTCTCCTCCCGGCCATTATACCTGCATGGTTTACATCCGGCTATTTATCCAGCTTCTTTACTTTATGTTTAGCTATTATTTATATGAATCTGTATCATTATTTATCTATAATTTAGGTATTTATACAGGGTGTCCCAAAATAGGTGTGTCATGTTTCGGAATTAGGTTTTGTAAATAATTCTAAGCATGAAATCATCTACAGTATATGAGAAAATCCAGATATCAGCCGTTATTGAGATATTGCATGTTGAAAATGGTATTTTCTCATGTATTTCCCCATAAGGCATTGACTTTCCTTACTAGTATGAATCTGATATTGCCATACAGTTCTAATTTACAGAACAGTGACCCCTGACCAGTGACCCCTGGTTGGCATCGCCAGACCCCCCTTCGAGATGAATTTGTACATTTTCGGTGCAAACATTTCCCGGCCAAAGGCCGATTCCTCCTATAATACAGCTTCGCCATTGCTCATCAGGAAAATATCGACACTTAATGGCATGAAAGGTCTTAAGATGGACAAAGAAATGCGGCTTAAGGTCTTACAATCGCCAAACTAATCGGGCAAACATCTTGAAATATCAAAACTAGTGGAGCAAAACATGAGGGAAAAGGGGGTCCAGAAAAAAAACACCCCCTTAAGGAAAGAGTGTTGTATAATAATGTAGGTGAAGAGAGAGACCTACCCTATGCAGCCGGGGTCCGTGCTCGTTAATTAAGGGGGGTCACCGGTTTTTTTGTTTGTCTTTCTATCCTTTTTCTCTTTCCCTGGCTTCTATCCATTCGGCCCCATTCAGCCAACTGTTTTTAGACGTTTATCCCCATCCAGGTGTCGATTTCTTCCTGGCGAGCGATAGCGAGCCAGCATTGTATGCAGAAATCCGGCATCGCCGGAGAAATTTTTCTATCGAAAAATTTACAAATTTAGCTTGTAAAAAATATATATATATGGGCTCGCTACCGCTCGCCAAGAAAATATTGACACCTGGATGGGGGTAAACGTCTTAAAACAGTAGGCTGAATGGGGCCGAATGGATACACGTCAGACAAAGAGAGAACAAAACACCTGCCATTCCCCCCCCCCCCCCCCCGCCCTTTAAGGAAGAGTCTTTGGTCTTTCTGTCACAATTTATCAATCCTCTTCGATCGTCACTTGCCATTCAAGTACGTCATCATAATTGGTAATGGGCTGCAGTATCAGGGTGAACGATCAGAGGCCCTGTGGAAAGTAGAAGGGAGATAATGTTATATAATTTTGATTTACTTTGTGTGTGTGTGTGTGAGAGAGTTAATGTATGTGTGTGTGTGTGTGTGTGAGAGAGAGTTAATGTATGTGTGTGTGTGTGTTTGTGAGAGTGAATGTATGTGTGTGTGTGTGAGAGAGAGAGAGAGTGAGTGTGTGTGTATGTCAGTGTGTGTGTGTCTGTGTGTGTGTTAGTGAGCAAGAGGGGAGAGGTCCTACAGACAGTAGATGTATATAATGTATATACTGCCTAGTACCTACGCACAGATAGATTGATATATGATTATTTGTATTGACCACAGCTTATAATATTATCACACATGGCTATCAACGAACCTATGATAAATATTTAGCAACTTGTTTGTACATAATATACAGTTTGGTCTTTGGATAAATAGTCTACTTGATCCTATAAATCATGATGTCCCTTTGTTTGATACTTATAACACCAAAATGAGGTCCAAAGAAAGAGATGGCCGTTCACTCTTACAACAGGTTCTCTACAGGTTCGCCTGGGAAGCCAGAGAATGACTAAGACAGTTTACTAGAGTGAGGTGGAGGGAAAGAGAGGGAGAGGCAGATCGAGAGTAAGCTGGAAGGATGGAGGTGAGAGGTATATGAGAGAAAGCCGTATTGGTTGGGAGGAGGGGCGTCGGCTGACAAGGTACAGAGGTGCCTGGGGGCGATTCTTTCGTGGCCACCGTTTTGGGGATCTGGCAATAGATAGATAGATATATAGATCAGTCTAGTTTCCGATACCAGTGCAATATATCCAATAAATGCAACCATAGCTATGTTGACCAAGAAGGCAAGTACGAGGGTTACATTATTATGAAATGTACTGTATCTCACAAATACATAGGAGTTACATGAATGTAATTTTTAACCCTCACCGAGAATCGAACCACGGACAGGTTCGAATATCGGTGAGGGTAAAAGACATGTATTCCCGTAACTCACGTGGTTTTGCTTTCATTAGTTTATTCAAGTACATTGGGGTTTGTAGTTAATGATTAATGTTAAGAACGGGGTGTTACTTATATATATATATATATATATATATATATATATATATATATATATATATATATATATATATATACAGTATATATAATTATGGCCTTTCGTATCATTAACTCCCGTCCACTCACCAACTCTCTGCACTCTCGCTCTCTCTCTCCGCCGCAATGTTGCATCTCTCTCGCTATTCTATCGCTACTATAATAATCAGTGTTTCTCAGAGCTTTCCCAGTGTATACCACCTCCTTTACGTAGGGCACGTGGTACCTGTCTTGCAACTCAATCCCACCCCTACTCTGTGCAACTCTCCAACCCGAGAGTGAAACGTTACTCTGTCTTTCTTCTACTCAACAGCTGAGCTCTGGAACTCTCTCCCAGAATCAGTCTTTCCCTCTTCCTATGACTTAAATTGCTTCAAACTCCGTGTGTCCAGGCATTTTGGCTCGGACGTCCCTTGATTTTGGCCCTGTCACTCTTTCAACTATGGGGAGGCACTCGCTATAGGCAGTTCTGCCTTTTGCCTCCCTCAATCACATAGAAAAAATACAATAAAAAATATATATATATGCACACTGTATGTACAGTCGAGGTTAATAAGTGTTGTCAGATATTTCACAAAGTTTCGGACACTGACTAATACTCTGAGGGATAAGCACTTTTCCCAGTTACTATAAAGATAATAATAACACTTGAGCGAAAACCACTGGAATTTATGACAACACTTAATACCCCCGATTGTACAGTATGTATGTATATGTATATATTTTTTTTAATTTATGACTGTGTGCACTACAAGAGGTGTGGAACAGAACAACTTTTCTTCTGTAGTTCTGTGTTACCATCCGCCTTCAATTAGCAACCATGGAGCAAGGCGAATTAAAACCAGGGCGAGGCTAGTGATGATGGATGTGCTACCGTCAACACACCTGCCCTTACCTGTGTAAATGAGTCTCTCTCTCTCTCTCTCTCTCTCTCTCTCAGGAAAGATATAGAGCGACTGGAAAGAGTACAAGCTAGGGCTACAAAGCTTATTCGATCGCTTAGAAGAATGAGCTATGAGGACCGGTTGAGAGCTCTTGATATCGTCCCGTTGGAGACACGCAGACTACGAGGTCAGCTCATTGAAGTTTTAAAATACTTAATGGGTTTGACAATGTGGATTATAGCAAAATGATTAGCCTGAATATGAATACAACATGCAACCATGGCTAGAAGTTAGAATTGAAAAGGTTCAGCACTAGTATCTGTGGACACTTTTTCACATATAAGGTATGTTCTACCTGGAACAAACTTCCCTCCGAAGTTGTAAATAGTTCTTCATTAGAGCAGTTCAAGAAAAGAGTAGATATAGTATTTTGCACACTCTGTACAGAGTGTAATGCACTAAACAGTCTCTCTCCTTCCACTTCGAGTATCTCCTCGGAATGGAACGCAAGGTATCTGAGATACTAACTATTCGTTGTAACTCCTTCTCTCTCTCTCTCTCACTCTCACTCTCACTCACTCTCACTCACTCTCTCTCTCACTCACTCTCTCTCTCTCTCTCTCTCTCTCTCTCTCTCAAACCTGTCTTCACCTGTGCAAATGAGTGACGTCAGATAATGGTAACGAGTGGCTGCCTCACCCACCTCGTTAAAACCACCCGAGACTAGCGTATCTATTTTAGGAGTCTTGAGGGTTTATTAAGGTTTATTTCTGGACCCCCTTCTCCCCTATGTTTAGCCCCATTGGTTTTTAGATTTTAAGAGGTCCGGCCCATTATTTTAGCGATTTTAAGACCTTCCACCCCATTTCTTTGTCATTTAGGTGTAGATTTTTTTCCTGCCGAGCATTTGCGAGCCTGTTATGAAGGAGGGATCGGCCCTCGGCCGGGACATTTTTCTACCGAAAAATTTACAAATACTGTATATCTAGAAGGGAGATATTGGGGATGTTTTTTTAAGTTTGTTGAAGCTCTAGGGAAAAAAACTAGGAACAATAATATATAGATAACTAATTCGACCAATAAATAAACCCTGTCCCTCTAAGCAGGTACACATTATAAAGGAATTAACAATCGGGTGAGGTTGGTGATGAATGGCCTACCGTCATGACACCTGTCCTTACCTGTGCTCTCTCTCTCTCTCTCTCTCTCTCTCTCTCTCTCTCTCTCTCTCTCTCTCTCTCTCTCTCTCTCTCTCTCTCTCTCTCTCTCTCTCTCTCTCTCTCTCTCTCTCTCAGTTTTTACAACAGAAGACCTCAGTGATATCCCTACACCATCGCCGATTCAGATTGATAATTCAGATGTTTTAAGCAATATCACCGTTACAGAGAGAGAAGTATTGAATTGTTTAGATAAACTCAAGGTAAATAAAACGCCTGGACCTGATACAATCTCGCCTAGAGTTCTAAAGGAAGCTAAGGATGAGCTCTCTAAACCACTGACATTACTATTCAATAAATCCTTGCAGTCTGGAACTATGCCCGATCAGTGGAAGCTAGCCAACGTAACACCGATATTCAAAAAAGGCAGCAAATCCCTATCCAGTAACTATCGTCCAATTAGCTTAACCTCAGTTGTATGTAAAATGCTAGAACGATCATACGAGACAGACTCGTAAATCACTTAGAGGAAAATAACATACTTAAAGATACTCAACACGGCTTTCGTAAAACGTTCCTGTTTAACAAACCTCTTAGACTTCTTCCACGATATCCTCAACCTCTACGATTAGAGTAAAGCTGTAGATATTATATACCTTGATTTTCAAAAGGCCTTTGACAAAGTTCCCCACAAACGTTTACTGCTAAAACTAAAAGCGCATGGAATACAAGACGGTGTGTTGAAATGGATAGAAAATTGGCTCAGCGACAGAAAGCAAAGAGTAGTCATAAACGGTAAGGCATCAAAATGGACCAATGTAAGTAGCGGGGTACCCCAGGGATCGGTACTAGGACCAATTCTCTTTCTAATTTACATCAACGACATAGATGAGGGTCTCACCTGTACAATCTCAAAATTTGCTGACGATACAAAATTGCAAATAGCGTACTCTCAAAAGAACAAGTTGACGATATGCAACACAATCTAGATAAATTGTCATGTTGGGCCCAAATTTGGCAAATGAGTTTCAATGCGGATAAATGTAAAGTACTACATATCGGATACCTAAATGAGAAAGCAAACTATTCGATGAGTGGCACTCAGCTTAAGAATGTAAACAGAGAAACCGATCTGGGAGTAACAATATCGAGTAACCTAAAACCGAGTCAACAATGTTCAGAAGTTGTTAAGAAGGCAAACAAAATAATTGGCTTTATAGGCAGGTCATTTGAGCATAAATCCAAAGAAGTTATCCTAACCCTTTATAATTCCTTAGTCCGCCCTCTTCTGGAATACTGCGTTCAATCCTGGTGCCCTTATTACCAAAAGATATAAACAAGCTAGAACGAGTTCAACGTAGAGTTACCAAAATTATACCTAGCCTAAAGAACAAACCATACGAAGAGCGTCTTAGAGAATTAAATCTATTTCCTTTAACCCAGCGCAGATTAAGAGGCGACTTAATTCAAGTGTTCAAAATCATCAAAGGCATCGACAATATGAACTGTAGTAAGTACTTCACTATCGACCAATCTAATTACACGCGGGGAAACGGTTGCAAAATTATTGGTAAATCTTTTAACTCACACGAATCTAAGAATTTCTTCTTCAATCGAGTTGTCAACTTGTGGAATGGGCTTCCCCGAAACGTTATAGACTGCATCACCGTTGATTAATTTAAACTCCGCCTAGACAAATATCTCGCATCAAACCCGCGACTGACTGCGTTTGTAAATGAATAACTTTATTTTATCCCCCCCCAGTTACTAACCCATCTGTCCCCTACTAACTTCCTAATCCTGCCACGGACATTAGTTCCAGGGCAGTAATTCCCTTTCCAATGTTCCCTTACCCACTCTAAACCACTGTTTGGACACTTGATCCTCAGTGTTTTGGAGGACAAGCAACCTAGAAGGGTCACTAGATCTGTTGTTGCTTGATTTCCTTTGTACTCTCTCTCTCTCTCTCTCTCTCTCTCTCTCTCTCTCTCTCTCTCTCTCTCTCTCTCTCTCTCTCTCTCTCTCTCATATACCTGTGCAAATGAGTTAGTCAGATAAATATAGTGGCTGCCTCACCCACCTGGCAAAACACCCGAGACTAGCGTTTCTATTTTAGGAGTCTGAGGCCTTTATACAATTCACATCTGAATATGCGACACGATTATTGTCCTTTATACTTACTGATTGGTATAAATGCTCATGTGATTATTGTCCTTTATACATACTGCTTGGTATAAATGCTCATGTGATTATTGTCCTTTATACATATTGCTTGGTATAAATGCTCATGTGATTATTGTCCTTTATACATACTGCTTGGTATAAATGCATGTGATTATTGTCCTTTATACATACTGTTTGGTATAAATGTTCATGTGATTATTGTCCTTTATACATACTGCTTGGTATAAATGATCATGTGATTATTGTCCTTTATACATACTGTTTGGTATAAATGGTCATGTGATTATTGTCCTTTATACATACTGCTTGGTATAAATGATCATGTGATTATTGTCCTTTATACATACTGCTTGGTATAAATGCATGTGATTATTGTCCTTTATACATACTGTTTGGTATAAATGCTCATGTGATTATTGTCCTTTATACATACTGCTTGGTATAAATGATCATGTGATTATTGTCCTTTATACATACTGTTTGGTATAAATGCTCATGTGATTATTGTCCTTTATACATACTGCTTGGTATAAATGATCATGTGATTATTGTCCTTTATACATACTGCTTGGTATAAATGATCATGTGATTATTGTCCTTTATACATACTGCTTGGTATAAATGATTATGTGATTATTGTCCTTTATACATACTGCTTGGTATAAATGATCATGTGATTATTGTCCTTTATACATACTGCTTGGTATAAATGATCATGTGATTATTGTCCTTTATACATACTGCTTGGTATAAATGATCATGTGATTATTCCCTTTTGGTTGTGTTTGTTTTCTGAATGGATATATAATTTACATCAGAAGTTCGCCCAGAATTTACTTTAAAAATACAGCTTGAGATAAGTGAAGGTGTGAACATTTCTTTCTGGTTGTTCTCTTGGAGTCAAATGGTTAGAAAACGGATACTATCATATCTTCCATGTTTGGGTCTGAGAGTTAATGCCAAAGCTGATTTAAATTGTCAGTTGTTGTTGTTGTTGTTGTTGTTCCCCAGGCTGTCTGGCCGAACAGCCCCAAGGTCTCGAGCAAGGCCAAGGCCATAAACGAGCGCCCCCACAAAATCCTCCCTGCTTACCACTAACAAAGCCCGGGTGACCGAAGCCACTCCAAGGCAGGGATCTGAGGGGGGTGCGGAAACGCCCGGGAAACCAAAGCCCCACCCAAGGCCCTGTGCCCCTCAGCAATTATGAAGGGAAAGTTGAGGGGTAAGGGAAAAATGTGACGCTTTGGCTCCCAATCTGCCAACTTCTAGGTTGGCAGTAGGGAGGTCAAGTTAGACCAGTTATATGAATGAAATACAGTGTATTGTATGTCACACACATTCAAATTGACGCTTGATTATGTGACCTCTATTTGATCTACCTAGTGTAAAATATGTCTTACTAATTTAATTATGTAAAACAATAAGATATATTTTATGCATAGCCATATTACAGCCTGAATTATGTACCCTGACATTCATCTAGTATAGTTCCCAGTTATGAGCTAGGTATGTAAAAATGAGAGTTTGATAGCCGTAATACATCCTGGTTTATGTGACATAATATTTGATAATAATAAAATGTTATCTTGCTATCATTGAGTAGGATATTTTCGTAATTCATCAAAATATAACCTGAAATATGTAATGCATAATTATCTCATCTACTTTTGTGCTGTAAAATGTTAGCCAAGTTTGTTTATCTTATTTTGATTGTACCATGGTTTATATATCACTTATCCAGAATAATATCTGACTTTTGCACCATTTGCTGAATCTCTTTAATATTAGTGAAACTTACCTCCCTCAAATATATCCTGATTTATTTAACCACTCTATTCCAGATCCATTTTGTACTGTAAAATCTTGGCTAAGTAGATTTGTGTTGCTCCATACCATCGCTGACATCTACTCCACACACATCCTGAATAATGTAACGTGGACTTGATTTACCATAATACGTAATGGTGAAATATTGGGCGGGGGATTTGTATTATACCTTGATCAATTATGACACTTACGACCACATTCTTAACCCTTTGAGTGCCAGTGACGTCTATTTTATTGTATTCTACAGTAGCTATATTTAGACGCTACTATGCAACTTAGGAAGGAGCTTTGGTAGTTACAAGGGTTGGTTGAGATAGTTTGAACCCTTTTTAATTGATAGAGGTCCTTCCTAAGCTGAATACAATCGTCTAATAGTTACCAGAATATGATAAAAGGGACGTTCCTGGTTCTGAATGGGTTAGTTAAATCTTACCAGGGATTCCCTTCGCCTTTGTTGAACGCTGGAGGAAGAATTAAATGATGACAGGATAACTCAACCAGTAGACTAACTCAAGCAGTTCTCAACCAGTGCTAACTCAACTTAAAGTGGCACGGGTTGAATTTGCACGTTTAGATCTGTACCCACTACTAGTCGAAAGGGTGTACCAATCGACTTTAGGTAGGGTTAATTGAGATTTAGTATTGACCCTATTAATTCCCACAAATCCTTTTTAAGCTGTATAAAATCGTCTAATGATAGCCAGCATATACGCGGCATAATCTTCAAAAAGTTAACAGAAAGCCTGACTAATTTGATCCATGTTTTATACCGTATACTGTGCTTTATAAGGGTGAAATATTGACCTGGTAGCGTCTAAATATAGCTTGATGTATCTGACAATTCATCAAAATACAACTTGATTTATGTGCCAGCAACCTGATCTATATTATGCTGTGAAATATGAACACTATATTTGTTACCGGTACTTATACGAGAGTGAGTCTTGCTGGACCCCCTTCTCCCTCATGTCTAGCCCCATTTGTTTTGATATTTTAAGATGTTTGGCCCATTAGTTTGGCGATTTTAAGATCTTTCGCCATATTTCTGTCAATAAACTCAGACCTTTCGTGCTATTTAGGTGTCGTTTTTTCCTGGCGATCGATAGCGAGCCTGTAATTTGTGAGGAAGGCCGGGAAATTTACAAATTTATCTGGAAGGGAGTCTTGGGGGTATTATTTTAAGCTTGATGGAGGTTTAGGGAGCAAACTAAAAATCTCCCCTTATTATATCGATACTTAATGTACTATATTGAGTTAAAATGTAGACCAGATAACGACTTAATCAGGCTTAACATGATGTATATACAGTATATGATTCTATGTCTGATTCTCTTATAGAAGCTAGCCGATATATTTTATTCTTTGTTCTTCGCTACTCGTAAATATTTCTGACTGGGTTTAGCTGGAGGTTGATTTATAGGTAATGTTCTCGACCTACCGGTACTTTATATTGTGAAAGATTGTTTTTGCTTCGAATATTATTTATCGCGCGCGGCCCCCCCCCCCCCCCCACCCACCCACCCACCCATTCAAAGGAGAAACGAAACTGACTTTTAGTGATTTATATTCGGTCTACTTTAAGGAGATAGTGCTTGGTTTTCTGGTCGCACATCTTCCTCATGCTTAGCCCCATTGGTTTTCAGATTTTAAGACGATCGGCCCATTAGTTTGGCGATTTTAACCCCTTTAGCTCCATTTCGTTGTCAATTTTAAGACCTATCGCGCCATTTAGGTGTCAATGTTTTCCTGGCGAGCGATAGCGAACCTGTAATTATAAAGGAACCGGCCTTCAGCCGGGAAAATTTTCTACCAAAAAATGTACAATGAATACAAGCCAGAGAAAGAGAGAAAAAGGGGAGAAAAAGCAAAAGAATCCCGGTGACCCCCTTAACGTAATACCCATGAATCCCGGTGACCCCCCTTAACGTAATACCCATGAATCCCGGTGACCCCCTTTAACGTAATACCCATGAATCCCGGTGACCCCCCTTAACGTAATACCCATGAATCCCGGTGACCCCCTTTAACGTAATACCCATGAATCCCGGTGACCCCCCTTAACGTAATACCCATGAATCCCGGTGACCCCCCTTAACGTAATACCCATGAATCCCGGTGACCCCCTTTAACGTAATACCCATGAATCCCGGTGACCCCCCTTAACGTAATACCCATGAATCCCGGTGACCCCCTTTAACGTAATACCCATGAATCCCGGTGACCCCCCTTTAACGTAATACCCATGAATCCCGGTGACCCCCTTTAACGTAATACCCATGAATCCCGGTGACCCCCTTTAACGTAATACCCATGAATCCCGGTGACCCCCCTTAACGTAATACCCATGAATCCCGGTGACCCCCTTTAACGTAATACCCATGAATCCCGGTGACCCCCCTTTAACGTAATACCCATGAATCCCGGTGACCCCCTTTAACGTAATACCCATGAATCCCGGTGACCCCCTTTAACGTAATACCCATGAATCCCGGTGACCCCCCTTAACGTAATACCCATGAATCCCGGTGACCCCCCTTTAACGTAATACCCATGAATCCCGGTGACCCCCCTTAACGTAATACCCATGAAAGCCGGTGACCCCCCTTAACGTAATACCCATGAAAGCCGGTGACCCCCCTTAACGTAATACCCATGAAAGCCGGTGACCCCCCTTAACGTAATACCCATGAAAGCCGGTGACCCCCCTTAACGTAATACCCATGAATGCCGGTGTCCCCCCTTAACATAATACCCATGAAACCCGGAGGACCCCCCTTAACGTAATACCCATGAAAGCCGGTGACCCCCCTTAACGTAATACCCATGAATCCCGGTGACCCCCCTTAACGTAATACCCATGAATCCCGGTGACCCCCCTTAACGTAATACCCATGAAAGCCGGTGGCCCCCCTTAACGTAATACCCATGAATCCCGGTGACCCCCCTTAACGTAATACCCATGAATCCCGGTGACCCCCCTTAACGTAATACCCATGAAAGCCGGTGACCCCCCTTAACGTAATACCCATGAAAGCCGGTGACCCCCCTTAACGTAATACCCATGAATCCCGGTGACCCCCCTTAACGTAATACCCATGAATCCCGGTGACCCCCCTTAACGTAATACCCATGAAAGCCGGTGACCCCCCTTAACGTAATACCCATGAAAGCCGGTGACCCCCCCTTAACGTAATACACATGAATCCGGGTAACCCCCCTTAACGTAATACCCATGAATCCCGGTGACCCCCCTTAACGTAATACCCATGAATCCCGGTGACCCCCCTTAACGTAATACCCATGAATCCCGGTGACCCCCCTTAACGTAATACCCATGAATCCCGGTGCCCCCCCCTTAACGTAATACCCATGAATCCCGGTGACCCCCCTTAACGTAATACCCATGAAAGCCGGTGACCCCCTTAACGTAATACCCATGAAAGCCGGTGACCCCCCTTTAACGTAATACCCATGAATCCCGGTGACCCCCCTTAACGTAATACCCATGAATCCCGGTGACCCCCCTTAACGTAATACCCATGAAAGCCGGTGACCCCCCTTAACGTAATACCCATGAATCTGAGAGCGATTTGTATTCCACCTCTTCAAAACACGACTGATTAATGTGATGTATACTTGATCGAACGTAATTATGGTTAAAGATTGATTGACTAAGGTTTTTGCTTTACCACATGATATATTGGGACAGCTTCATTAGTCTAAATATAGCTTGACATGCGGCAAGTACAGTTGTGCCCACTATTATATTTATTGTATTTATTTATTTATTTTGGCCTATTTATTTTTCGGTTGACAAATTTTCCGGCCGAAGGCTGGTTCCTTTAAAAAATTACAGGCACGCTATCGCTCGCCAGGTAATAATCGACACCTAAATGGCACGAAAAGTCTTCAAATTGACAACAAAATTGGGAGAAAGGGGTTAAAATCACCAAACTAATGGGCCAAACGTCATCAAATCTAAACACTAATGGGGCTAAACATGAGGAAGAAGGGTTACCAGAAATGCGACTCACCTTCCCTTAAAAACATTGAAGCAAATCATAAATTATTCCAAATCTACTCGTGTTAATATTGACTATAAGGTATACACTATTTTAGCTTGCTATATCTGACGCCTGTTTCAAAATACAGGCTGACTTAGTTAACGTGTGTTTTATTAACTATGCAAGGTAGGAAAAGTATGCCCTTGTTATGGGGAAATATTCATGGTCTGAACCCCCTTCTCCTTTGTGTTTATCCCCATTGGTTTTCACATTTTAAGACTTTCGCCCATTTATTTGTCAATATTAAGACCTTTCGTGCCATTTACATGTCGATCTTTTTCCTGGCGAGCGATAGCGAGCCTGTAATTTTGGAGGGACTGGCCTTTTTCTACCGAAATATGTACATATTGATCCAAAATGGGGTCTTTCGTACGTATTTTTTTTTTAAAGTTTGATTGAGGTCTAGGGATCAAACTAAAACAAACTATATACCGGTAACACAAAACTATAAATTAATATATATAATTACGTCTCCTTAAGGGGGGTGACCTGCTTTTTGTTATTTCTGTCCTTTTCTATCTTTCTCTGGCTTGTATCCATTCGGCCCCATTCAGCCTACTGTTTTAAGACGTTTATCCCCATCTAGGTGTCGATTTTTCCTGGCGGGCGATAGCGAGCCAGCATTATGAAGAAATCCGGCTTCGCCGGAGAAATTTTTCTATCGAAAAATGTACAAATTTAGCCTGCTGTCAAACAAAAATAAATAATATGCTGGCTCGCTACCGCTCACCAGTAAAAAATTGACACCTGGATGGGGATAAACGTCTTAAAACAGTAGGCTGAATGGGGCCAAATGGATACAAGCCAGAGAAAGATAGAAAAGGACAGAACAAAAACAGGTCACCCCCCTTAAGCGATAGATTGGAACTTTTGGACAACTACCGAAATTTATAATAATTTATAAATAATAATTATTATTATTATCATAATTATTTACCATTATTAATAGTGATTATTTGTTCACGTGATTGTCCAGTTAACTTTGGAAATGTAATGATGTTATGAGTTATAGTCAATTTGGAAATGTAATGATGTTATGAGTTATAGTCAATTTGGAAATGTAATGATGTTATGAGTTATAGTCAATTGTAGATCATCAGCATCGTCATAATATACAAGCGTTTGAGAAATGCGGTTATACATCCCCAAAATGGTGTCAATATGTAAAGTTAAAGGGGGGGGGGGGGGTGACCTGTTTTTGTTCTGTCCTTTTCTATCTTTCTCTGGCTTGTATCCATTTGGCCCCATTCAGCCTACTGTTTTAAGACGTTTATCCCCATCCAGGTGTCAATTTTTTACTGGTGAGCGGTAGCGAGCCAGCACATTTTTTATTTTTGTTTGACAGCAGGCTAAATTTGTACATTTTTCGATAGAAAAATGTCTCCGGGATTTCTTCATATAATGCTGGCTCGCTATCGCTCGCCAGGAAGAAATCGACACCTAGATGGGGATAAACGTCTTAGTACGTTGGCTGAATGGGGCCGAATGGATACAAGCCAGAGAAAGAGAGAAAAGGACAGAAATAACAAAAAGCAGGTCACCCCCCTTAACCGATTTGTTTGTTATTAAGAGGGGATGGGCTATTTATTAAGAGGGGGTGGGCTATTTATTAAGAGGGGGTGGGCTATTTATTAAGAGGGGTGGGCTATTTATTAAGAGGGGGTGGGCTATTTATTTGCTAATTTGTTTTGCTTTTTATTATTTTTAAAGTTTCCTCCTCAGACCTCTATCAAGCTTTAAAAAACATCCCCTAGATTAACTTTCGAGATAAATGTGTAAATACAAATTCTGTTCCTCCTACTATCACTCGCAAGGAAATAATCAACACCTAAATGGCACGAAAGGTCGCAATATTGACACAGAAACGGGGTGAAAGGTCTTAAAATCGCCAAACTAGTGAGTCGAACTTCTTAAAATCGGAAACTAACGGGACTATACACGAGGGAGAAGGGGGGCCAGAAAAACTACCCATCCCCACTTAAGGGCAGACAATTACTCATCACCCCCCCCCCCCCCTCTCTCTCTCTCTCTTTCTTTCTTGACGGTCATTTGATGAAGATTGGATTAATATGAATTAATCAGTAGGCGTGTGTAATTTCCCTTTCAAACTAATTTTTTTTCTTCTACACTTTATAAAACAAATCCTTGTGGGCATTTCCTGACCCATAAGGTTACACTTCATCCCATTTTCCGGTACGGCCTTTTAGCCGGAGGGAGCGGAGGATGGGGAGAGAGCCTTCTACTTTGCTGTCCTATTCTTCTACTATAAACTGTCCCCTGTCTATTAGTATTAAGGCCGGAGCACCTAGTAGGGACCGCAAGGTCTGTGTGGTCTGAGTATCTGTCTAACTCTCTGCCTATCTTCTTTGTCATCCTCCTATGTTCTCACTTAGCAGCGCCCATTTTGTGAAACAGGTCTGGAACGAAGCAATCAAGAGGATGTAGACCAGTTCTTTTCCACTTGTCGAATTAATTTACATATCCTATTTTTGTTCACATTTTGCTTCCAGTCTATATATTTGTCTTAATGACGATGTATTTCTTGTTTTATATATATATTACTGGTATTATTATTTGGTGATTATCTTGGCCGTGAGTTATCTTTCCTCGTGTTAAACAAAATCGTCTAATATTAGCCAGAAAACGAGGAGACAATGCCATCCGTATCTAAAGGGTAACAGTATAATAATCTCTGACTAATAAAGGGTTGAAAGCTAGTTGGTATGTGTTTAAGGGGAGTTATTTAGTGTGTTCCCTAGACCTCCATCAAGCTTAAAATTACACCCCCTTGAGTCCCTTTCAAGATAAATTTGTAAATTTTTCGGTAGAAAAATGTCCCGGCCGAAGGCCGGTTCCTCTTAAATTACAGGCTCGCTATCGCTCGCCAGGATAAAATTGACACCTGAATTGCACGAAAGGTCTTAATATGGGGTGAAAGTTCTTAAAATCGCTAAACTAATTGGGCAAACGTTTTGTAATATCAAAAGCAATGGGGCTAAACATGAGGGAGAAAGGGGTCAAGAAAAAAAATCCCTCAAGTGGAGATCTCCCCTTAAATAACTCAGTCGGTTTGGGGCACCCTTATCTGAATGGAATTGTCTATTATTAGAAACTTGATGCTGGAAGTCAAGTCACTCGTACGTGGTCATCTAATCAATGCACTAATTCGAAACTAAATTACTACTCAAAATTATAATGTATATATATATATAGTTCGATTAATACACTAATTCGAAAACAAAACTGAAGACAAAATAATGTATATGCAGTTTATAGTTAGGTCAATACACTATTTCGGAAAGAAAAACAAAATCAAGAAAAAGCAATGTTCAGTATACATTATAGAGTTCCGTTAAGGGGAGATCTCCACTCGAGGGATTTTTTTCTTGACCCCTTTCTCCCTCATGTTTAGCCCCATTGTTTTTGATATTATAAAACGTTTGCCCCATTAGTTTAGCGATTTTAAGAACTTTCACCCCATATTAAGACCTTTCGTGCAATTCAGGTGTCGATTTTATCCTGGCGAGCGATAGCGAGCCTGTAATTTAAAAGGAATCGGCCTTCGGCCGGGACATTTTTCTACCGAAATATGTACAAATTTATCTTGAAAGGGACTCAAGGAGGTGTAATTTTAAGCTTGATGGAGGTCTAGGGAACAAACTAAATACCTCCCCTTAATATATTAATTCGAAAAAAAACTACTCCAGAACAAAAATAATGTAGTGTATTATATACAGTAGTTGGATTAATAATGTAGTGTATTATATACAGTAGTTGGATTAATAATGTAGTGTATTATATACAGTAGTTGGATTAATAATGTACTGTATTATATACAGTAGTTGGATTAATAATGTACTGTATTATATACAGTAGTTGGATTAATAATGTACTGTATTATATACAGTAGTTGGATTAATAATGTAGTGTATTATATACAGTAGTTGGATTAATAATGTACTGTATTATATACAGTAGTTGGATTAATAATGTAGTGTATTATATACAGTAGTTGGATTAATAATGTACTGTATTATATACAGTAGTTGGATTAATAATGTACTGTATTATATACAGTAGTTGGATTAATAATGTACTGTATTATATACAGTAGTTGGATTAATACATTTAGCTTCATAATATACGAAGTTCATGTACAGTAGTGGTCAGGAATACGTGCACATCTTCAAATTATATAAACACGACGGTGAGCATTAAGGAGAGATTTCCACTTGAGGGATGTTTTCTGGACCCCTTTCTTCCTCATGTTTAGGCTTATTGCTTTTGAGATTTTAAGGGGTTCGCCCCATTATTTTGGCGATTTTAAGAACTTTCGTCCCATTTCTGTCAAGTTTAAGACCTTTTGTGCCATTTAGGCGTCGAGTTTTTCTTGGCGAGCGATAGCGAGCCTGTACTTTATGAGGAACTGGCCTTCAGCTGGGACATTTTTCTACCGAAACATTTACAAATGTATCTTGGGGGGGGGGGGGGGGGTAACTTTAAGCTTGATGGAGGTTTCGGGAACAAACTAAACATCTCCCTTAACTTAACAGTCTTTTGGTTCATCTAATTTCTAAAAAATAATCATGGATATGTTACGATTAACCCTTTCCAAGAGTCGACGTCCTTCTGTATAGATTTTGGACAGAGCGACGCCGACGCATGGAAAGGGTTAAGGGGAGATGGTTGATTTTGCCGGACCCACTTCTCCCTCATACTTAACCCCATTAGTTATCACATTTTAATACGTTCCCCCCATTAGTTCGGCGATTTAATACCTTTCGCCCTTTATCTGTCAATATTAAGACTGTTTTGTGTTATTTAGGTCTCGATTTTTTGCTGGCGAGCAATAGCGATCCTGCTTTCGGCCAGGACATTATTTTTTCTACCGAAAATGGTACAAATATATCTTGAAGATGTGTTTTTTTGTTTAAAGTTTAATGGAGGTCTAGGGAGGGAACTAAAACATTATGATGAGTAAGTGAAACCATCGACCAAAAGATAAACCCTTCCCTTTTAAGGGGGGTGACCCGTTTTTGTTCTGTCCTTTTCTATCTTTCTCTGGCTTGTATCCATTTGGCCCCATTCAGACCCATTCAGCCTACTGTTTTAAGACGTTTATCCCCATCCAGGTGTCAATTTTTTACTGGTGAGCGGTAGCGAGCCAGCATATTTTGTTATTTTTGTTTGACAGCAGGCTAAATTTGTACATTTTTCGATAGAAAAATGTCTCCGGCGAAGCCAGATTTCTTTGTATAATGCTGGCTCGCTATCGCTCGCCAGGAAGAAATCGACACCTAGATGGGGATAAACGTCTTAAAATAGTTGGCTGAATGGGGCCGAATGGATACAAGCCAGAGAGAGAGAGAAAAGGACAGAAATAACAAAAAGCATGTCAGCCCCCCTTAATCTTAAAATCTCCATATTCATAATTAGAAGTTAGATGAACCAACAGACTGTCAATTAATTGTCTCCATGATATGCAAAACGTGTACGGGATCAGCCCAACGAACCCGCTTGCCTGGGGAGGTGGACTATAGCCATTGTGTACGTGGTGGCCCAAATAGTACCCATAGATGATGATGATGATGATGATTTTATGTATTTTTCATATTTTTATTGTATTAATTTTATTATATAGTTTTTATTACTTTTTTTATATTACTTTATTTTATATTACAATTAAAAGTATTCAATAATACCGATAATTCGATATTAGTCCTCTTACAAATACAGTAGGCCTACCGCAAAATTGGCCTAGCTTCGGACGGGGGCTATACTTCGGACATTCCTGGATACAAGTGTGTAAGCTATAGTTATGGAAAGATGACTCTGCATTATGGAACAACACCGCAGACATACTTGTTTTTCCATTACATGTATTTATCCCGTAACTGTGGTTCATTGTATAGATTTTTTCTAGAGTGTCCGAAGTGATCTCCCCGTCCGGAGTTAGCCTACGTCATGTTACCGGCAATTCTTATTATGTCCAGTCGGGATCATGAATACTTGAACATCTAAGGTAAAAAACAAAACGATGAATATTAACCCTTTTAAGATCCGATACGCATTTCTAATAATTTTTCCGGCTGTTATTAGACGATTTTATTCAGGTTAGGAAGGGTATATGAAAGTCAGAGGGTTGATTGAGATCGTCTTTACCCGTTTAATTCCCACCCATTCTCCTTAAGCTCTGTATACAATCGTCTAAGGATAACCAGAAGTAACTGTCAAAGTGCGTCACAAACTTCATGGGTCGTTTTTCTGGTCCCCCTTCTTCCGCATGATTAGCCCCATTATTTTTCAGATTTTATGACGATCGGCTCATTTGTTTTTTTTGTTTCTATGTGATTGAGGGAGGCAAAAGGCATTACTGCCTATAGCGAGTGCCTCCCCCATAGTTGAAAGAGTGACAGGGCCAAAATCAAGGGACGTTCGAGCCAAAATGCCTGGACACACGGAGTTTGAAGCAATTTAAGTCATAGGAAGAGGGAAAGACTGATTCTGGGAGAGAGTTCCAGAGCTCAGCTGTTGAGTAGAAGAAAGTTTGAGAGTAACGTTTTACTCTTGGGTTGGAGAGTTGCACAGAGTAGGGGTGGGATTGAGTTGCAAGACGGGATTACTTTGTCAATGTCAAGAATTTTCGTGTCATTTAGGTGTCGATTTTTTCCTGGTGAGCGATAGCGAGCCTATATTTTAAGAGGAATCGGCCTTCGGCCGAGACATTTTTCAATAGAAAAATGTACACATTTATCTCTTGATTTTTTTTTTTTTTTTTTTTTTTTTTTTTTTTTTTTTAAAGCTTGATGGAGGTCTAGGGAGGAAACTAAAACAATGATAACACAAATATATACAAATGAGCAAACACATATGCCTATTCCCCCCTTATCGATTGAATCCCAGTAAGTTGATCTATGTGGTCTAGCAGTGCATCAAAACAGTTCGCCAAAGTATCAAAATTGTCCCTCCAGAATGTGTTGAACGATACCTGTTCGCGACTGTGCAAATAATGACTTATGGGGAGATGAGTCGTTTTCTGGCCCCCCTTCTTTCTCATGTTTAGCCCCATTAGTTTTCAGATGATAAGACGTTCGGCCCAATAGTGTGGCGATTTCAAGACCTTTCGCCCCATTTTTTTGTCAATATTAATTAACCATTTTTACTACCACATATCGTCCTTAGGCTGCACAATGTCGTTTAAGACTTTTCGTGTCATTTAGGTGTCGATTAGGTGATTGTTAATATTTGCATTTGATGTTGCGCTCTACAAAAAGGAAATTATTGAATACTCACTTAAACTGATAGTTATTAATAGTGGTTTAATAGTTAATATTTTCACCAAACACTCATTTGCACTAGCCGACACACACACACACACACACACACACACACACACACACACACACACACACACACACACACACACACACACACACACACACACACACACACACACACACACACACACACACACACACTCTCACTCACTCACTCTCTCTGTCTCTTCACTGGCCACCACTTCTCTTTTTTTCACTCGACTTTCCTCCTCGTTTATCTCTTTCACCAATTTCCTCTCTCCTGCCCCCCTATCCCTCCCTGCCAACTGTTGCTCGTTGAGGCATCCACACACAGGCACCCCCATCCCCCTTTACACACTAGTACCCTTTGTGAGGAGAATGTAGGCTTTATTGTGTATAGGAATTATAGTTTGTTAGGTTCTGTACGATTGGAAGAATGAATGTTGGTTCAGTTGCTTATCTTTCACTTATATTATATGGGATAGTTTATGTGTTCTCTCTCTCTCTCTCTCTCTCTCTCTCTCTCTCTCCTAGTGTGTCATGGTATTGTTTCATTTAGCCATCCATGCTTCTATCTCTCGCCAATCCCCCTCCCCCTGCCAACTGTTGCTCGTTGAGGCATCCAGACACAGACATCCCCCCCCCCCCCCCCGGCGCGCTCTCTCTCTCTCTCTTTTGTGCTAATAAAGAATAATAAAGGTACCAAAATAATACTTGCATTAATATACAGGCCTCCAGCTCAATCAGTGCAAACTGACCGAGATATTTACGAACAAATTGCAGATGTAAGTAACTCGCAAGATACCGTAATTTTTGGTGACTTTAATTTACCTGTGACCAAGTGGGGCGATACTCTTACTTCACACTCCGGACATGACTTGTATACGAACTTGCAAGAGAGTTCGCTTTATCAATTTGTTGGAACGCCGACCCGTGGTAATAACGTTCTTGACATTGTACTTGCAACAAAAGAAGAATTAATAGAGAATTTGAATGTTGGTGATGAATTCAGTAACAGCGACCATCGTACGATAACTTTCACTTTAAAGTTTACTAGTAACGAACCAAATAGTAGCATCGAAAAAGTCCCTAATTTCAAGAAAGCAAACTTCCATAAACTTAGAGCTATGTTTTAAGAAAACTGACTGGAGCTTTTTAATTCCACAATAACGACATAAATACATCTTGGAAGTTATTCGAAGCCACTTACCTAAAAGCAGTGCAAGACTGCATACCCATCGAAAACTCGGCGTCCAGGCCATAATAATAAGCCCAAATGGTGGAATAAAGATATTTCAAACTGCCTGCTTGCTAAAAAATTTGCTAATGATAGATTAAAACCCCCCCAAAATTCGAAGACCGGCTGAAATTTGTAGAGCTACGACGCAAAGCCAAAAAGTTAATTAAGCAAAGTAAAAAGACCTTAGAGTTACATATTGCGAATCAAAGTAAAACAAACCCGAAAGAATTCTATAGTTATATCAGAAAGAAAAAGTCGTTACTTCAACTGTTGGACCGTTAGTCGATGAAAATGGAGAATACACCAAAGACGAAGAACAAATGAGTAATGCCCTCATACCTTCTTTGCATCAGTTTTACAACAGAAGACCTCAGTGATATACCTACACCATCGCCGATTCAGATTGATAATTCAGATGTTCTAAGCAATATCACCGTTACAGAGAGAGAAGTATTGAATTGTTTAGATAAACTCAAGGTAAATAAAACGCCTGGACCTGATACAATCTCGCCTAGAGTTCTAAAGGAAGCTAAGGATGAGCTCTCTAAACCACTGACATTACTATTCAATAAATCCTTGCAGTCTGGAACTATGCCCGATCAGTGGAAGCTAGCCAACGTAACACCGATATTAAAAAAAGGCAGCAAATCCCTACCCAGTAGTTAACTATCGTCCAATTAGCTTAACCTCAGTTGTATGTAAAATGCTAGAAACGGTCATACGAGACAGACTCGTAAATCACTTAGAGGAAAATAACATACTTAAAGATACTCAACACGGCTTTCGTAAAAAACGTTCCTGTTTAACAAACCTCTTAGACTTCTTCCACGATATCCTCAACCTCTACGATGAGAGTAAAGCTGTAGATATTATATACCTTGATTTTCAAAAGGCCTTTTGACAAAGTTCCCACACAAACGTTTACTGCTAAAACTAAAAGCGCATGGAATACAAGACGGTGTGTTGAAATGGATAGAAAATTGGCTCAGCGACAGAAAGCAAAGAGTAGTCATAAACGGTAAGGCATCAAAATGGACCAATGTAAGTAGCGGGGTACCCCAGGGATCGGTACTAGGACCAATTCTCTTTCTAATTTACATCAACGACATAGATGAGGGTCTCACCTGTACAATCTCAAAATTTGCTGACGATACAAAAAATTGCAAAATAGCGTACTCTCAAAAGAACAAGTTGACGATATGCAACACAATCTAGATAAATTGTCATGTTGGGCCCAAATTTGGCAAATGAGTTTCAATGCGGATAAATGTAAAGTACTACATATCGGATACCTAAATGAGAAAGCAAACTATTCGATGAATGGCACTCAGCTTAAGAATGTAAACAGAGAAAAACCGATCTGGGAGTAACAATATCGAGTAACCTAAAACCGAGTCAACAATGTTCAGAAGTTGTTAAGAAGGCAAACAAAATAATTGGCTTTATAGGCAGGTCATTTGAGCATAAATCCAAAGAAGTAATCCTAACCCTTTACAATTCATTAGTCCGCCCTCTTCTGGAATACTGCGTTCAATCCTGGTGCCCTTATTACCAAAAAGATATAAACAAGCTAGAACGAGTTCAACGTAGAGTTACCAAAAATGATACCTAGCCTAAAGAACAAACCATACGAAGAGCGTCTTAGAGAATTAAATCTATTTCCTTTAACCCAGCGCAGATTAAGAGGTGACTTAATTCAAGTGTTCAAAATCATCAAAGGCATCCACAATATGAACTGTAGTAAGTACTTCACTATCGACCAATCTAATTACACGCGGGGAAACGGTTGCAAAATTATGGTAAATCTTTTAACTCACACGAATCTAAGAATTTCTTCTTCAATCGAGTTGTCAACTTGTGGAATGGGCTTCCCCGAAAACGTTATAGACTGCATCACCGTTGATTCATTTAAACTCCGCCTAGACAAATATCTCGCATCAAACCCGCGACTGACTGCGTTTGTAAATGAATAACTTTATTTTATCCCCCCCTCAGTTACTAACCCATCTGTCCCCTACTAACTTCCTAATCCTGCCACGGACATTAGTTCCAGGGCAGTAATTCCCTTTCCAATGTTCCCTTACCCACTCTAAACCACTGTTTGGACACTTGATCCTCAGTGTTTTCGAGGACAAGCAACCTAGAAGGGTCACTAGATCTGTTGTTGCTTGATTTCCTTTGTACTCCTTTGTACTCCTGTGTACTCTCTCTCTCTCTCTCTCTCTCTTCCTCTCGCTCTCTCTCATCTCTCTCCTCTCTCTCTCCTCTCTCTCCTCTCTCTCTCTCTCTCTCTCTCTCCTCTCTCTCTCTCTCTTCTCTCTCTCTCTCTCTCTCTCTCCTCTCTCTCTCTCTCTCTCATACTCTCTCTTCTCTCTCTCTCTCTCTCTCTCTCCTCTCTCTCTCTCTTCTCTCTCTCTCTCTCTCTCTCTCTCTCTCTCTATCTCTCTCTCTCTCTCTCTCTCTCTCTCTCTCTCTCACGCCGGAACCCTTTGTGGGGAGATTATAGGCTTATTTTTGTACAGTACTTATAATTTGTTTAGTTGTGTACGATTGGAAAAATTAGTGATGATGTTTACAGAACCCTTTGGGGGGAACATAACGGTGTATTATTTTAAAGTAGTCGCCACGCTGCGTACAGTTGGACATAGCCTATGAGTTGCTGCAGTTGGTACGTTTCGTTTTCTCTGTGCTAATGGCTGCTAGACTACTCAGTTCTCCCCATAGAAGGCCATGCGTTAACAAGACTACTCAATTCTCCCCATAACAAATCCCTGTACGTTAACAAGACTATTAATGTCTCCCCATCTAATAGCCTGTGCATTAAAAAGACTACTCAATTCCCCCCATAGAAGGCCATGCGTTAACAAGACTACACAATTCCCGCTTTAACCCTCTCCGACATATGACGCGATTTTGAGCCCATTAGGGATACTTTAAAGCCTTGGATACCATCAGGGGTATTTAGAAACCTTTAGTTTAGTTACTTCAACCTCTGCAGTTGTCTTTGAGTTAGCTGTGGGCAGAAAACTAATTTTGGAGAGGTTATTATAAGAGTGAGAGAACTATCTGGCAACCTCTGCGTCATAAATGCGTGAAAGGGATAAAAGCCCGTGCGTTAAGGGAAGATTTCCACTCGAGGGATTTTTTTCTGGACCCGTTTCTCCCCTTTTAGCCCCATGGTTTGAGATATTTTAAGACGTTCGCCCTAGTAGTTTTGACATTTTAAGACATTTCGCCCCATGTCTGTCAATTTTAAGACCTTTCGTGCCATTAAGGTGTCGATTTTTCCTGGCGAGCAATAGCGAGCCTGTAATTTAAGAGCAACCGGTCTCCGGCCGGGAAATTTTTCTACCGAAAAATGTACACATTTATCTTGAAAGGGGGTCTAGGGGGTGTAATTTTAAGCTTGATGAAAACGTAGGGAACAAACTAAATACCTCCCCTTAACATGACTGCCTTGCCTCTCTTCTGTCCGCTCCCCCCATCCCTCTTGCCGGCCATCTGTCTGTCAATCTCCAGGGCCGGCCTATAAAAGTGCATCCGGGAACACTGGCACTAAGGGGAGCTTTAGGGCATTCATAGCCAGATCCCGTTATGGGCATCAGGTAGGTGTACAGGTGTTAGTCTGTGACCTTCATTTCATTTATTTCAGGAACCTGTTTGGACATGTTATTTTGTATATTGTTACAGTGCTTTGAGACCTTTCGAATCGAATCTAGATAATTTTACCCGTGTCGGTATTAGACTACCTCCATGATTATAGCTATATCGGCCAGGAGATATTATATATAATTTAAAAACAAAATAACAATCAATTATACTTAATTCGTTCAGTTAGTCTCAAGAAATCAAACATTATATTGCCTTAGCTAGTGATATTAAGGGGGCCCACCTCGTTTTTATTTTCTCTTTTTCCCTCTCTCTCTCTGGGTTGTATCCATTCGGTCCCATTCAGCCTACTGTTTTAAGATGTTTATCCCCATCTAGCTATCGATTTTTTCCTGGCGAGCAATAGCGAGCCAGCATTGTATGAAGAAATCCGGCTTCGCTGGAGAAATTTTTCTATCGAAAAATTTACACATTTCGCCTGTTGTCAAATTTGTTTTTAAAGATATGCTGGCTCACTACCGCTCGCCAGGAAAAAATCGACACCTGGATGAGGAAAGGTATCTTAAAACAGTAGGCTGAATAGGGCCGAATGGATACAACCCAGAGGGAGAGAGAGAAACAAAAACGAGGTGGGCCCCCTCAAAACATCAGAGTATTATTCAGCAGTTCTAAGCATAGAGAAATATCTGCCGGCGACTGTGCATTCAGGGAAGCAATTTTTGGTCAGTTCTGGCGTCTGTAATCTGAATTGATTTTTCCTCAAACATTGAAGCGAAAATTCAGATTTGGATTTGCTTGGATTCATAGCTATAGTCCATTCATTATAGATAGGCTAGAAATCGTGACCCCTAACCTCTGCATTTCAGTAAGGGCTACAGCAAATGGGCTATACATTTTCACACCTATTCCCTGGCTGATCCTTCCTAAATGGTAGAAATATTAGCTCGATTACCGTACTCAATCGTTTATGAGTTATAGAGGTTAGTGGTCAACATTTTTGGCCGACCTATTATGAATGGACTATAGTTAATGTATCGAGTTACTGTTTTTTTAGGGCATTTTTTAGATTTTTTGTTTAAATTTCAATTAAGGTGTACTTAATTGAAATTTAAAAACATATATTCAACGAGAGAGAGAGAGAGAGAGAGAGAGAGAGAGAGAGAGAGAGAGAGAGAGAGAGAGAATGGACTATAGTTAATGTATCGACTTACTGTTTTTTTTAGGGCTTACACCTTAAATTAAAAAAATATTCAACGAGAGAGAGAGAGAGAGAGAGAGAGAGAGAGAGAGAGAGAGAGAGAGAAAATATGTGTGTGAGTGAGCTTTCATCTCATCCTTGCCTCATATTTCTTCAATTGCTTCATCATTCTTCCTGTTTTGTTGCCTGCCTCACTTCCTTCATATTTTACTCTTGTGTGGTCTTTCCGTTCGTCTTTCTATTTTCGCCCTTATTCCTTTGTTTCAGCTCTCGCACTGTATTCCCTTTCACATCCTGCCATTCTTGCGCCTGCTTCAGTCAGGGTTGCCCAATCAAGTTCGCTAGATAGTAAATAAATGTCGAAAACCGCTAGTATAATGCCTCAATCTCTAGAATATCGCTCTAAAATGGTTCAAATCTCCAGAATATCGCTAGATTTTATATTTTTTGGTTTCTATATTCCAACTACTCATCTCGGGCATAGGCTGAGAACGTGCACACTCAACCGCTGAACACGGTGAGGCCCGTGAGGTCTTGTTCCAGTCTAGGGAGTGAGACATGCGAAGCACTCCGGCTCGAAGCAATCCCATCTCTGAAGCTGCTTCGCCTCCGTGCTTCACCGTCTCATTCCCCAGACTCGGACCCTCACTCTCAGAACGCCACCTATTGAGCAATTATCTCACTAGGCATTGCCACTGTAGCATATTTTGAATATGGGAATATTCATACAATGCTATTTAATCAGGGAACAATGAGGGTATTTTTTTGTTTTGGCATTTCGGTGTGTTGTGGTAATGCACTGAAACTAGATACAGCACAAATTCCATCCCAATAATATCTTTCCATTGACATATTGGGATTCGAACCCGGGTCCATTGGATTACCAGTCCAGTGGCAAGACCACTCTGCCACACCTCCCCTCTAATAATAATTTGCCTCTAGATCGAAGTAAATACCTCTAGATTTAGCGGGAAAGTAGCTAAATTGGCAACACTGCTGCTTCTTTCCCTGGAGCGAGCGTCACGTAGATTGTTCATATATTATTATGTTACCTCCACCAACCGACTTTACTCCTAAACTCAATTAATGATATCAACAAATATCTCTGACTTTGGGGAGTCTATGTCGTTTTCTTCGGGCCTATGTCGTTTTCTTCGGGCCTATGTCGTTTTCTTCGGGCCTATGTCGTTTTCTTCGGGCCTATGTCGTTTTCTTCGGGCTTATGTCATTTTCTTCGGGCTTATGTCGTTTTCTTCGGGCTTATGTCGTTTTCTTCGGGCTTATGTCGTTTTCTTCGGGCCTATGTCGTTTTCTTCGGGCTTATGTCGTTTTCTTCGGGCCTATGTCGTTTTCTTCGGGCTTATGTCGTTTTTTTCTTGTCCCCGTGGAAGTATTAGGAAGTTAACGTTGCTCATGATCTCGACCGTGGGTATGATTTATTTATTTTGTTTGTATATTAACTTTTGTATATATAAATTAATACATATAAATCAATAAAATAAGTAAATAATTTAATATTAAATATATAAATAAATCCCCTTTTAATCATTCAGTGCCGGCGACATCAATAATTAGACCATTTTATTCTGGTTAGGACGGACGTGTATCAATTAAGAGGCTACAGACTATCTCAACCATTTTCATTCCCACTGATCCTTCTTAATTTAAGGGGAGATCTCCACTTGAGGGATTTTTTTCTTGACCCCTTTCTCCCTCACGTTTAGCTCCATTGCTTTTGATATTATAAAACGTTTGCCCCATTAGTTTAGCGATTTTAAGAACTTTCACCTCATATTAAGACCTTTCGTGCCATTTAGGTGTCGATATCCTGGCGAGCGATTGCGAGCCTGTAATTTAATAGGAACGGCCTCGGCCGGGACATTTTTCTACCGAAAAATGTACAAATTTATCTTGAAAGGGACTCAAGGGGGTGTAATTTTAAGCTTGATGGAGGTCTAGGGAACAAACTAAATACCTCCCCTTAAACTGCACAACATCGTGTCAATATAGCCAGGATATACTTTAAAAGACGTCGCCGGTACAGGATATGTTAAGAATCCGGCTGTCAGTCTTTCCAGTTCATCTCACGTCCGGTCAGTTACTCCTATGCCTGTTGCCAGCCTAGCTCATCAATCTTTCTGTTGTCCATTATCTGGGTGTATGTGTGTGTGTGTGTTTTTTTTTTTTGACATGGCTTTATTGCTCTTCCTGCTTGTTTTTCCTTTCATTTATTTGACTGGGGTTTGTTTTCGTTTTCTTATTACTGGCTTTTCGTGTTCCGTTTCTTTCCCTCGTTTTTTGTTTACTCTTTCCTTCCTGCTTCCTTTCCTTTTTTCTTTTTTGCCTGGGGTGTGTTTACGTTTTCTTACTCTCTTCGTCTGCTGCTTCACCATCATCATCATCATCATAACTACTTCTTCACCACCATTTTACATTATTATTTTTCAGTTTCTCTCTTTCTCATATTATACACTTCACCCCACGTCAGTTACGGTAGATGTAACCTGTTGTTATCGTAGTTCATCTTTCTCTCTCTCTCTCTCTCTCTCTCTCTCTCTCTCTCTCTCTCTCTCTCTCTCTCTCTCTCTCTCTCTCTCTCTCTCTCTCTCTCTCGTTCTCTCTCTCTCTCTCTCTCTCTCTCTCTCTCTCTCTCTCTCACATCACATCCCGTCATCAGTTAGGTTACTATATAAGTCTGTTGCTATCCCGGTTCATCAATCTCTCCGCTGTTCCGTGTTCGCTTGTCCGTCTCTGGGCTTTCATTAAGCGGAGATGGGCTGATATATCTGGCTCCCCTTCTCCCTCATGTTTAGCTTAATAGTGTTCATATTTTAGACGTTCGTTCCGTTACTTTGGCAATTTTGAGACCTTTCGCCCCATTTCTTTGTCAATATTAAGACCTTTTGTGCCATTTAGGTGTTGATTTTTTCCTAGTGAGCGATAGCGATCCTGTAATTTTAGAAAGGTTCGGCCTTCTGCGGGGAAAAATTTATCTTGAAGAGGGTGACCGTCTTAACATTTCAAATCTAATGGGGCTAAACATGAGGGAGGACGGGGAAGTGTCAGTCAGGGAATAGGAAATGTACAGCTCATTTGCTCTAGCCCCTTTTGACTTACAGAGATTAAGAGTTCACGATTTCTGGTCTACGTATTTGGAACACACTGGGGACCGTTAACCCCTTCAGCCCGATGACGTATTTTTCCTCATATTTTGGTTACCAGTAGACGATTTTCTTAAGCTTATAATATACCTCCGGGATTCAAAGGGGTAAATGCGATCTCAACATACCCTCTGAATAACATAGGTCCTTCATAAACTGTACCAAATAACATACCTTCTTAAACTGCACCAAATAACATAGGTCCTTCATAAACTGTACCAAATAACATAGGTCCTTCATAAACTGCACCAAATAACATAGGTCCTTCATAAACTGTACCAAATAACATAGGTCCTTCATAAACTGCACCAAATAACATAGGTCCTTCATAAACTGCACCAAATAACATAGGTCCTTCATAAACTGCACCAAATAACATAGGTCCTTCTTAAACTGCACCAAAATAACATAGGTGTTCTTAAACTGTACCAAATAACATAGGTCCTTCATAAACTGCACCAAATAACATAGGTCCTTCATAAACTGCACCAAATAACATAGGTCCTTCATAAACTGCACCAAATAACATAGGTCCTTCATAAACTGCACCAAATAACATAGGTCCTTCATAAACTGTACCAAATAACATAGGTCCTTCATAAACTGTACCAAATAACATAGGTCCTTCATAAACTGCACCAAATAACATAGGTCCTTCATAAACTGTACCAAATAACATAGGTCCTTCTTAAACTGCACCAAATAACATAGGTCCTTCATAAACTGCACCAAATAACATAGGTCCTTCATAAACTGCACCAAATAACATAGGTCCTTCTTAAACTGCACCAAATAACATAGGTCCTTCTTAAACTGCACCAAATAACATAGGTCCTTCATAAACTGCACCAAATAACATAGGTCCTTCATAAACTGTACCAAATAACATAGGTCCTTCATAAACTGTACCAAATAACATAGGTCCTTCATAAACTGTACCAAATAACATAGGTCCTTCATAAACTGCACCAAATAACATAGGTCCTTCTTAAACTGTACCAAATAACATAGGTCCTTCATAAACTTTTACAGTACCAGAATAAACATAGGTCCATTCTTAAACTGCCAACAAATAACATAGGTCCTGTTCATAAACTTGTTACCAAATAAACATAGGTCCTTCTTAAAAACGCTGCACCAAATAACATAGGTCCTTCATAAACTGTACCAAATAACATAGGTCCTTCATAAAACTTGCACCAAATAACAATAGAGTCATTCATAAAAAACTGTACCAAATAACATAGGATCCTTACAGGAACTGCTACCAAAGAAACATAGGTCCTTTTCAATAAAACCTGCACCAAATAACATAGGTCCTTCATAAACTGTACCAAAATAACATAGGTCCTTCATAAACTGCACCCAATAACATAAGGTCCTTCATAAAACTGCACCAAAATAAATAGGTCCTTCATAAAACACTGTGTAGCCAAATAAACATAGGTGCCTTCATAAACTGTACACAAATAAACATAGGTCCGTCATAAACTGACCCACCGAAATAACATAGGTCCTGCATAAACATGTACCACAATAAACATAGGTCCTTCATAAACTGTAACACCAAATAACATAGGTCCTTCATAAAC
>CM064521.1:2706691-2754191 GCA_032716605.1 Paralithodes platypus
TGTGAGTGAGGGAGACAAAAGGCACAACTGCCTATAGAGAGTGCCTCCCCCAGAGTTGAAAGAATGACAGAGCCAAAATCAAGGGACGTTCGAGCCAAAATGCCTGGACACAATGGAGCAAATGGGCTGTCAATATCCACGCTTATTCCCTGGCTGACTGTTCCCAAATGGTAGTAATATTAGCTAGATTACTTAAGTCTGTTTTGGGTTGTAGAGACTAGTGGTCAAGATGTTTGGGCTAATTATAATGGATAGCTTATATATATACAGACAAATATTGTTGTGGGTATTAGTTTTGAGGTGGGAAATATGTAAAGTGATAAGTATAATTTTCTTTGGATCAATTAAGCTTGAATGATGTTTAGTAAGTAGATAGATAAATATATAAAGCTCACACCTTAATGGGCTAGTGGCTAGTTTTTGGTATATTAATTAATTTCCTCATTTCTTTCTTAGCTTCCTCGTTAGACCTCCATCAAACTTTTAAAAATAAAACCCTAAGACCCCCTTTCAAGATAAATTTGTACATTTTTCGGTATGTCCCGGCCGAAGGCCGGTTCCTCTTAAAATTACAGGCTCGCTTTCGCTCGCCAGGAAAAAAATCGACACTTAAATGGCACGACAGGTCTTAAAATTGACAATGAAATGGGTCGAAAGGTGTTAAAATCGCCAAACTAATAGGCTGAACGTCTTAAAATCTCAAAACTAATGGGGCTAAAAAACGAGGGAGAAAGGGGGCCAGAAAAACGACCTATGTCCCCTTTAACGGTAAGTACGACCTAAGCTTATTAATAGGTCGTGTGATTGATTTATGTGATGTAGCGATAAGGTTTAAGGGGGGAGGGGCTTATTTATTGGCTCATTTATGTATCTTTGTATTATTTTTCTAGTTTCTTCCCTAGACCTCCATCAAACTTAAAACAACATCCATTAGATCCCCCTTCTAGATTAATTTGTAAATTTTTCAGTAGAAAAAAGTCTCGGCCAAAGGCCGATTCTTCCAAAATTTCAGGCTCACTATCGTTCGCCTGGAAAACAATCGACACCTAATTAGCACGAAAGGTCTTAATATTGACAAAAATAGTCGAAAGTTCATAAAATCGACAAACTAATGGAGCAAACGTCTTAAAATCTAAACATAAATGGAGCTAAACATGAGGGAGAGGGGTATATAGAAAAACGACCCATTCCCCATAAGAGGCATCAACTTGATTTGACTTAACCTAGCGGTAATTTTCATATCTTAAGCCGGTATCACACGAGCGCTTTTCCCCTCAAAATTTATCCTCAACACTGGTCTGGCAGCTTATGAGGCAAACATGATTAATATTTCGGTTACGTAAATTCATCTATTATCAGTCTAGTTTCCGATACCAGTGCAAAATATTCCAAAAAGGTTGCCAGAAAAATGTTGATCATTGAATGTTGACTACAAAAGTTTTAACTGTTGTTTGTGGAATCGTAATGGTTAACCCCTTGAGCACGATGACGTATTGTTGTTGCCTTGGATTCTGGCTACCATTTGACGATTTCATGCAGTTTTAGAAGGACCTTTGTTATTCAGAGGGTTTATTGGCATGGTATTTACCCCTTTGAATCCTAGAGGTTGATTATAAGGTAAAGGAATATATATCGTTTACTAGTAACCAGAATAGGATGAAAATAACGTCATGATACTTTAATTCGAAAAGGTTAATTAATGTGTCGATGCTAATATACCTTTATATATGTATGTTGGTGGTAATAACTAAATCTGATATGAGAGCACAAAAGTAATGAACATCAATATCCGCAATTATTATAATAGTATATGCCTTTGTATGCTTTTGCTTTTATAGTGTAGGCTACAAATTTGGACATAATGTGGGTTGGATCGTCTTCTTTTGCGATAATGAATTGTAATGATAAGGTATTGCCATTGTGTTTAGCTATTTTTCGTGTTGAGACTTATTTATTTTTTTGTCTGCTGTGTTTAGCATACAGTTCAGTTAACCATTTGAAGATTGTGACGCATTTTGACAGTATTCTGGCTATCATTAGACGATTGTATACAGTTTAAGAAGGATCTGTGGATTTTTTAAGAGAAAAGACTATCTCAATTAACCCTCTGACTTCCATATGCCCTTCCTAATCTGAATAAAATCGTCTTATAATAAGCCAGATAGGAGAAAAGAAATGCGTATTGGATCTTGAAAGAGTTAAGTTATCGAGTGTTATCCATCTATCTATCTATTGCCTGACGCCGTGATCCCCGAAGGGGTGGCCACGAACGAACCGCCCCCATGCACCTCTGTCCCCAGTCAGTCGACGCCCCTCCCCCCAACCAGCACCGCCTTCGTTCATGTACTTCCTCACTCACAGTGTTATCCATATATTTCTTATATGTGGATCACGTGTATTATCCACGTGTTCTGGAGGACCGTGTTTGCTTGCCAGTAGTTTGACAAGGGTATTGAATAACTGGGGACGTATAGCTTATTGCAGGAATACGAGTGTCTTATTCAACTTCCTGAATAGTTGAGATTTGTTTTATTACGCTAAATATATTCGTCTATTATTAGGCACATTTAGACACAAATCGTACCATATAAAGCGAGATGTATCACTCGGAAGAAAAAAATCGTACCATATTAAATGAGATGTATCGCTCGGAAAAATAGTATATTATTATGCTAGCCAAATTAAAATGAAAGTACTTATTGCATGCTTGACATTCTACATCCGCAAACGTTCTGTGACCGTCAAAACAATTGAAATATTTTAAGTGTAGCTAACCCTTAAGCTAATTGGTACAGTAAGCACATAAGTTTGGATACACTACTTGGTTATTTGAATCTAAGGAAATTAGTATGATTGAAGTAGAAGTGTATTGTATTATGTGGTAGTTAAATTGAACGACCAATTAGCCATTTATAGCATTTTATTCTTGCCAATCTTGCTATACTCTATTCATTATAAGTGGGCCAAACATCTTGACACCAACCGTCTATAACTTAAATAGGGCTAGAGTAAATGGGGTATTAATAGCCATACATATTTCCTGTCTGACTCTTCCTAAATGGCAGAAATATTAACTTGATTACTCCAAAACCTTTTGAGTTACACGAGATGAGGGGTCAAGATTCCGGCCCAATTGTAATGAATAGACTATAGGTTATCTACCATACATAATAACGATGGGTAGTTGGATCAAGTTTTATGTGTTTTTTTTTTGTGGCCAACTGTACTATATAGCTATACCCCGTTCCAAATAGGTAGGTCAGAAATCGCGAATCCTTTCCTCTGTAACTCAAAAGGGGCTCGAGCAAATGGGCTGTATAATTCAACACCTATTCCTTGGCGGACCCTTCTCAAATGGCAGAAATATTAGCTCAATTATTGTAGTAGTTTACGAATTATAGAGATTCATGTTCAAGAGTTTTGGCCTACTTAATTGGAACAGGGTATAGGTGACGGTGAGTGTTTGGGGGGGTATCCTCGACATTTGGTGGGTGTCCCTGTGGAAACTGGTGTCGGATTCGGCCACCTTTCCCTCAGAGCTAAGTATTGGGGTAGGGAGGAAGCTGCTCAAAACGGTCACAATCCTAAACGGCCGCAGTCTTACCCGGCCACAACCTTAAAGACCACAACCCAAACAGCCATACTTTGTTAATAACCAGAACCCAAACGGCCACATTTCTAAACAACCACAACCTTAAAGACCACAACCCAGACGGCCACATTCCTAAATGTCAACCACCTTAAAGATCGTAACCGAAACGGGCACACTTGTTAACGACCACCACCCAAAAAGGCCATATTTCTAAACGACCACAACCCAAACGACCATACTTGTTAACGACCACAAGCCAAAAGTGTGTGTAATTTCGTGGGTGTCTGTCTATAGGACCGGTCCGGTGGTTCACGACACGTACCGCCACCCTATTGACGTCATTGACTGGTCCGGCCGGTCCTTCCACTCGTATGGTCACTTTTTTTTCTCTCTCTCTCTCTCTCTCTCTCTCTCTCTCTCTCTCTCTCTCTATATCTCTCTCTCATCTCCTCTATTCTCTCTACTCTTCTCTCTCTCTCTATCTCTCTTCTCTCTATCTCTCTCTCTTCTCTCTGCTCTCTAGCTCGACCTCTCTCTCTCTATATGCTCTCTCTCTCTCTTCTCTCTCTACTCTCTCCTCGTATTCTCTCTATCTCTCTACTCCTCCTTCTCTCTATCTGCTCTCTCTCTCTCTATCTCTCTTCTCTCTCCTCTCTCTCTCGCTCTTCTCCAGTATATCTCTCGCCTCTCTCTCATCTTCTCTCTCTCTCCCCTCTCTCTCTCCCGCTCTCTCTCTCTCGCTCCTCGCTCTCTCTCTCTCTCTCTCTCTCTCTCTATCTCTCTCTCTCTCTTCTCTTCACAACTGGTAGCCTATTTCTGCGGAATTTCAATTTTCTTATATTCGGTTAGGCTATTTCAACGTGGTTAGCCTATTATTGGCGTATTTCAATTTAAAAAAAACAAAACTTTGGTGTTAGGCTATTCGCCCCTGGCAAGCCTAAAATTTCTGCGTTTTTATCTCAACATTTTTGTTTTCGGTTAGGCTATCACCCTGATATCCTATTTCGCGTTATTTTCAGCATATTTGTTTCGGTTGAAGTGATTGAAGTTGTTTCTAAAGTGGAGTGAAGTGTTGTAAAGTGAAAGTGAGATGAATTTGTTTTTCACTGGGGAGTGAAGTTGAATTGAAGAAAGTGACTGTCACCATGCCTCGCGCTTGTGCGAACTGCGCCGGTAGGTTTGGTGAGGTCATGTTTGCTAATATCGATCTTCAAAGTCTGGCCGGCTCTGCCAGCAACGATGAGGAATTTTACAGATGAAAATTAGATGAAGCCTACCAACAAGATCAACGTCCTCACCATGAAGCTGGAATCACTCCAAGAGTTTGTAACACTCAACGGTTGGATTGTGCCACAAACTTTCAATTGTCACCGCAAACTCCAGCAGCCACCAAACGCCCCAACGTCAACTGCCAACAAATTCAAAGACTACAGTAGCCATTTCAGCTGATGTTTCCGATACTCAAGATTACAAAATAGCGACCTCTTCCCCCTCAAGCACAACTTCCGTGTCGTCTGAGGCACCAAAACAACAGTTTGCCCCAAAGACCAGGAAAAACGTACCGATTACCGAGTGTTCAAAACGTTTACAGATATCGCAGACTCAGATGACGAAGACGGAAATAGAAGAAGTTCCGGCTCGTGGGAGACTCGCATAGATTACGTGGTCAGCTCACAGAGTTTTGCGCCAGGGCACCTAAGACCAGGAAGCGTTTTGTATCCCTGGTGGTGGTGTGGATGACGTAGTTGCAGCAGTTGACGAAGTATCAAAGCTGGCCCCTGCAAATACAATGTACGTCATCCACGTTGGATCCAACGATATACAGCGAACCCGGTCGGAAGATTTGCTTTTAAAGTACCAGCAGCTGATCAAGTCGTTTAAGGAGAAGTCATCAAGGATCATCGTCTCAGGAATCGTCCCCCGGCTCGGTGTAGAGAGCCGATTTTAAAACATAGCCACCAGCACAAATCGTTGTCTAGCAAACCTCTGCAGGAAGGAGAACGTGGGATTCGTCGACACCTGGGACAATTTCTACTACGATGGAATATTTGTTTTCGGATGATGGAGTTCATCTGAACCAGGTGGGAGCAGCGCGTTTTGGGCGTCTTCTCAACGATGCGGTGAAGGATTTTCGGAGAAGAAATCGACTCAGCACAGGACAACCAGGAAGGAGGACCGAAGACAGCGAGGACGGCAATCTACAAAGGAATGAATTAAATACTAATCCGTCAAGAACCGCGAATTTGGATAAAGCTCCACCAACACGACCCAAATTCAAAACCGTCAGGGATAACGACCGAGGACCGAGGACAGCCATGAATGTAAATGTAGATCCGACCAGAACCAAAAATTCGATGAAAAGAACGATCTGCGAGTTCTAAAACCGCAACTTTAAAGGTTTTCTATGCAAACGCTCGTAGCATACGCAATAAATTTTCAGATTTAGAGGAAACTAGTGTTTACAGAAAATATGATGTGATTGGCATAACAGAATCTTGGCTCAATACACAAGATAGAGACTTTTTAGCAGAGTATTCACTTCCCGGTTATGTAATGTTTGAGAACAGCCGAATAAATAAAAATGGAGGTGGCGTTTTATTTTATATCAAAGAAAGTCTTAACCCGACCCTCGTGTCAAAACCTCAAATTGTGAACGTAGACACATCTTTTGTGCTAATAAAGAATAATAAAGGTACAAAAAGAATACTTGCGTTAATATACAGACCTCCAGCTCAATCAGTGCAAACTGACCGAGAAATTTACGAACAAATTGCAGATGTAAAGTAACTCACAAGATACCGTAATTTTTGGCGACTTTAATTTACCTGTGACCAAGTGGGGCGATACTCTTACTTCACACTCCGGACATGACTTGTATACGAACTTGCAAGAGAGTTCGCTTTATCAATTTGTTCGAATGCCGACCCGTGGTAATAACGTTCTTGACATTGTACTTGCAACAAAAGAAGAATGATAGAGAATTTGATTGTTGGTGATGAATTCAGTAACAGCGACATCGTCCGATAACTTTCACTTTAAAGTTTACTAGTAACGAACCAAATAGTAGCATCGAAAAAGTCCCTAATTTCAAGAAAGCAAACTTCCATAAACTTAGAGCGATGTTTAAAGAAACTGACTGGAGCTTTTTAATTAACAATAACGACATAAATACATCTTGGAAGTTATTCGAAACCACTTACCTAAAAGCAGTGCAAGACTGCATACCATCGAAAATACGGCGTCCAGGCCATAATAATAAGCCCAAAGTGGAATAAAGATATTTCAAACTGCCTGCTTGCTAAAAAATGTGCTAATGATAGATTAAAATCCTCACAAAATGACGAAGAACGGGTGAAATTTGTAGAGCTACGACGCAAAGCCAAAAAGTTAATTAAGCAAAGTAAAAAGACCTTAGAGTTACATATTGCGAATCAAAGTAAAACAAACCCGAAAGAATTCTATAGTTATACAGAAAGAAAAAAGTAGTTACTTCAACTGTTGGACCGTTAGTCGATGAAAAAGGAGAATACACCAAAGACGAAGTACAAATGAGTAATGCCCTCAATACCTTCTTTGCATCAGTTTTTACAACAGAAGACTTCAGTGATATTCGTACACCATCCACGATTCAGATGATAATTCAGATGTTCTAAGCAATATCACCGTTACAGAGAGAGAAGTATTGAATTGTTTAGATAAACTCAAGGTAAATAAAACGCCAGGACCTGATACAATCTCGCCTAGAGTTCTAAAGGAAGCTAAGAATGAGCTCTCCAAACCACTGACATTACTATTCAATAAATCCTTGCAGTCTGGAACTATGCCTGATCAGTGGGAAGCTAGCCAACGTAACACCGATATTCAAAAAAGGCAGCAAATCCCTACCCAGTAACTATCGTCCAATTAGCTTAACCTCAGTTGTATGTAAAATGCTAGAAACGGTCATACGAGACAGACTCGTAAATCACTTGGAGGAAAATAACATACTTAAAGATAATCAACACGGCTTTCGTAAAAAACGTTCCTGTAAGACAAACCTCTTAGACTTCTTCCACGATATCCTCAACCTCTACGATGAGAGTAAAGCTGTAGATATTATATACCTTGATTTTCAAAAGGCCTTTGACAAAGTTCCCCACAAAAGTTTACTGCTAAAACTAAAAGCGCATGGAATAAAAGACGGTGTGTTGAAATGGATAGAAAATTGGCTCAGCAACAGAAAGCAAAGGGTAGTCATAAACGGTAAGGCATCTAAATTGACCAATGTAAGTAGTGGGGTACCCCAGGGATCGGTACTAGGACCAATTCTCTTTCTAATTTACATCAACGACATAGATGAGGGTCTCACCTGCACAATCTCAAAATTTGCTGACGATACAAAAATTGCAAATAGCGTACTCTCAAAAGAACAAGTTGACGATATGCAACACAATCTAGATAAATTGTCATGTTGGGCCCAAATTTGGCAAATGAGTTTCAATGCGGATAAATGTAAAGTACTACATGTCGGATACCTAAATGAGAAAGCAAACTATTCGATGAATGGCACTCAGCTTAAGAATGTAAACAGAGAAACTGATCTGGGAGTAACAATATCGAGTAACCTAAAACCGAGTCAACAATGTTCAGAAGTTGTTAAGAAGGCAAACAAAATAATTGGCTTTATAGGCAGGTCATTTGAGCATAAATCCAAAGAAGTTATCCTAACCCTTTACAATTCCTTAGTCCGCCCTCTTCTGGAATACTGCGTTCAATCCTGGTGCCCTTATTACCAAAAAGATATAAACAAGCTAGAACGAGTTCAACGTAGAGTTACCAAAATGATACCTAGCCTAAAGAACAAACCATACGAAGAGCGTCTTAGAGAATTAAATCTATTTCCTTTAACCCAGCGCAGATTAAGAGGCGACTTAATTCAAGTGTTCAAAATCATCAAAGGCATCGACAATATGAAGTACAATATGTAGTAAGTACTTCACTATCGACCAATCTAATTACACGCGGGGAAACGGTTGCAAAATTATTGGTAAATCTTTTAACTCGCACGAATCTAAGAATTTCTTCTTCAATCGAGTTGTCAACTTGTGGAATGGGCTTCCCCGAGACGTTATAGACTGCAGCACCGTTGATTCATTTAAATTCCGCCTAGACAAATATCTCGCATCAAACCCGCGACTGACTGCGTTTGTAAATGAATAACTTTATCCTCCCCTCAGTTACTAACCCATATGTCCCCTACTAACTTCCTATTCCTGCCACGTTAGTGGCAGGGCAGTAGTTCCCTTTCCAATGTTCCCTTACCCACTCTAAACCACTGTTTGGACACTTGATCCTCAGTGTTTTGGAGGACAAGCAACCTAGAAGGGTCACTAGATCTGTTGTTGCTTGATTTCCTTTGTACTCTCTCTCTCTCTCTCTCTCTCTCTCTCTCTCTCTCTCTCTCTCTCTCTCTCTCTCTCTCTCTCTCTCTCTCTCTCTCTCTCTCTCTCTCTCGAGTGCATTATTTGAAGCTTCATTCGGTGTTTAATCAATTCTACCATTGCCTATTTTTGTAATAATTGTATTCAGCTAACTATGATCTCAATAACCATTGATGTAATGAAAATATGAATAGTCTCCTCATACGATTGCACTAGTTCTGTAGTGCTATTATTTACAACCTGTCAATTAATAATTCAGTCACTACAAGCTTGCTTGCTTTTTTTTTTTTTTTTTTATGAGATACGTATATACAGACCATGTGACAATTAAATGAGGAAACTATAATAACACATCTGAATAATGCCAACCTGATTTATAAACACAAATATGAATGTAACCAGACGACGATGCTGTTGTTTCAGTGGAATAATGGCTCTTTGAGCAGTATGTATCGCCTTACTAGTGGTTGTCCCCTCACAGGATGGGGGGCGCTGCTCAATAAACTCGCCCCTCGGGGCAAAATCAAAATCAAATCTCTCTCTCTCTCATTATTTGATATGCGTTTTTTCAATGTTTTTTTGTTCTTGTCAAATCTGTTCTGAGATATTCTTAAAAGATAATTGACCAAACTCAAATAAGCTACCCCCATTCGTTGTTTGCCTGTTTAGTTTTGTTTGTGTTTTGTTTGTACGCAAGACATCTCACAAAGTTATCGACCGATTAGCACGGAATTTGGTGGGCAGATAGGATATGTACCAAGGAAGAACTGATTCAGTTTAGGTGATTGGTAGAACACATACTTCCGCCAGCGTAGGAGGCTCACAAAGTAGTGAATCGATTTTCACGAAAATTTGTGGACAGATAAGATATAGGCCAAGGAAGAAGTCATTCCATTTAGGAGGCGATCGGTAGAGCACATACTTCCGGAGGGATGCGCTCTGCCGAGTGCCCCTCTAGGTAATATATGGGAGGCCTGTTTTTTATAATGGGGCAGTCTTTTTGGAGAGGTGGATATTGGAATAAAAAAAGTAATGGTATCATCCTGTTCCATGGCCTAAGTGAAACGGTAAAACAAAAATGGAAAAAGGAAAAAAAAATAAGTACAACCAATATTTATAGGTCACCGGAAACCTTGAATATACTTAACGTGAATGACAGAGTGAGGGACATTAAGGGGGGTCACTGTTTTTTTTTTATCTTGCTCTCCTTTTCTCTCTTCCTCTGGCTTGTATCCATTCGGCCCCATTCAGCCAACTGTTTTAAGACGTTTATCCCCATCCAGGTATCGATTTCTTCCTGGCGAGCAATAGCGAACCAGCATTGTATGGAGAAAACCGGCTTTACATTTTCTATCGAAAAATTTACAACTTTAGCTTGCTGTCAAAAAAAAAAATATATATATAATATGCTGGCGAGCGGTATTGACACCTGGATGGGGGTAAACGTCTTAAAACAGTAGGCTGAATGGGGCCGAATGGATACAAGCCAAAGAGAGAGGGAGAGAAAGAGAAATATAGCGAGGTGGGCTCCCTTAACTTTACATTTCTTTTACGGGAAACACATAAACCCTGTTCCAGAATATGGTATGGCAGGATTGCTGTAGTCGTTTGTTGAGTTCTAGAGCTCATTAATGTTCAAGGGTTTTGGCCTACTGACTTGAAACAGGGTATACTCACACACTTTTTAAAACCCATAATAACTATCATGGAAAGAAAGGTGATAGGAGTTTATGAGCAAAATTGACGGGGGGGGGGGGGATTATTGTCATCACTCTCAAGATAGGCAACTCCGCTGTTCATATCTGACTGACTACACACACACACACACACACACACACACACACACACACTCTCTCACTCTCTCTCTCTTTCTCACACACACACACACTATATATATATATATATATATATATATTCTCTCAACAATTCCTTATTATGCCATGTACTTCTAATCTCAATCACACACACACACACACGCACACACACATGATCAAGGTTATCTTCTCCAATAATATCCCAGAACCACAAGTTAAACAACTCATCCACCATGCCATTCAGAAAAGGTGTATTTGTGTTGTGGGGGATGTGGATAAATTCAGTGAACACCTGTAATAAGGGTTGTAAGCTTTGTCATGCAGTGGTCGAGTGGGTTAAAATTTGGGATGTACTCATTGAGTGCGGTGCGAATCCTGGCTGAGGCATATATATATATATATATATATATATATATATATATATATATATATATATATATACTGTATATATGTATATATATATCAACAAAGTTCGCTTGCGTAAGCGAAGAATAAACAGCGAAACCAAGGCTGTGATGAACATCATTATTAGACAACGTTTCGACCCTGTATAGAGAGTAATTATCAACCTAAAGATGATAATACAAATGTTAATAATCTAAAGCTTGAGCGTAAAATCAAATACAATAGTTTTAGTAACTAATAATGGAACCTAACCTAACACAAAAAATGAATTGCTAACATAAAAATACATGTACAAGGTAAAAGAAGAATGAGTACGGTAATGCTATTATAATACCATTAGAAGCATAACAGTGGTGTAGATGTTATTATGATGTTAATTATGATGTTACAGTGAGGTCCCCACTTGGATCTTCTGATCACTGTCTGATACAGGCCACCTGTCTATCACCTACCACACCTTCCCACTCTGAACCTGTTTTGGTGACTAAATGGCATTACGATAGGGCAGACTGGGAGGGTCTTCAAGGTTTCTTTATTGATATTCCCTGGACCTCTTTCTTTTCTAATGATGCACACTCCACCTTGAGCCACATACAAGATTTTGTAAAAATTGGAATGGAAACTTTTATTCCTCATCAAAAGTACAGTAAAAGATCTAATTCACCTAAATGGTTTGACCATAATTGTGCTAGAGTAACTGAACAAAAAGCAATAGCCTACAATGCATACACAAGATCAAAAACACATGAAGCCTTTAATTACTTTAGAAACATCAGAAATCATGCCAAAACTGTATTAAACCTAACTAAATCAAACTTTCTCCATAAGCAGGCAAATAAACTTCTAAATAATCCAAATGATAACAAAATATTTTGGTCTACTCTTAACTCATTCAAATCCAACTTCACTACTGCTTCATCCATTCCACCATTAAAATCTCCGACTGGCAATCTTGTAAGTGACCCACGAGGTAAAGCTAACCTTCTTGCAGATATTTTCTCCACCAACTCAACCTTAGATGACATAAATCAAGATGTCCCTGTACTTAATTTTAATTCACCTGAAATTCCCTCACTTAAGATCCACACCAGACATGTCAAAACTATTTTGCAGAATCTCTCAGTAGATAAGGCTCCTGGTCCAGATGAAATTCCTCCAATAGTACTTAAGAATTGCTCCTTGGTGCTCGCTCCTGTATTGGCAAAATTTTTCCGTCTGTGTACTCATACCTCATGCTTCCCAGTACCCTGGAAAGAAGCAAACATCCATCCAGTTCCTAAAAAAGGTGCCTCTTCAGATCCATCAAACTACAGACCAATAGCTATAACTTCCACTCTTGGCAAAGTTTTTGAAATTATATTAAATAATCACATAATTAAGCATCTGGAGAATAATAAATTAATCAGTGATAGGCAATATGGTTTTAGACGATGTCGATCAACTGCAGACATTCTTTGCCTTCTTACGCATCAAATCAACCAAGCTACAGACCAACATGGTGAAACACATACAATAGCACTGGATATATCAAAGGCATTTGATAGAGTCTGGCATCAATCCTTATTGTCGAAGATGTCACACTACGGCCTTGCATCATTAGTTCCACTAATTTCTTCTTATCTTCATAACAGAAAAATACGTGTAATGGTAGATGGCCTTTATTCTCAATTTCACTCAATAAATGCTGGTGTTCCCCAGGGATCAGTTTTGGCCCCAACTCTGTTCCTCATTCATATCAATGATCTCATATCTACCACTCATAATCCAATACATTCCTACGCAGATGACTCAACACTCCACAGTTCCTTCACATTTACCAATTCTTTCACCCAACCCGATCTTATAAATTCAAAAATAAACACTGCAATTTCTCTGAACCAGGACCTTTCTAGAATTAATGAATGGGGACAAGAGAATCTAGTTTCCTTTAATGCACAGAAAACCAAGTACATTCAATTTTCTAACCGACAGAATCTCACTGACTCCCATATATTTTTTAATGATGTAAATATTCCCACTTCCCCTAGTATTGACATTCTCGGTGTAACATTAACTACTAACTTGAGCTGGACACATTATGTTAGAAGCATTGCTAAGAATGCCTCTAAAAAACTGGGACTCCTGTACAGAGTTCGAGAATTCTTCACTGACGAGCAGTTGGCCGTAATATAAAAGTCATGTGCGCTCTCAGATGGATTACTGTTCACCTCTGTGGGGTGGAAGTGGAGTGGTTGCATTGAGGCAGTTGGACAAAATTCAAAATAAAGCTATTAGATTAATCAATAACCCTGCAATCACACAGGACCTTCCTACATTAGCCATACGAAGAAACGTTGCATCCCTTGCATTATTCTACAGATATTTTCACAGCAATTGTTCCGAGGAACTTGCTTCAATTGTGCCGCCTCTCCACATCTTTCCCCGTAGAACTAGGGCAGCTGAGAGCGCCCATGACTTTACACTTTCTCCTCCACAATGCAGAACTTCTGCTTATCAGAATTCATTTATCCCCAGAGCTACTACTCTTTGGAATTCACTTCCCTCGAATTGCTTTCCACAAACTTACAATCAACAAATGTTTAAATCCAGTTGTTACAAACATTTTATGAATGGAGGATGCCTTTAGGCACATGGACCTTTTTGTTTTATCTGTGTTTTTCCTTCCTCCATTCATTGTCTCTTAAAAAAAAAAAAAAAAAAAAAAAAAAAGATGACTCCTGTTTACCAAGAGTGGGTTCATGGCACTGGGTTTAACTCCTTCTGGACTGGCAACGTCTGTTTTATTTTAGGCTTGCTATATTTAGACGATTTTGTGGAGTTTATGAAGGTTCTATGTTTGTACAATGAGTTAGGTGAGATAATTCGAGGCCTGATAATTGCTTGAGGCCCTTTTTAAACTGAATAAAATCGTCTAATAGTGGCCAGAATATCATGAAAAGTACACATCACCGGTACAGAAGGGGTTAAGTGTGTGTGTGTGTGTAGTTTATAATCAATACAACATGTTTGGATTTGCTATATTTCTTTCGCATTTAAGGCAAGTTTACTGTTATTTCACAGCTCTTGACAAAATATTATTAATAACAGTTTTCCTGGTCGACTCATTGAATGCGGCTTGTTCTGTGTGTGTGTGTGTGGGGGGGGGGGGGGTACATTGTTTGTGTGTCTGTCTGTGAAGGTGTGTGAGTGAGTGAGCGCTTGTGTATGTGTGTGTGTGTGTGTGTGTGTGTGACGTAACAAGACCAGCCAATTTAAGCAAAGTAGGAGGAGAAAGATTAATAACTCTTCACTAACCGATGCGTTCCTAATTATTGCACCCTATTAGCTCGCCCTCTTCACCCTTTACATAAGAAGACGCTATTTATTTATTTATTTAATTTTAACTACCCCCAGACAATTATATTCAGACCAGTACACTCGAGGACATAATTCGTGACCTTAAGGGGGGTCACCGTTTTTTTTTTTTTTTTTTTATCTTTCTCTCCTTTTCTCTCTTTCCCTGGCTTGTATCCATTCGGCCCCATTCAGCCAACTGTTTTAAGACGTTTATCCCCATCCAGGTGTCGATTTCTTCCTGGCGAGCGATAGCGAGCCAGCATTGCATGGAGATATCCGGCTTTGCCGGAGACAGTTTTCTATCGAATAATATTATTGTACAAAATTTAGCTTGCTGTCAAAACAAAAACATATATGTGCTGGCTCGCTACCGCTCGCCAGGAAAATATTGACACCTGGATGGGGATAAATGCCTTAAAACAGTAGGCTGAATGGGGCCGAATGGATACAAGCCAAAGAAAGAGGGAGAGAAAGAGCAAAAAAGTGAGATGGGCTCCCTTAACCCTTTACATGAGAAGACGCTATTATTGTTTCTTTTATTCTAGCTACCCCCAGACGATTATATTCTGATTAGTACACTCGAGGACATAATTCGTGACCTTAATGTCTTGAAAGTATCCCAAACTGAATCTTTTCAATAATGCTTATTGAATGATCGATTTGAGACAGCCATTTACTGGTAATTGAATGATCGATTTGAGACAGCCATTTACTGGTAATTCATCCTCTCCTAAACAAGTGGTATAGTGCACTGTTCTTATCCGAAGAATAAACAGCCGTCCCTTCGATTCCGTTCCCTCACAAGGTTCTCAATTTCCTAAAGCAACGGTATAATTTCCCCCGGGTCGGCTTGCGAGAGAGGCGTTGGTAATGAGTGAGTGTGTTGGGGCTCTAGGTTTTATAAGAAGGACGGCCATTGTGGGCTGGGGGGCTTGCGTCATCCAGAGAGAGAGAGAGAGAGAGAGAGAGAGAGAGAGAGAGAGAGAGAAAGAGAGAGAGAGAGAGAGAGAGAGTCTGAAGTTGAAGTGGTAAATGAGGGGTAGGTGAAGATAAAGAAAGTGCGAACATGGTGTGTGTTTGAGAGATGGACAGCGAAGTAGAGATAGATATGGAAATATATATAGATGCATAGCAAATGAAAGAAGTTGCTTAATGGTGTAGAATAATAAAATAAAGTACGGGGGCACTCGGGAGAGCGCATACCTCCGCCTATGCTGCCGGAGGTATGCGCTCTACCGATCGCCTCCTAATTTGAATCACATCTTCCTTGGCGCATATCCTATCTGCCCACAAAATTTCGTGAACATCTGTTTATAACTTTGTGAGATATCTTGTTTACAGACAACAGACGAACGGAGGCGAAAACATAACCTCCGTCCAACTTCGTTAGTGGAGGTTACAAAAAAGACGTCGTTTCCTTGAGTGTAGGATTTTTAAAAAGGAGACTTAACCCTTTCAGTACCGGTATGTGCTGACTGTTTCTCACTATTTTAGCTAACAATAGACGATTTTACTCGGCTATGGAAGACAAAGAAAAGAACAATAGGAAAAGTGGGGATTGGGCCTGAGTAAATAGATAGATAGATAGTTAGATGGAAGGCCCTCTAATAATCATTATGGTAAAGTTAATCTGAAATAGACCTGCGATCTCCACAATTCCTTCCTAAAGTGTAGAATAAAATCGTCTACTGATTGCCATACCATAAGCAAGAAATATGTAATCGTACTGAAAGGTTATACTTGGCCACTAGCGAGCTTCGGACTATGAGGAAGGTGGAACTGTAGACAACGATATTTAGCTAGAATTACCGATCAAAATACGATTGTTGTGCACACCTGAAAATAACACACTTTTTATCCTCATGCAAGTGGTCTCGGTATAAATGAATGGGATGCGTTGGGGTGGGGCAAGTGGGGTAAGTAGGCTAATAATGAAGCAGGACATGTTTGTTTTGGTGGGGGGGTTTTCTGGCCCTCCCTTCTCCCTCTTGTTTATCTCCATTAGTTTTGAGATACTAAGACGTTTGCCTCATTAGTTTGGCGATTTTAAGACTGTTCGACTCATTTCTTTGTCAATTTTATGACCTTTCGTGTCCTCTTTCCCTCATCCTACGACTTAAATTTTTTCAAACTCTGTGTGTCCAGACATTTTGGCTCGAACGTTCCTTGATTTTGGCCCTGTCACTCTTTTAACTCTGGGGGAGGCACTCGTCACAGGCAGTTTTGCCTTATGTCTCCCTCATCCACATGGAAAACAAAATCAGGTTTCGGTTTTTTCGTGGCGAACGGAAGCCAGCTTGTAATTTAAGAGGAACCGGCCAGAGGCCGGCAAATTTTTCTTCTGAAAATTTTTCACATTTATCTCTAAGGGGATCTTGAGGGGTGTTTTTTAAAGCTTGTTGGACAATTAAATAAATAAATATATATATAGTAATAAATACTGTAGATACATAAATAAATACATATAGGTATTAATGAATGAGGTTCGTGTGTGCGAGTCAAGTGGAGTACCCCCATTGAAAGTAGGTTAATACAGTGAGGCAGGAAATATTTGGGACTTGTAATAATAAACAGGATGAGAGGCGTCGCGTCCTTGAGAGGCGGAATTTATGTAAGGAAACTATTAGATCCTTCACAATAATATAGTTTCTCTTTTATTCCTTTCAACAGTGATACCATTTTGAAGTTTTTAAAATCGTCAAACTAATGGAGCGAACGTCTTAAAATCTTAAAAGCAATGGGGCTAAACATGAGGGAGAAAGGGGTCCACAAATAAAAAATCCCTCGAGTGTCAATCTCCCCTTCAGGTCGGATCTCCAAATGAGTTTCGATATTCATAAGAGTTGTGAAGCTCAGTATCCAATAAACCCTGACATGGACACACACACACACACACACACACACACACACACACACACACACACACACACACACACACACACACACACACACACACACACACACACACCACACACACACACACACTCACACTCTCTCTCTCTCTCTCTCTCTCATTAATATATATATATATATATATATATATATATATATATATATATATATATATATATAAGTACTGTAAACAAATCAAGAAACAACCCCTCCCCAACTCACACACACTCACACACACACACACACACACACACACACACACACACACACACACACACACACACACACACACACACACACACACACACACACACACACACACACACACACACACACACACACACACACACACACACACACACACACACACACACACACACACACACATCATAATCAGGCACACTCAAGAGTAGCTACAGCACAAGAGGTATACACTAAAGCCGTGACGTCATCTCAATCGGCCTTGTCTAAATAGAGCCACACAAAAGGCAGACCAGGCCACTTACAGAACCTAAACAGTGTGTGTGTGTGTGTGTGTGTGTGTGTGTGTGTGTGTGTGTGTGTGTGTGTGTGTGTGTGTGTGTGTGTGTGTGTGTGTGTGTGTGTGTGTGTGTGTGTGTGTGTGTGTGTGTGTAAATAGAGCCACACAAAAGGCAGACCAGGCCACTTACAGAACCTAAACAGTGTGTGCGTGTGTGTGTGTGTGTGTGTGTGTGTGTGTAAATAGAGCCACACAAAAGGCAGAACAGGCCACTTACAGAACCTATACAGTGTGTGCGTGTGTGTGTGTGTGTGTGTGTGTGTGTGTATATATATATAAATAGAGCCACACAAAAGCCAGACCAGGCCACTATAAAACCTAAATAGTGTGTGTGTGTGTGTGTGTGCGTGTGTGTGTGTGTGTGTGGAAATACAGTAAACTAGACTTTTGAAGTATGTCTAGCTCGCCTGTGAGTGTTTTGTATGTGTCTTTGATAAATGTCCGTATATCTGTTTGACTCTTCTATATCATTTTTAAACAATTTGGTAGTTAGATTTCTTTCTCTTCATTATGTGGTATTCATTTTGGCCAGTGTAACACACTTCATGCGTTACTTTCCTGGCTGTCCATGTCGGTTACCCTTCTTTTTCAGTGTAGTGCAATTATGGTTTATTTATCTCTCCAATCACAGGTATTACTCCTATTGTCCAATGTTTTAACCCCTTCTGTACCTGCGACATCTTTTTAGGTTAGGTTCGACTATGTGGAACGTATGGGAAGCGAGAGAATGACTAAGAGAGTGTACGAGAGTGAGAGGGAAAGGTACACCGAGTGAGAGGTGGAAGGATGGAGCTAAGAAGTACGATGGCGGTGCTGGATGGGAGGAGGGGCATCGACTGACTGGGGACAGAGGTGCATGGGGGCGTTTCGTTCGTGGCCACCCCTTCGGGGATCACGGCGTCCTGCAATAGATAGATATATACAGTATATATTATCGCCCATCTCGCATTTCAAGTTTTCAATGGAGAGCTATTAATATTTACGTGGTACTGTTCGCTCTTAACTTTTGGTATGAAATGTGTTTATCTGTTTGTGTATATTGTCCGTGTGGCCGTTCCTGCCAGCTCAATTGATTTGTTTATTTATATTTTACACCTTGAGTTTAGAATTTGTGCTGTATTTGTCTGTGCTTGTTTTTTGTTTCTATAAAATATGCCTTTATGTGACACTTTTGTCTATTTCAACTAGGCCTATGCTGTTTTTCTTCTCTGTGTATGAAGGAGACAAAGGTCAAAGCTGCCTGTAACAAGCGTCTCCCCCAAAGTTGAAAGAGACAGAGCCATATTAAGGGCGGTTGGTGGTCATCTTCAAAATGTTTATAATTGGTGTATTGGAAAGAGGTTTGATGTGCTTGTTTAGTGTAGTGAAATGAATAGGAGGAGGAGATATTTGTGAGAGTTAGCTGGATTACTCTCTTGGTAGATGAGACATAAACAGTGAGGGAGGCCAGACAAATTGAAACAGGGGTTCCAGCAACTCTTTATCACATGCCTATGGGTATTGCCCTGCTCAATTGGTGTCTACAATCTCCCCAATGGTGGGTGTGTGTGTGTGTGTGTGTGTGTGTGTGTGTGTGTGTGTGTGTGTGTGTGTGTGTGTGTGTGTGTGTGTGTGTGTGTGTGTGTGTGTGTGTGTGTGTGTGTGTGTGTGTGTGTGTGTGTGTGTGTGTGTGTGTGTGTGTGTGTGTGTGTGTGTGTGTGTGTGAAAAGAGAGAGTGAGTGTAAGTTGCTTAATGTATGGCTATGTGTCTTATCACAAAAGACAATATATTTGACTGATCTATTTATTAATTATTATTCTTTATTTTGCTAGTGTTCCTTATACTCTTGCTTTTTCTTGCATTTTATGTTGGTATTCGTTTTATTATTGGAAAAAGGAAAAGCTATACTCTCACATTTTAAAAGTGCTGTTACTTATGATAGAAATAATAAAAATTACAAGTTTTCCTGTTGAAGTTACTTGATAACCTATTAATATATTGGTATCCTTGGAGCTGGTACATGCTGTATTATTGGCGCTTGCGTTGGCTAAGAGGTGATTGATATCATTTTCACCCCATTACCCCCCTGTATTTCCTAACTGTATGACATTTTTCAAAATAAGTTGGAATATAATTAAATTGGTATAAGATTAAAATAAATGTTTGACACTATACATACTGTAATAAAAGAGGCAGTATTGGGAGAACTGAATAAATCATGGTAAGTTTGCAACATTACTTAGGTCCTGCTTTATCTTTTATGCAATATTGATAGCATTTATAATGGCATGACTTACATAATTATATACCTGATTGGTTGACGTGTTTTAGAGGGCAGACAAAAAGTTGAAGCTCCTTGTTCCGCTAAGTCATTCATTAATATGTTTAAGCTGTACATTATTGTCGCTATATCTACGGTCTATCTACCAAGTGATCTTTCTTAACACACACACACACACACACACACACACACACACACACACACACACACACACACACACACACACACACACACACACACACACACACCACACACACCACACACACGGACGGACCTGAGGACTTCTCACACGACGGACGGGGGGGGGGGGACGATTTATTGGCAATTATATATAGAAGAAGCACGCTTCTGTTCGAATCTGACACTACCTCTCACAGATTCTCGCAGAAGATTCCTGGAAGAGGCTTGTTCAGGCTGTGGCTCCAGCTCTAAATCGCTTGTTGTGTGTACAATTGTAGTGTAGGAGTTGCATATTGAATGTTACTGTACTGTTGGAGCGGCTTTGAGTTGTGAATGTTGTCTGTAACCAGTGTAATCAGTTTGATCAAGCTGATCAGGTGCTAGCATTCACATTGTAAATGCGACACTGGTCTACTGCACCTCTGATGTCCGCCATTGCAGAGAAGGGTTGGGAGGCCATGGGGAACAATGTCATAGTCATTCAACCGCGAGGAATGAGCTAATAATTATTAATATGTGTATCTAATCATGTTCTTCTTCCTTGCAGGTATGTGTAACGGAGACTGGGCATGCAGAAATTGGGTAACTATTCTCGATTTATTGGATGCAAATTAGTCCTTTAGCAGTGATTTCTTTATAGATATTGAAACAATACGTATAGATAACTACAAGGTCTCAGTTTCATATTATTTCCATATTTTCATAATTATCAAAACAATTGATAGTTGAATTTTGTAATCGTTTAGCAATTGCAGGGAAAGACAATTTCCCACCAGCTTAGGGGAAAAAAAGCCCCGGTCAGATGAAGACTCATTGTAATAGTTCATGTTGCCTCTAAACAATTTGATTCGGCTTCGGAAGTATCTCTCGGTGTCAAGTGGCCAATTGTCTTTGGTATTAAAGGGGAGAAATTTAGCTCTTTCTAACACTTTCAATTTTTGTTTTTTATGCAACTTAGGAGGGACCTCTAGCAATCAAAGCGGTAATATCTATTTCGATACATATTTTTTACTCCCACGGATCTCTTGTAAACTTGAAAAAATAGTCTAATGTTAGCCAGAATCAAATGAAAAATGTGGCATGGTATACTAAATGTGTTAAGGGGAGATATTTAGTTTGTTCCCTACGTTTTCATCAAGCTTAAAATGACACCACCTAGACCCTCTTTCAAGATAAATTTGTACATTTTTCGGTAGAAAAATTTCCCGGCCAGAGGCCGGTTGCTCTTAAATTACAGGCTCGCTATCGCTCGCCAGGAAAAGATTGACACCTAAATTGCACGAAAGGTCTTAAAATTGACAGAAATGGGGAAAACATTTCTTAAAATGTCCAAACTAATAGGGCGAACGTCTTAAAATCTCAAAAGCAATGGGGCTAAACATGAGAGAGAAAGGGGTCCAGAAAAAAATCCCTCAAGTGGAAATCTCCCCTTAAGCCTATTATACAACTATACCAGGTTAATCCCAAGCTTAATAAATCGTCTTTCTTTTGTCAGAATAAGTGTGTTCTTGTATATTTAGCTAGTTATCTAATTGTAGGATTTCATCACATCGTACACAAGAGAACGGAGAAATGCGGTAGGGTAATATATATTTGTTTCTCTGTTTTAAATATAATCGTATATGGCGGCGACATATATGATTTTTGAGGTAAAATACAAATATGATATGATCAACTTCATGGCAGGTCGCATGCACTTGTTGTATAATGGTATAATGACAAATTAAGAAGTGTAACGTCACTCATAACAAATCGTGGATCTACATTCCCTGTACTGTTAGGGCTTGTGCTTAATGGTAAATAATGAACATAACAAAAACAAGCCTAACAATAAGAGTGTATTTCATAATCTTCTACTTAAGGGGGCCCACCTCGCTTTTTGTTTTCTCTTTCTCGCCCTCTCTCTTTGGCTCGTATCTATTCGGCCCTATTCAACCTACTGTTTTAAGACTTTTACCCCCATCCAGGTGTCAATATTTACCGCGAGCCAGCATATATGTAGTTTTGTTTTGACAACAAGCTTCGACAGAAAAATGTCTCCGGCGAAGCCGGATTTCTCCAAACAATGCTGGCTCGCTATCGCTCGTCAGGAAGAAATCGACACCTGGATGGGGATAAACGTCTTAAAACAGTTGGCTGAATGGGGCCAAATGGATACAAGCCAGGGAAAAAGAGAAAAGGAGAGAAAGATAAAAAAAAACGGTGACCCCCCTTAATAAATGTTACGTTAATCCTTGCACAATGATGTATATATACAGTATAACTTTGATTATAGTTGAACACTTAAATTTGTCAATCTATTCTCTTTTCGCGTCGCTCAGGAAACGGTTAATTGGAATGAGGATAATAGAGTATGGACATGGACGCTCTTTCTGTCTGTCAAATGTCCAATATTTTAGTTTATAATTAACTTCATTACCATCCACTTTAAAACCTTTTGGATCCTGTCACTTTTGGAATTGCTAGTCCACGCTTAATGCAACACATTAATGTGGCATTATGGATTTATGATGTATTGTTAGGTTTACTGTATATCAGTAAGCAAATATATGTATCTTTAAACTTTTTGTGGATAATCAACGTACATCTACCTGTCTATAAACCCCCCCCCCAAATTTTTTTTTTATAATAATAATAATAATATAATGTGCCATTTGAAATTTGTCTTTATTTATATTTACACATGAGCAAGGTGGGCTAGAGAACCACAAAACGCCAGGAAAAAAAAAAAAACAAAAAAAAAAAGCATAATAAACTAGAATACAAAACATAATATTGCATTGACACACCTTCACAATAATATTAACCCTTAGAAGATACGATGCTGCATTATTTTTGTCTGGCTCTTATTAGACTATTTTATTCATATTAGGAAGGATATGTGGAAGATAGTCTTTACCCCTATCAATCCCGCTGATCCTTCTTATATTGCATATAATCGTCTAATGATAGCCTGAATATACTGTCAAAATGTGTCATAATCTTCAAAGGGTTCAACGGTAAAGGTACGTAGCCTAAATATAAAAAAATATATATAATTAAGATAGGTGTCCGTTGTCTTGTTACCGAAGGGTCTGTGTTGATGAGGGGTTAGTGTTTTGGTTTATTAATCAGCTTCATACGACCTTCACTTAGCAAGGTTACATACATATTTACACACACATACAGGTACGCAGGTATACACACAAACACTCACACATGCAATATATACTCAAATAAATAGTCACTCACTCATATACAGTACACATACACACGGTAATATGGTCTCTCTCTCTCTCTCTCTCTCTCTCTCTCTCTCTCACACACACACACACACACACACACACACACACACACACACACACACACACACACACACACCCCCCCCCCCCCCCCCCCCCCCCCCCCCCCCCCCCCCCCCCCCCCCCCCACCCACCCACCCACCCACCCACCCACACCACCACACACCCACCCACCCACACACCCACCCACCCACCCACCCACCCCCCCCCCCACCCCCAGCGGTTGGCGTTTATCGGTACATATCAATTTGGTGCATGCTTACGAGTACATTTTTCGATTTTTAAACCTAAATTACACTAACCTAACCTAACCTAACCTAACCTAACTTACCTAACCTAACCGAAAACACTCCATTTCAACGTATTTTAAAGAGGTGTGTACCGATTAACTGTCGCCCCAAACCTCATGTACCTGTAAACCTACAAATATCCAGAGATTTGTACCAATAAACACACAACCGCTCGTCCACACACACACACACACACACACACACACACACACACACATATATTGATCGGCTCATACTCGACTTCCTATCATGACTCTTAATAATCTGATAGGTAATCAATGTTTTACCTGTGCTTATCCTGCTGACACAGTTTATATAGATATACTTAACTCCATGTTTAACAGGATTATATTATTTCTTTATGACTAACCCTGTCAGTACCAACACCCCTTTCTTCATTTATGCTGGTTGTCTTTAGTCAGTTGTATTCATTTTAAGAAGGACATGTGGTATGCAGAAAGTTCAACGCGATAAATTGATAACTAGCCTTTTGATTGCTTAACTTCATTATATGCCCACTATAATCTTTTAATAATACAAGAAACAAAAAGTACATCGTTATAATTGAAGTGGTTGAATTCATTATTAACTTCATATATTGTTTATGATATGCAGTATGTGAGTGATGGCTTGGCCTAATGAGTCCCATGTTAATAATTGAGTTCATGCTTAACAGGGTTTATTTTGTGTTGAACATACGTTGCCCAACTTTTTTATAGTTGGTTAAGAGAAATTTCAGCCTTCCATGCCTTGGCAAATCGACAATAATCGTGTGAAGGTAATTCACATTCTGAATAAAACTTCTAATTGACAAACTGTGTGCATGACGGTGTACAAATCTGATCTACTGATTCGGAGGAAAGTTTAATCAAATCCGGAAAAAAAAACAATACAAATATTCTACTACTGTGTTTGTTAATTGCATTAATCGAGTTGAGCAGTAAAGTTGGTTGGTGGAGAGAACATACTAACTATATATAACTCGTTAGTCCGGCCCCTTTTGCAGTACTGCTTGCAGTTTTGGTCACTATATTATGTAGAAGGATATTGAAAAATTGGAGGGAATTCCGAGCAGGGTTACACAAAATATTATATGGTTGAGACATAAACCACATGTACACCGTTTAAAGCGGAACCTGTTTAGTCTGACAAAACGCAGAATGAGGGGAGATTTTATTTGTATTATATATATATATATATATATATATATATATATATATACATATATATATATATACCGGTATATATATACAGTATATATATATATATATATATATATATATATATATATATATATATATATATATATATATATATATATATATATATATATATTTTATGTATATATATTTTTGTATTTGGTTGTTATATTTATTTATTTTTATTGTATTTTTTTTCGCGAGTGGACACGGGCCTCTTCCCACCACCCCAGCATGCCGTGCAGAAACACTGATATATAGGCAAAGTAACAGGGTATGATGGCCGACTCGGGCGTGGATATTAGTGCGGGCATGTAGATGAGGCTTGATCATGGTACTCCTAACAGCCCTCATTAACAGTCACCTCCCACACCCCACACCCACTCTTCAGCGCACTAGGTGGCAGCTTGTTTCTCAGGCCCGGGCGCCCACGTGTGTTATTCCGTGTGTGGGAGTGCGTGCGCCCACATTAATAATTTTCAAAAGGCTATACCCCGTGTCAGTTATCAAGAATAGTTACCGATATTGTTAGTATGTTAATATAGCTGTAGAATAATTCTGATGACCGTGGCCTGTTGTTAAGATGTATTCAAGCTAACCTGGCAGAAATTGGCATGTCTGCCTTATTGTACATTTGCATAGCGAATATTTAATAAAGGCGGCATCACACGATCAGTTTAGAAAGGCAGTATATAAAGTATAGAAAGGCAGCGTTACAAATTTCTGCCAGATTTTTTTTTTTTTTTTTTTTAAAGAGACAATGAACGTTAGCTTGAATACACTCTAATTTCGTTGTGCTTTATAGGCGCCCACACTATGGATTGTAGGGCGGGGGATCTGGGTTGTATAGAAGTAACTGGGCCTGGGGAGTAACTTAAACCGGGTACCGTCAGCCTCCAAGGCCTAGCAGGGTTGCCTGGCATTGCCCGTGCACATGCTAAGGAGCCTTGATAGTGTCTACCAAATTTTTTCGAATCTATCTCTAAGGGGGGTCTTGGGGGTGTTTTTAAGGCTTGATAGAGGTCGAGGGAGCAAGCTAACCCCCCACCCCCCTTAAAGTTGGTGGTCTAAAATCAGGAACATACACCTTGAAACATGGATAAAGATGACCCAAATAAATGAACAATAGACTATTATATTGTTGTTGATACCAGACTAGTTCTTTATTTTTTATTGTATCTGCATACAAACGATTGTATGCAGATTAGGAAGGGTCTATGGTAGTATCAAGGATTATTTTTTACAATCTGCAGTCTTTATATTGCCAGACGTCCTTCCTTAGCTGATTAAAATCGTGCAATGGTTGCCAAGATATAATGAAAAGGGCGTCACCGGTTCTGAATGGGTTATACTGTATATACACCCTTTCAAGCACTGACCGTCTTCTCAGTGTTGCCAATAATGCCCTCTCCCGCTAGATCTAGAGGTGTTTACTTCGATCTAGCGGCAGTTTCTTACATATAGCGACATAAATTCTAGCGGTGTTTTGGAGGTTTGAGTAATTTGAAGTGATATTCTAGAGTATGTGGCATTATTCTACCGGTGTTAGGAAGTTTTGAGTAATTCTGAGCGATATTCCAGAGTTTGTGGCATTATTCTAGCGATTTTCGGCATATATTTATCATCTGGCGGACTTCTATCGACTTTTGATAACGTATCTAGCGGTTTTTAGTGTTCTGAGTTGGTAAGCCTGCACGGTCTTCTGCAACAGGTCATTCGCAATCCTTTACCCCACTCCTCTCAATGCACCCCACTTTCAACATCATCATCATCACATTTCACTTGCATCAACTCTTTTGCCACAGGTCTTATGTTGCATTTATCTTGCCACTCATTCTTGTTGCAATCACTCTAACCCCTTCAGCACGGTGACGTATTTCTTCACTTTATTTTTATCATAATTATTTTATAATTAATGGCGGATGAATCCGCTGCATATCATTTTAGCCAATCTCGCGGTGCATGAGCCACCACAACGGGTAGCAGAAATCCGGCAGGTTCACCTTGTTCAATTTGGCTCTGCTAACAACTTTGGTCTTAGTGTTTAATGTTGTGGAGGCAGGCATTTAGAAGGAGTAGTGCATCAAATGTCCATACCTACCACTCATACCTGTCATACCACACCATACCTGCCTCACTCGTCATACCACACCATAATGTCATACCACAATCATCATACCTCTCATACCACAGCCATCATACCTACCATACCACTCATACCACAAACCTCATACCTACCACACCAGTCATACCACAACCATCATACCACAACCATCATACCTCTCATACCACAGCCATCATACCTACCATACCACTCATACCACAAACCTCATACCTACCACAACCATCATACCACAACCATAATACCTGTCATACCACACCATACCTACCACACCATACCTATCACAACCCTCATACCAGTCATACCACACCATACCTGCCCCACCCGTCATACCACTTAGCTCTAACTACACACTCCACCTGATCCACCCACCGACCACATTTTACCTGATACCTCTCACCTCGCCAGTCACACCAGGCTGGAAACGTGAGATTTATAAGGGGAGATAGATCGCTTTTCTGGCCCCACTTCTCCCTCGTGCTTAGCCCCATTAGTTTTCAGATTTTAAGACGTTCGGTCCCATTAGCTTGGCGATTATCAGACCTTTCATTCCATTTGTTTGTCAATATTAAGACTTCGTGTCATTTAGGTGTCGATTTGTTTTCCTGGCGAGCGATAGCGAGCCTGTACTTAAGGAGGGATTGGCCTTCGGCCGGGAAATTTTTCTACGGAAAAAATGTACAAATATATCTACAAAGGGGATCTTGAGAATGTGTGTTTTTTTTTGTTAAGCTTGATGGAGGTCTAGGGAGGAAACCTAAACAAATTATAACAAAATTGAGAAATAAGCAAATATAACACGGCCATCTCCCTTAACCCTTTCAATCAGATGATGTCATTTTTGGGGTATATTCTGACGACCTCCTGGTGATTTTATTCAACTTAAGAAGGACCTGTCAGTGTAAGAGAGCTGATTTTGATATTCTCGAACCATTTCAATCATTTATCCTGGTGATTTTATTCAACTTAAGAAGAATCTGTCGGTGTCAGAGAGCTGATATTTTGATGTTCCCGAACCATTTAATTCCTAGAGGTTCTTCCAAAGTTGAATGAATTCCTCTGGCTGTAGCATTAGTACAGTATGAAATTATATATGTTAAGCAAATATTACCGAATTTGTTTATGAGACCTTTTCGTTATGAACCAACATTAAATTAACTTTGTATGCCCCGTTGTAGCGACAGTAGTGAGCAGTGATCTAAAATTAGCAAAATATACAGTTCATTAACCCTTTCATGATCCGACTACGCTTATTTTGTTCTGTTTTCTGGCTATTGTTAGACAATTCTATTCTGATTAGGAAAGGTATATGGAAGTCTGAGGGTTAATTGACATAGTCTTTACCCTTATAATTCCCACAGATCCTTCCTAAATGCATAAAATCGTATAGTGATGGCCATAATAAACTGTCAAACTACGTCATAATCTTCAAAGGGTTAAGACGTCTAATGATAGGCAGAATAAACTGTTGTCAAAAGGCGTCATAATCTTCAAATGGTTAAGGCGTCTAATGATAGCCAGAATATACTATCAAAATGGGTCATAATCTTCAAAGGGTTAAGATTATAGCGTGATAAACCCGTAATGTAGCGACAGTAGCGGTCGGTGAGTGGCTAGCGTTTCCTTATGCAACTGGAGCGAGATATTATTATTGGCTGACCGAACAGTAGCCCGTCAGACAACCTATGGGGGATGCCTTGGGGTGGGGATGGGGGGCTAAGAGGGAGGTGGTGGAGGTGGTATGGGGATGCCTGGGTGTGGAGGAGGGAGGGGGGATATGAGGATGCCTTTGGTGGGGGTAGGGGGGGGGGGAGGCGGATCTAAGGGATAAAGAAACCCTATGGGGGATGAGAGAGAGGTGGTGGAGGGGATATGGGGATGCCTGGAGGAGGGGACTAGAGGGAGGTGGTGGAGGGGGTATGGGGATGCCTTGTGGTGGGGTCTAATAGGGAGGTGGAGGGGGATGGAAGGGATAAAGTGGGGGTACATAGGAAGAGAGGAGGGTTAGGATGGAGATGGGGATACCTAAGGAGGGGGTGGTTTCAATGGGAAGGTGTGCTTGCCTAAAATATGTGGGGGTTAACCCCTTCTGTACCGGCTAAGTTTTTTTTTTTTTTATTTTATTCCAGCTATATTTAGACGATTTTGTGCAGTTCAAGAGGAATCTTTGGTAGTAAAAAGTTTTAAGTAATATAGTTCGAACCCTGTTAATTGCTGGAGGCCTTTTATAAACTTAATATAATCATCTAATAGTAGCCAGAATATAGTTAAAATAACGGCACCGGTACTGAAAGGGTTAATATGGAGGTGTGGTTCCCGAGTGGGGGAGGAGGGATTGTCAAGGGGGAGTGCTATATCACATGTATCTCCCCTTCACTGATGTGTTTGGCTGGGCTACGGAAGAGCGAAGGACTGTAATGTGTAGACCAATGTGTATAAGATATGTAGGGCTGTGATATCTGTCAGGCTGTAGAATGTGTAAAGAGGTGTACCGGTATATATATATATATAACGCTGACATATTTATTGAACTGTTAATGTAATGGGTAGAGAAATGTGTAACTCTTGGTGTTTACAGTATGTAGAGATGTGGGAACTGAGGCCGCATATTGATCCTGTCATTGTGTTTATGGCTAATATGTATCATAATGATCCCTGATGGATTACAGGGACTTGATTATGTATCATTGTTTATTCAGGAAATATCTGTATGCTTAGACAAACCGCGAACGAAAACTTGTGACAGTAATATATATACTGTATATTGTATGTAATATATATTTATATTGTATGTGTGGTGTGTGTATATCAAAGTGAGCCTAGAAATGTACTCGTTTGTCGCATTGTCTGAGTTGGTGTATTAGTGTGTTGTTTCTGGAGCTCTGAATGTGTCTAGGGTTGTATGTAGAAGATTAGGTTTAGAGCTGTGGTAATTTATTGTGTGTGTGTGTGTTTGAGAGAGAGAGAGAGAGAGTGTGTGTTGGTGTATCAGTGTGTTGTTTCGGTAGCTCTATATGTGTCTATACTAGGGTTGTATGTAAAAGATTAGGTTTAGAGCTGTGGTAATTTATAGTGTGTGTGTGTGTCCGTGTGTGTATATATACTGTATATGTGTGTGTTTGTCACGAAGTATGTCTAAAGGCCATACATATTATTGAATAAGTATAAATACAATATAAAAGTAAAATAATAAAAGAGTTCTGTACCCATTCTATATCGAATAATGGTATGAAAATTAGGTAATACAAAAAAGTAAAAAAAAAATATATACAGTATATATATATCCACCAGTTTCTAAAAGATATATAGATAGTTCAGTCTATTTCTAACTTCCCAGAATATAGCCTATGTCTACTGATGCGTGGAGAGGTGTTATCAGCCTTATCTCTCTTGGTAGTCGTTTATGTGGGTGTGGGTCTATGAAAGGAGGTGAAAATAAAGGCATTCCAGATAAATCCAGTGTGTTCTATTTTAATGGGTTAGGGTTCATTTATTGGTATATTTTTAAGGGGTTAGGGTTAATTTTTTGGTCGATTTATTTAGTTGTTTATTCCTTTAGTTTCTCCCTAGAGCTCCATCAAGGTTTAAAAAACACCCCCAAGATCCCCCTTCTAGATACATTTGTAATTTGTTTGGTAGAAAACTGTCCTGGCCGAAGGCCGGTTCCATCTAAAGTACTGGCTTGCTATCGCTCGCCAGGAAATAATCGACACCTAAATAGCACGAAAGCTCTTAATTTGTATAAAGAAGTGGGATGAAAGGTCTTAAAATCGCTAAACTAATGGGCCGAGCGTTTTGAAATTGAAAACAAATGGAGCTTAATATGAGAGAGAGAGAGAGAGGGGGGGGGGGGGGGGGGGCAGGCAGAAATAAGCAACCATCTCTCCCCCTTAAGGTGCCCGGTTGATTTATTGTATCGGTTCTATAGTCACATGTATTGGTTCGACGATAACTTAGTCTTAACTCATATTCGAGATTATGCCTGTGAAGATACGACGACGCATTTCTTTTCTGGGTTCTGGCTATTATTAGACGATTTTATTCAGATTAGGAAAGGTATATGGGAGTAAGGGTTAATTGAGATAGTTTCTACCTTTATAATTCCCACAGATCCTTCCTAAATTGTATAAAATCGTCTAATGATAGCCAGAATAAACTGTCAAAATGCGTCCTAATCTTCAAAGGGTTAACTAGCTTGAGGTGATTGCTGTAGGCATGTAGCCTTGTTGTGACGTCGAGGAGTACCACCTCAAATACTACTACTACTACTACAAACACCGCAATACTACCATCACTACCACTGCAACCACAACTACTATCACTACCACCAACACCACCACCATTACTTCTATTACCATTACAACACTACCATCACTACCACCAATGCCACTACTACTACCACTATCGCCATTACTATCACTACTACCACAACGATCACTACTAGCTTAAGGGAATTATTGCAGCACTGTATAGCCTTGTTGTGACGTCAAGGGATACCAAGAACACCACTACTACCATAACAACACTACTACTACTACTACCACCATCACCACTATTATTATCACTATTACCACAACCATCACCACTACTATTATTATCACCACTACTACCATAACAAAACTACCACCATCACTATTATTATAATTACTACTACAACCATCACCACTACCACGAACACCACTACTACTATTATTATCACCACTACTACCATAACAACACTACTACCATTACTATTACTATCACTACTACCACAACCATCACTACTAGCTTGAGAGGATTACTGTTGCACTGTATAGCCTTGTTATGACGTCACCACGTACACCACTACTACTATTAATATCACCACTACTACCATAACAACACTTCCACCATCACTATTACCACAACCATCACCACTACCATGAACACCACTAATACTATTACTATCACCACTACTACCATAACAACGCTACTACCATCACTATTACTACTACAACAACCATCACTACTAGCTTGAGAGGATTACTGTTGCACTGTATAGCCTTGTTGTGACGTCAAAGGCTACCACCACCACCACCGCTACCACTACTACTTATAAAACCACTGCAATACTACCATCACTTTCACTGCAACCACAACTGCTATCACTCACCAATGCAACTACCGTACCACTATTGCCACCACATCCACGAGGAGTTGGAGGTGATTAATGTAGCACTTATATAGCCTTGTTCTGATGTCTAGAGCTACCATCATCTCCACAACACAACCACCACTACCACGACTAGTACCCCGAACACCACTACCACAACTAGTACCCCGAACACCACTACCACAACTAGTACCCCGAACACCACTACCACTGCCACCATTACCACAACTACTACCACGATCACCACTACCACTGCCACCACATATTCACCCACTGTTACCACCACTATCACTGTTTCTTTCATTTAAGCTACCTACTGTACATACGATTTTACTTAACTATAAAGGACCTGTCATATTTGGGGGTTAGGCCTAATGGAGATCGTCTTTATCACTGTTTATCACTACCACTGTTTCTATTGTGGATGGGTAGACGGTATTTCACTCGTAGCACCTTTCATAAGTTATGTTTAAGATGTTAACCCCTTCAGCACGACGACGTAAATTTCATCATATTCAGGTTACCAACAGTCGATTTTCTTTACTTTATAATCTACCTCTAGGGCTCAAAGGGGTAAATATGATCTCCTAAAATCCACTGAATATCAAAGGCCCTTAAATTACATAATATCGTTTAATTTGATCCAGAATCAAAGATATAAAGGCGTCATCGTGCTGAAGGGGTTAAGTGCTCTTGTTTATCTATATCAGCTCTGTGTTAGAATGTAATGTAAGCAGGGTGGGAAGGTTCAACTATATTATTAGTTTCTACCAAAGTGAGACCGTGCGACTTAGTAGCACGAAATGAGTATACATTCTTTGTTATTCTTGCGAAATGGGTTAATATTTTCTCTTTCATAAATGAACACTAATTTATTTAGTGTTCGTTCAATAGTGGACTAGCAGCACCCTTCATATACGTTTTATATATTCGGCTCGGTAGAGGGGCATTGAGGGGTAGGGGTAAGTGTAGGGATGGGGAAAGTGGGGTAGGTAGGCTGATGAATAGGGGGAAGTGTTAGGGTGAGGGGTAAGATATGGGGAAGAGTGGTGGATAAAGAAGGGTGAGATATATGATAAGGGATAGGGTAGGGTGAGGGTAGGTAGGCTGATGAATTAGGGTGCGGCGTAAGTGTGAGATATGGGGTTGGTGTGAGGGGTAAGATAAAGGGAAGAGTGGTGGATAAAGTATGGGGAGATATACGATAAGGGGTAGGGTGAGGGGTAGGTGTGAAGGTTAAATAGGGGAAGAGTGGTGGATAGAGTAGGGGGAGAGATACGATAAGGGGTAGGGTAGGGTGAGGGGTAGAGATGAGGGATGTGTTAAGGTGAAGGGTAGGTGTGAAGGATAGCGTAAGAAGTATGGGTGAGAGGTGTGGGCAAGGTGTAGGTATGAGGGATAGGGGTAGGGTGCTGGGTAGATATGAGGGATGTGTTAAGGGATATGTTCAGGTGAGGGGTAGGTGTGAAGGATAGAGTAAGGAGTATGGGTGAGAGGTGTGGGCAAGGTGTAGGTATGAGGGATAGGGGTAGGGTGCTGGGTAGATATGAGGGATGTGTTAAGGTGAAGGGTAGGTGTGAAGGATAGAATAAGGAGTATGGGTGAGAGGTGTGGGCAAGGTGTAGGTATGAGGGATAGGGGCAGGGTGCTGGGTAGATATGAGGGATGTGTTAAGAGATATGTTCAGGTGAGGGGTAGGTGTGAAGGATAGAATAAGGAGTATGGGTGAGAGGTGTGGGCAAGGTGTAGGTATGAGGGATAGGGGTAGGGTGCTGGGTAGATATGAGGGATGTGTTAAGAGATATGTTCAGGTGAGGGGTAGGTGTGAAGGATAGAATAAGGAGTATGGGTGAGAGGTGTGGGCAAGGTGTAGGTATGAGGGATAAGGGTAGGGTGAGGGTAGCAAACGTTCCCATAGGAGTGTGACCATGCAGGGGAGGAGCTTTGCCAGACTACCCAATCAGCATGCAAGGCTCGGGCAAGACTCAACCAATGAGGCGGCTCTCCTGACCGACTCTCGCTCATTAGCTAGGAAAGCTAGGTGCTCTGAGAAACTAGCTCATTTTGGATGTGGTGAAGGTATAGTCTGAGACAAGACCAGGTGCTGAGGCCTGTGTGCTGGTGATCATCAGTGGTCAAATAGTTGGTGGATAGTATAGGAGGGATGCCACCCTATACATCATACTACCCTTCTCTCACGCTCGCCCTCTGGCAGCAGGATAAGTTGGCAACCCGTCCCACTCATAGTAGTCGTCCCTCCTATCCCTTCAGTCCTTCTCGAGTACTGAGTCCTGCCACCTGTGTTGTCCTGCTCTTCGACCCCCTCAGGCTGGGCCCCCACTGGCACTCATCCATTAATGCCGGTGTCTCAGTGTCACTGTATAGCGCACACCAACAGGAAAATATATAGTGGTGAAATAGTGTACAAATATATAAAGAAGTGTGTTCAGGTTTCAACTATTCCTTTGAAAAGGTGCATATTTTTGAGTGAAGGTAAATTGTTTAATAAGTGACATGTTAGTAGCGCACTACCCGTACCCCAACAACGGTCCCCACCCAGCCTATTACAGCGGCGGCTACGGGCAGGTTCCCGAGGCCCGACCACTACATAACGGCGACCCCTCTTTTACCGGCTCCCACTGTGGGGGCCCCATTACAGCCCCAAGGAATATCGGGCCTCATAATGGGGTTCACATGTCGAGTGGGGGTCAGCTACAGGGACCCATCAATGGGGTTCCTCTGGCTGACTCTCAGAACAACATGTCCATGGCAGGCACTCAAAGTATGGGCCACTTTCAAAATACCGGCAACGAAGTTCTCCCACCGGACGCAAGAATGGTCCAAGGGTACTCAGTTGGCGCCCCTCTGACAAACAGCCAGTGTGGCGTGCCCCCGGCCAACTACACGGCGCATATGAGCTACACAGCACATCCCCCTGTACCTCTGGACACGGGCACCCCACACTCGGGACAGAGCTTCCTAGGGCCTCCGTACCATCCCTATGGCCAACAATCTGAGCCTAGCACAGCTTACGACACTGGTGGTCTATGCCGGCACTCACACCCCGTCCACCAGAACCAAGTGTACCAGGGTGGCAACATGGCGTACCCTGGCTACCTGCAGACGACCGCTCTCCCCTGTCCTGGCGATCCGGGAGAGCAGGTAACCCCCAAGGTAGAGCCGGACTCCACCTGGGGGTATGACGACGAGCTGCTCGACCACTTCCAGCAGGTGTGTCTCCAATCAGACGGCACCCCGCCACCCCGGGATTACACCAAGCCGCGGCGCAAAAGAAGGTAATTAACAAGATTTTTTGGGGTTTATCCTGTGTAATTTTTCTAACTCCTGCGCCGTAAGAGAAGGTAATTAATAAGCTCTTTTGGTTTAGCTAGTGTGTTGTTTTTTACTAACTCCTGCGGCGTAAGAGAAGGTAATTAATAAGCTCTTTTGGTTTATCCAGTGTAATTTTTCTAACTCCTGCGCCGTAAGAGAAGGTAATTAATAAGCTCTTTTGGTTTATCCAGTGTAATTTGTCTAACTCCTGCGCCGTAAGAGAAGGTAATTAATAAGCTTTTTGGGTTTATCCCGTGTAATTGTTCTAACTCCTGTGGCGTAAGAGAAGGTAACAATAAGCTTTTTGGGTTTATCCCGTGTAATTGTTCTAACTCCTGTGGCGTAAGAGAAGGTAACAATAAGCTCTTTGGGTTTATCCCGTGTAATTGTTCTAACTCCTGCGGCGTAAGAGAAGGTAACAATAAGCTCTTTGGGTTTATCCAGTGTAATTGTTCTAACTCCTGCGGCTTAAGAGAAGGTAATTAACCCATTATGTAGCGTGACGTCTTTTCCATTTTAGCCTAGCTATATTTAAACGATTTTGCGCAGTTTAAGAAGGTTCTGCGGATGCAAAAAGGGTTAAGTCAGATAGTTCGAAGCCTGTTAATTGCTATAGACCCTTTTTAAGCTGAAAATAATCGTCTAATAGTAGCCAGAAAAATACTAAAAAGACGTTGTCGGTACAGAAGGGGTTAATAAGAAGGTAATCAATAAGAAGGTCATCAATAAGAAGGTAATTAATAAGAAAGTAATCAATAAGAAGGTAATCAATAAGAAGGTAATCAATAAGAAGGTAATCAATAAGAAGGTAATCAATAAGAAGGTAATCAATAAGAAGGTAATCAATAAGAGAAGGTAATCAATAAGAAGGTAATCAATAAGAAGGTAATCAATAAGAAGGTAATCAATAAGAAGGTAATTAATAAGAGAAGGTAATCAATAAGAAGGTAATCAATAAGAAGGTAATCAATAAGAAGGTAATCAATAAGGTAATCAATAAGAAGGTAATCAATAAGAAGGGAGAAGGTAATCAATAAGAAGGTAATCAATAAGAAGGTAATCAATAAGGTAATCTATAAGAAGGTAATCAATAAGAGTATTGGGTTGATCCAGTGTTTATTTTGTTGTTAAGGGGAGATTTCCACTTGAGGATTTTTTTCTGGACCCCTTTCTCCCCCATGTTTAGCCCCATTGATTTTGAGATTTTAAGACCTTCGCCCTAGTAGTTTGGATATTTTAAGACATGTTGCCCCATTTCTGTCAATTTTAAGACCTTTCGTGCCGTTAAGGTGTCGATTTTTTCCTGGCGAGCGAGAGCGAGCCTGTAATTTAAGAGCAACCCGGCCGTTTTTGTATCGAAAAATTTACAAATTTATCTTGAAAGGGGGTCTAGGGGGTGTAATTTTAAGCTTGATGAAAAAGTAGGGAACAAACTAAATACCTCCCCTTAACTAACCCCGCGGCGCAAGAGGAAATAACTAATAAGATCGTTTGGTTTATCCAGTGTTTGTTTTTCTTCTTTTCTTTCTAATTCTTTCAATCAGACGATATTATCTTGACTTTATTAATGCAGTGACCAGTTGATTTTACCCAGCGTAGGAGGGGGTCTGTATTTTAATCGAGCAAGTCTGACGGGTCCTTCATAATTAGGTATAAACGCACGTAAATACAATGAAAATACAATGGTGTATGATTGACAGAGGTAATATTATGTGATGGTTAAACAAGTACGCGTAGTAAACGTGGAAGTACCTTACAGTATGTATGGTGTATTAAGGGGAGATTTCCACTTGAGGGATGATTTTCTTTACCCCTTTCTCCCTCAGGTTTAGCCCCATTGCTTTTGAGATTTTAAGACGTTCGCCCCATTAGTTTGGCGATTTAAAGAACTTTTGCCCCATTTATGTAACTTTCAAGACTTTTCGTGCCCTTTAGGTGTCGATTTTTTCCTGGCGAGCGATAGCGAGCCTGTAATTTAAGAGGATTCGGACTTCGGCCGGGACATTTTTCTACCGAAAAATGTAAATTTTTTAAGGGGGTCAAGGGGGTGTAATTTCAAGCTTGATGGAAGTCTAAGAAACACACTAAAAACCTCCCCTTAATACAATATAGTACTGGGTATGTATACTGTATATATTGGTAAACAAATACTTGACACAAACAAATACTTAACACTCAAAATATATTACACAAAATTACTTAACCCCTTCTGTACCGGCGACGTCTGTTTCATTATATTTAGCTGTATTTTGACGATTTTTTGCAGTTCAAGAAGGATCTGAGGTAGTAAAAAGGGTTAAGTGAGATAGTTCGATAGCTAATTGCTGGAGGACCTTATTAAGCTTAATTAAACAGACATAGTAGTCAGAATAAAGTTAAGGGGGGGTGACCTGTTTTGGTTCTGTCCTTTTCTATCTTTCTCTGGCTTGTATCCATTTGGCCCCATTCAGCCAACTTTTTAAAGACGTTTATGCCCCTCCAGGTGTCATTTTTTACTGGTGAGCGGTAGCGAGCCAGCATATTCTTTATTTTTGTTTGACAGCAGGCTACATTTGTACATTTTTCGATGGAAAAATGTCTCTGGCGAAGCCGGTTTCCTTCATATATCCTGGTTCGCTATCGCTCGCCAGGCAAAAATAGACACCTAGATGGGGATATACTTCTTAAAATAGTTGGCTGAATGGGGCCGAATGGATACGAGCCAGAGAAAGAGAGAAAAGGACAGAAATAACAAAAAGCAGGTATTGGTAGTAAATGTAATCCTGATGTCTTCATTATTCTTATTAACTGTCTTTCTTACTTGGTGATTTGCTCATCGTCGTTTTAAGGGGAGGTATTTAGTTTGGCCCCTAGATATCCATCAAGCTTAAGATTACACCCCCTTGAGCCCCTTTCAAGATAAATTTGTACGTTTTTCGGTAGAAAAATGTTCCGGCTGAAAGCCGGTTCCTCTTAAATTACCGGCTCGCTATCGCTCGCCAGGATAAAATCGACACCTAAATTGCACGAAAGGTCTTAAAATTGACAGAAATGGGTTGAAAGTTCTTAAAATCATCAAAATAATGGGGCGAACGTCTTAAAATTAGAAAAGCAATGGGGCTAAACATGAGGGAGAAAGGAATCAAGAAAAAACTCCCTCAAGTGGAAATCTCCCCTTAAAGGACAGGACTCTACTTTGAACTTATTGGCTGTTAGTCTATTTTGTTCCCCAGCTGAGTGAACCCCTTAGCAACTAATATGTCGAGACTTAATGGAAATATATGAAACTACCATGTGTCTGCGTCATTTAAACTACCATATGTCTGCGTCATTTAAACTACCATGTGTCTGCGTCATTTAAACTACCATGTGTCTGCGTCATTTAAACTACCATGTGTCTGCGTCATTTAAACTACCATGTGTCTGCGTCATTTAAACTACCATGTGTCTGCGTCATTTAAACTACCATGTGTCTGCGTCATTTAAACTACCATGTGTCTGCGTCATTTAAACTACCATGTGTCTGCGTCATTTAAACTACCATGTGTCTGCGTCATTTAAATGCCACAAATTATAACAATATATTTCGTTACCAAATCTCCGTAATAGCCGAGGAATCACGATGAGGACATGGCAATTGACCACTTGCGAGTTTCGTTCTATAAGGAAGTTGGAGTTGTAGACATCGATATTTAGCAGCATTGCCTGTTAAAATACGGTTGTACTACATTATAAATACATAAAATCCAATTCAACGTACTCTTTATCCATCAGAAACCTACATTATTATCGCATTTCTGTTTAATATCGATGTATACGGCTCCAACTTCCTTATAGACCAAAACTCGCAAGTGGTCAATTTACCCTCAGCTAGAACTATACAGACTAATAGTACTGTATCCGAGTATTATCTTTCAGTTACAAAATTCAACCCAAGACATGTAATACACAGAACTATCAGCTAAACAGCTAGAAGTAGAGTTTCCTAGCTCAAAGGGACCCTCTTCTCCTTCATGTTTATATGTTTATATCATGTTTTATCCTCCCCCCCCCCCAGTTACTAACCCATCTGTCCCCTACTAACTTCCTAATCCTGCCACGGACATTAGTTCCAGGGCAGTAGTTCCCTTTCCAATGTTCCCTTACCCACTCTAAACCACTGTTTGGACACTTGATCCTCAGTGTTTTGGAGGACAAGCAGCCTAGAAGGGTCACTAGACCTGTTGTTGCTTGATTTCCTTTGTACTCCTTTGTATGTTGAGCCCCATTAGTTTTGAGATTGTAAGACGTTCGCTCCTTTAGTTTGGCCGTTTTAAGACCTTTCGCCCCCATTTCTTTGTCAATATTAAGACCTGTCGTGTTATTTAAGTGTCGTTTTTTTCCTGACGAGCTTTCGCGAGCTTGTAATTTAGGAGGAATCGGCCTTTGGCCAGAACAGTTTTCTTCCCATAAATTTGTAAATTGATCTCGAAGGGGGGTCTTGGGGGTATTTTTGTTAAGCTTGATGGAGGTCTAGGAATGAAACTAAGAACAATATATATATATATATATATATATATATATATATATATATATATATATATATATATATATATATATATATACAGTATGTACAGTATATATATATATATATATATATATATATATATATATATATATATATATATATATATATATATACCGGTATATAATATATATATATATATATATATATATATATATATATATATATATATATATATATATATATATATATACAGTATATATATATATATATATATATATATATATATATATATAAGTAAATATATCTCCCCATAAGGCAAGTTTGATATCACAAAGCATTAACACTAAGGAATTCATTCACTTTTTCGGTTTATCCATTGTTTTGACTGTGCTAAGCTTGTGTGTTAGTTATAGAAGTATACCAAGTTAAACATGAAATTCCGTATTATTAAAGGGGGGGTAGGTAGGTTTTTGTAGCCCCCTTCTATTAGTTTTGACATTTTCATACATTCGCTCTGTAAGTGGGGTGATTTTAAGCCCTCTTGTGCCATTTAGGTGTATATTTTTTTCCTTGACGAACGATAGCGAGCCTGCAATATAGAGGATCTGAAAATTGCACCATTTATCTCGAAGTGGGATCTTGGAGATATCTTTATAAGCTTGACGGAGGTTTAGGAAGGAAACTAAAAATAAATTATATTCAAATATAAATAAAAGCAAATAAAAAACATTCTTCCCTTAATAATGTACTGTGCAGCATGTATTATTAAGTATATCTCACAAATACACATGAACCACTAAATGTTTTTATAGTACCAGTGGGGCTCGAACCACCGACAGTCCATGCTTTAACCAACTCTTCCACGTCGTGGTAGAGTATACTTTACCTTTTCCTATTTATATTTAGGAGAGTATATAAGCAAGGGAAAGTGGGGATTGGGCCTGAGTAAATAGATAGATAGATAGATAGATAGATAGATAGATAGATAGATATAAGCATGTATTATAATGGTATACACTTCGATATCACCAAACCCCGATGCCAAACAGGTTACTCAGATTTCTATATGTCACACCTCATTTATTTTTGTTTAGAGACACGGCGATCTCCTTATATCAATACTTTCTCTATACATTTTAGGTACCGGGATGCCATATTTACCCCTTGAGGATTATGACGCCTTCATGCATTAAGGGGGGGGGGGTAGGTTATATATATTTATTTATATAGTATTGTTTTAGTTTCCTCCCTAGGCATCCGTCAACTTTAAAAATGCCCCCCCCCCCCCCCCCAAGAGCCCCCGTCGAGATAAACTTGTACATTTTTCGGTAGAAAAAAATTCTGGCCGAAGGCCGGTTCCTCCTAACTTGCAGGCTCGCTATCTCTCGCCAGGAAAAAAATCGACACCTAATGGGCACAACAATTCTTAAAATCGCCAAACTAATGGGGTTAAACAAGAGGGGGAAAGGGTCCATAAAAAGCAACTACCTCCTCCTTAATGTGGATATACGATTATGTTGCCATTACTATATTTTGTCACCAACCTCGAGTAACTTACCTTTTACACTACCTCTCTACCCTATCCTTCTGTTCCTCTTGTGGTCTAGGGTTACCAAATCAAGTCCGGAAGATAGTAAATAGAAGCCAATACTCGCTAGAATAGTGCCACAGTCTCTAGATTATCGCTCTAAAATGGCTCAAATCTCCAGAATATTGCTGGAATTCATGCCGCTAGATGTAAGAATTTGCCTCTAGATCTAGTGGGAAAGTGGCTATATTGGCCATACTACTGTGGTCTAGCCTTCCTATCCTCAGACTCCCCTCCCCCCACACACACACACCTGTTCCACCTGTCCTCTTACCTGCCTAACCTGTCCTATCTCATACATCGCCTTCTGCCACTCTCTCTGCCTAAGATTGGATAGGATTAGACTAGGCATTATATTTATTAAAATGTTTGCTCAGTTTGGTTATCTACTACCGGTATCTCTCTGTGTAAGATATGGTAGGGTTAGACTTGGCATTATGGCATTTTTTTGTTTTGTTCAATTTGATTACCGGTATCTATCCCTCTTCTTAACTCAGAAGGTACACTAGTTGCTGACTGTTACGCCAGTATTTCCGCGCGCAAAAGAAGATAATAAATTAATAAATAATCCTATCTCTTCATCCATTTTCCATCTTTCCCTATCCATCCTAAACTACCTCACCCAGTTAACCTATCATCCATCACTTCCCCCTCCTGTCCTTGCCATATCTGTCTTGTCTGTCTGATCTCCTGTCTGTCTCTCGCCTCACACCCGTCCCTTTTTACCTCATCTTTGGCCCGTTTCACCTCGTCGCATTATTGGTGCCTTCCCCCTGTAGCCCTATCCTTCATCGTTCCTCATCACTACCTCTCCTTCTTGGTCATCACTTCTGTACACTCTAGGACAATAAATCGTGATCTTAAAGTTTTGGAAGTTATCCCAAACTGAATCAAATCTCCTCATTGATTATTCACCGTCTCGGTGGTGTAATGGTTAAGGTGTTTAAAAATCTGTGTGTGATAACCCAGGTTCGAATCCCGGTGGATCACATATATGCTTTCATTAATTTCATTGGTGGTGTGGTGAAATTAATACAAAATAGATTTTTTTTTTAGCTGCAGGCTCGCTATCGCTCGCTGGAAAAAAAATCGACACGTAAATGGAACGCCAAAGTAATGGGCGAATGTCTTATATTTTCAAAACTAATGGGGCTAAACATAGGGGAAAATGGGTCCAGAAAACCACCCCTTAACTCTTTTAGTATTTGATAAGTGCTTCACTTTATTTTAGCTATATTTAGATGGCTTTATGCAGCTTAGGAAGGGTCTGTGCGAGTCAAGAGGCTAGTTGTAATGGTTTATGTCCCTATAATTTCTAGAGGTTATGATGATAGCCAGAATAATAGGTGAAGTTGCATCATCACTGTAAACATATAGGTATGAGAGGGGTAAATTATGTGTCCATAATAATCTACCCACTTAGAGTTAAATTGATGTTAATAAACCCATCAAATGCAAGAATAGGAAGATAAATGACATCAGAGGAGCCCATGATCTTATATACCCTTTGTATACCCTTAAGGGGGTCCACCTCGCTTTTTTTTCTTTCTCTCCCTCTCTCTTTGGCTTGTATCCATTCGGCCCCATTCAGCCTACTGTTTTAAGACGTTTACCCCTATCCAGGTGTCAATATTTTCCTGGCGAGCGGTAGTGAGCCAGCATATATATATATTTTGTTTTACAGCAAGCTAAATTTGTACATTTTTCTATAGAAAAATGTCCGGCGAAGCCGGATTTCTCCATACAATGCTGGCTCGCTATCGCCAGGAAGAAATCGACACCTGGATGGGAATAAACGTCTTAAAACAGTTGGCTGAATGGGGCCGAATGGATACAAACCAGGGAAAAAGAGAAAAGGAGAGAAAGATAAAAAAAAATCCGGTGACCCCCCTTAATACGTACTTCTATTATTTTACTTCTATAATTAAATTGAAATCATTCCTATTTACTTTTAATTTTAGAGTGTTTTAATTTAAAGTAGGGTACGGTATGTTTTTGTTTGGAGCGTTTATAAAACACTGATGATAACCCTAATGAAGACAGACAGGCAGCCCCTATCGCAAACATATATGTATATTTTGTAGTCTACATGGTTTTCTTTAGAGACCCATTGTATATTGTATATTTTGTATAGACCGTGTATTTATATTTGTCTTATATTATTATGTTGTTTAAATCTTCAGTTGTTTTATTTGTGTTCATTTATTCTTTAGATCCCAATTAATGTAGTAAGTATGAACCATTTTCTTTAGATCGCAATTTTTTATGGAACATATTTTTGCTCCCTATTTACTTATTTGTGTTTATTCAACATTATTGTTGAGCCTCCGTTTATATATACTGTATATGTAATTCAACTTCCGGGTTTATTTTCTAATTTTTTTATTTTTTTTTTATCGTCAATGTTTCTTTTTTCACATTATCATTCATTAATATATTTTGTGAACGTTGTTTTTATTTGTAGCCCATGAATTATTATATTATATATATTTATATATTTGTTTTTATTTATGTATGTATTTATATCTTTATATATTTTGTACTCCTGTGAATTGTTTTTATTAGCTGGGCAGCTGAGGTGAGATGAAATATATTTTGATGAATATTGTATTTCTATTTTTTTTTTTTTTTTTTTTTTTTTTTAATGCCATAATACAGTATTATAAAAAAAAAAAATCCATAGTGGGATAGTGAGGTGGGCGAATTTAAATAACCGAGACTTAAAGGGAGAAGTTAATTAGTTGATGAGGAAGTAAAGGTGTGTGTGTGTGTGTGTGTGTGTGTGTGTGTGTGTGTGTGTGTGTGTGTGTGTGTGTGTGTGTGTGTGTGTTCGTTCCTCAAAGCCATATAAACCTACTACGTCTGGTATTTGTTCATGCAACGTCCGGGGTTTATTGTTTTATTAATTTTGTACGTGTATTTATTGATGTATTTATTGTGGGAAATTCTAAGGGCTTATTAATATACTGGACTATCCATGCCATGCTTGTGATAGATATTAATTCAACATAACTTGATGGGGTGTTTCAGATACTTAATCAAATTACCAGTTATCACTCTTCTTTTAATACATAACTGATATAACACCGAGACGCTATATTAAGGGGAGATATCGACTTGAGGGATTTTTTTCTGGACCCCTTTCTCCCTCATGTTTAGCCCCATTGCTTTTGAGATTTTAAGACAGTCGCCCCATTAGTTTGGCGATTTTAAGAACTTTCGCTCGATTTCCGTCAATTTTAAGACCTTTCGTGCAATTTAGGTGTCGATTTTATCCTGGCGAGCGATAGCGAGCCTGTAATTTAAGACGAACCGGCTTTCAGCCGGGACATTTTTCTACTGAAAAATGTACAAATTTATCTTGAAAGGGGCTCAAGGGGGTGTAATCTTAAGCTTGAAGGATATCTAGAGACGAAACTAAAAACCTCCCCTTAAGCATGCTATTCATACAGTGTGATTGAAGAATCCCATTTCTCAGGAGTCACTATTAAAGTTGAACATAATCCCTACCATTAAGAATTGAGATTTGATTTCATTAACAAAGTTATATTAATTCAGATTTTCCCTATAGATTCGTCTAATTAAAAATCCCCGTTTCAATGTGAATATTTGGCGGGAATATGGCCATGCCTCATACAGCTCATGATGATATACAAAGATTGATAGAAATATACATTCATAGATACAGATAAATATATAGAGTACTGAAGATACATAGGTGGATAAATAGGAAAAAAAAAGGAAAAATGGGGATTTGGCCTGAGTATATACAGTAGAATAGATATAATAGGTAGAGAGCTAAACTGATAGAGCTCCTTCTTCTCTATTTGAATGAAGGAGTAAAAGGCAAAGCTCCCTGTAACAAGTGCCCCCCCCCCCCCCCTAAAGTTGAAAGAGTGACATAAATCTAAATTCAAGGTACGTTAGCGTCAAAATGTCTGGACACACAAAGATTGAAGCGATTCAAGTGATAGGATGAGGGAAATACAGATTGAGGGAGATCGTTCCAGAGCTTCATTGTTGTGTGGAAGAAAGACTGGGAAAATTGTTTCACTCTTTGGTTACAGAGTTGGACAAAATACGGGTGGGAATGTGTTGAAAGGTGGGTGGCCCCACTCCGTAAAGGAGGAGATAATTATACACTAAGAAAGCTCTGAAGAACATTGATTATTGTAATAGCAGTAGAAGAGTGAGAGAGATGCAACATTGCAGTGTGTAGAGAGAGAGAGAGAGAGAGAGAGATTGTAGAAAATTAGTAAGCGGAGGTGAATTGACGAGACGAAATCAATTGCTCAAGTAAGGATAAGACAAAAATACGCGCGGTGTTGGAAGGAGGCCCGATGATGTTAGTGTTCCTCTCCTGGATCCATGATTTATGGTGATAGGATGGCCAAGATATGCCGCGTGTAATTAAAGAATGAGAAAGTCGGCTTGGTATTGGGGCAAGAGCTTCTAGTAATTATGGGGGGGTTGGTTGTTTTTTCCTTTTTTTTTCGTTTTCAGTTCCTCATTTGCATAATTATTTGGGGGAGCTTTAATTAATATCCTCGATATTGTGTTTTTTCTTCATTTTTTACTCTTGGCGTTGTATTTGCCCGATAGAGACATTTTCTTCGGTGTAGGTAGGAATTGGATGGATTATTGACCGATTGTTAATATTTGTGTTGTGGTTGTTATTGTTGTTGTTGTTGTTGTTGTTGGGTGTGTTTGTGTGTGTGTGTGTGTGTTTCGGTATTGTAACATTATCCTAGAGGTAGACTACAAGCTAGAGAAAATCGTCTAATGGTAACCAGAATATGACGAAAAATACGTAATGGTGGTGAAGGGGTTAAGAATTCAGCACCAAACAGACTCGATTTAAAGACAGTTCTGTACTACTGTATATTTTGGAGACATTTATATATTACTAGCAGAATTATTTATGGATGTGTGTGTGTGTGTGTGTGTGTGTGTGTGTGTGTGTGAGTGAGTGAGTGAGTGTGTGTGTGTGTGTGTGTGGCTGGAAATGTTAAGGTTGAATGGAGAGGCGTGTTTCATGATGGACAATTAGTGTTGCTGAATAGATTAATAGGGACGAATGTTGAAAGGTGTCTGATGAAGGAAGGATAAATGTTGAGAAAGGTCAAGGGTGGTGGTAGAATCTAGGTTTAAGGGGGGTAGTGGTTATTTGTTGGTCTATATATTCATTAATTCATTATTATTTGTAGTTTCCTTGCTTGACCTCCATCAACCTTAAATATACACCCCCTAGACCCCCCTTTAAGATACATTTGTACATTTTTCGGTAGAATCTTTTTTTCTGGCCAATGGCCGGTTCCTCTTAATATGACAGGCGCTCGCCAGGATAAAATCGACACTTTAATGGCACGAACGGTCTTAAAATTAACAACGAAATGGGGCGAAAGGTGTTAAAATCGCCAAACTAATGGGCCGAACGTCTTAAAATCTCAAAACTAAAGGGGCTAAACACAAGGGAGAAAGGGGGCCAGGAAAACCAACCCTCTCCCCCCCCCCCTTAATTAGTGAAGAGTATTATGATATGTTGTGAGATTTATAATTCAGGGTTACCAAATCAAGTCCGCTAGATAGATAATAATAGCCGAAAATCGCTAGAATAATGCCACAATCT